>OX456488.1:34612181-35158131 GCA_949748235.1 Platypus cylindrus
AGTAATCAATTAGAACTACCAGAAGAAATGGTATCAGAATATTTGAAGCCTTGTTGGGGACATCGTACAAATGAAGATGATGATGATTGCGATGTAATTGATGGCCCTCTACATACACATAATGATTAACTGTTTCATATGTGAAGAAATTATTTTAAATCGATATATTTGAATGTTTTTGTATTTATTATATTTTTATATCAGTTTATAATAGAAAATAATAAATTTATTACGGAATTAGTTATTTTACCTATTTTCTTACCTTCGTCTATCAACAGATCTGAACTTGTTTCAACTTGAAAAGGGTCAGCTTAGTTAGTAGCGTACATTGTATAGTGATGTTAAGTATAACAAACGACACAGGCAAATCGTAATTCTCATTTATTTAAAACACATCAGGTTTAAGTAAAAGTAATTTTAAACATAAAAAATAAGAAAGTCCATACATACATATTATATACCTATTCCTAAAATATATTTCTAATTATCTATTTCAAAGTATTGTACTACAAATGAATAAATTTATAGATGTTTAGTAATACTACCATACATTTGAGATACAAATTATATACATATCATTACTATTGTCGTTAATTAGATTGAATTTTATAGTGACCCCAAGGAAACGTGTCTGTACTGTTTTCAATCAAATAACGTTTATTATCAAATGGAGTAAGAGCTAGTTTAATTTCCTCTACACTAAATAAATTATGGTTACAAGAACGTATGGAACGCTGCTTTATAACTTTTTCTTTAGGTAGCATTAAACATTCATAATAATCATTATAATCTATTTCATATTTTACTATGTTGTATTTAACCCCCTTAATTTTTTTATACATTTATTCAAACAATCTATTTTATAAGTGTACATTTTTGATCTTAATCCTATGAAATTGGTAATAATATTGCCAGCTGCCTCATCCTTAAACAGACCTAAAACTTTTTTGTTTTTTAATGGTATACCGTATTGATTATCTACAGCATAGTTACTTGTATGTAATTTTTGTAAATGCGTTTCAATAATATCTAAACATGCATCATCAGATATGATTTCATATATGAAGCTATCTGTATCCATGTACATTAATTTATAATTTTCAGTTGGTGAAATCTCTTTTAATATAAAATTATAATGAAAGTCATACATAAGAGTTTTAGATAGGTCTAGAATACACATTCCTATATAAACCGGTTTGTTAAACACTATATGTGATTTTTTTAGCTCTATAGCAACTAAACTTTCATCAAATATTTTATGACTATGGAATAATGGGCTCGATATTAGATTTTTAGCACCATAACGCCCTTCCCATTTACGAACCATCTTGATATTCCTATGTTTCCTAATGTTTTCCATTGTCTTTCCGAATACGACATTATTCATTAATTTGAAAAAATTTTTCTCAAAATCATATTTGATTTTCAAATATGATTTTCAAATATGTTCTCAAAGACATATTTGTTATAAGGCAATAGTGATACTTAAGCTTCTCATCTTCCGTGTTATCATCGGGTAACGGAGAGTAATCATTTATTTTAGGATAATATTTTTTTTGTATGTACAGTAAATTCACATGTTTTTCTAATTTGGTGTCCGTTAATCTGTAAGGTACTGCTATATGATTTTTTTGTTTTTCAGTGTTTTCATGTAACTCTAACGCATAAACATTTACTGAAATGTTATTAAGTTTTTCAAATATACTTATTTGACCTATTGAAATTGGTAATTGTAAGCCATCTGTTTTTAATACATTTAAATAATGTGGATACGACGAAATTCTATCTGAATGATAAGTAGCAGGATAAAGTCCTGCAATAACGCTCCAATAAAAACATGAATTATCATAATTTTTTATATTAAGACACGATTATTTAATAGAAATTTCTTTAAGTAATTTAATATAGGATGAAGCGGCAAGACCGAATTCATATTTATTTATATTAATTTGTAAATTAACTACTGCCTTTAGAGCCCAACCAATATCACGTTCTTGAAATTCACGCATTTTATGTAATATTTGGTCAATGACGTTATTTTTAAGCCAGTTTACTAAATCCGTCCTATCAATTTTATCGTTTTTTGTATGAAAGTATTTAAATTCAAAAATTTCTATATTTTCTTTGATGGTGATATATTGAGCGCATAAACAGGTGTTTACTTTAAGTACATTCATTGACTTTAATATATTATTTACACGTCTCTTAAAAAGTTCAAATAAATCTTTTAAAAATTCAGTGGCATATGTGTGTCTTATGGTGTAAATGATGCCTGTTCTGATACGTGTATTCCGATGCCTGTGTATGTAGAGGGCCATCAATTACATCGCAATCATCATCATCTTCATTTGTACGATGTCCCCAACAAGGCTTCAAATATTCTGATACCATTTCTTCTGGTAGTTCTAATTGATTACTCAATATCTTTATAAAATAATCATGAAATTTGCGTGGACACCCAATGCTGTTAATCATATCTTTTAATTCTGAAATTTGATTAGTCGTTACCATGATTTCTTTTTTTACCAATAAATTTAAAAGCACACTTTAACAATAATGTTAAAGTGCCACACAATAGAGTATCGACAATATTGAATCGAGTTTCTGTATTGATGAAACAGATGAAATAAATATTGGAGCGAGGAATCTGTCTAAACTCTCCCACTCACTATCTTTAAACTCAGCATTTTTGTTTATAATTCGAATTTTATAATTTGTTGAATTATTCGGAATGGTTGTAAACAAAACTGAGTCTGTAGATTTTTCCATCTTACTCCAATTGGAAGGCCAACTATCATTAGTGGAATTGAAACAAATATAAACTTGTTCTGCATTTTTCAGATTAATTACATATATTACATTATTAAAAATTATTACTAAAAAAAGGAAAGTAAATCCAATCACGATCATCTGATTTGGATTACTTGCATAAATTGAAAATCAACTGTTTCGCATATATATATATATATATATATTTATTTTTATTGAGGAAAAAACTTATACATCCAACTACTAAGTATAAAACAATTTCTTAAACTACACATATACAACTTATCATTTAGATGTTCCATACATTTTGGAATATCACGATTAAATTTAAGTACACAATTAGAATTACTTAAAGTTTCAATATTTATAATTTTAGGTATATAATTATAATTATTAAAACAATTAAAATTAGTTGAAGTTTCAATATTTATAATTTTGGGTAGAAGTGATGTTGATGATGATCCGATTCTATTAGATTCACTGAATAATGTTTGTAAAAATTCTTTCTTTTGATGGCCTTTAACATACACTATATCAAAACCACACAATTTCTTTATTATTAAATGTATATTATTGTATCTTATATGTCCTGATTCATACAATAGTCCATGAATATTATGAATTGCATAATTTACATCTTTCTTTTCAGAAATGGTTAATATTGAGTAAGGTTTAGGCTCTTGAAATACATAATGATATACTGCGATCCATGCATAATAGTCATTTCTTTAACATGGAATGCTCGTTCACCTTCATAATTATTTAAGACAAAGCCTGGCATGTCAACAATAGCAATTTTCATGACTAATTAATTTTTCTAACTATTTCACTGAGAGGTAAATATTCTATCACACAATCGTGAATAATGATACATGTACGCTTTAGTGTCAGAAGCAAAACCTTGGTGTGACTCTATTTCGAGCTTAACGTCAACTGTTGAAGATTTTATAGACTCATCTCTTCTTGAACAATCAATTACAAACAACGCATGTGTAAAAAATTTGTCGTAGCTTAACAAGACTTGTTTGCGTTCTAACAGAGATTGATTCATATAACTTCGATAAAAATCTGAATAATTACAGTATATATCTGTATAGTTATTTGAAGCAAAATTTATATTTGGCCTTTCAAATGGATAATAGTCTCCATTTAAAAGCAGCCTAATGCTAGAAATATTAGTATGATCAAATAAAGTATTATCACTAGTCATCTGATCTTTTCGGTTTTGCTGAAAAGCAACAATGACATACCGAGGACATCCTACATTAGTGGTAGTTTTCACATTCCATATCTCTTTTGTAGATCCAATATTCAGAGAAGATAATTCATGATAACTCCATTTTCTGAAAGGAATTAAAATTGGTCGATCATGCTTTATCGATTTTAATAATTCCATTTTTATATAATCATTGGGCGTTATATGTTTTAATTTCAATTCAATATTGTCAATTAGAATTTCTCCTATTGTTGCATTGTCACTTGCTAACATAGCATTGCTATCACTACGAGAACGTACTAAACGTAAAGTATGTTTTCCACACATCGTTTTATAATCGCTGAATACACCAAATAAATGAGATAGTGGTATTCGCATAAAGAATTCCTCTGTTGCACATATTGATAATCTATTTGGGAAGTACCAACTTCCTATAATTAAATGTTTTGCATCTTCTTCAGTATAACATAAGTATCCACGAATAAGACTAACAATTCCCGGATTTTTAACATGCTCCACTTCTACACCATTCAATTCATATGTTACTGAATCAAATAAAAATGGTCCTGCATTATTAACTAGGCACCCAGTTCCATCTCCTTTTGTCTTTTTCAATTCTCCTTTAATTACCAAGGCAGATTGGGCGTTTAATAGCCAAACATCATTTCTATTTATTGTTATTTCAATTACATCACTGTTAGAAAATGACTTCTAACAGTCATATTCCATATCCACTTCGATATTCCATATGTGTTATAGAATCATCATTCAATGGAGATTTATACAGGTTCAAAATTTGATCTGACGGCATATCCAATCCATTTCAAAAAAGTTGTGTGTAACTTTGACAATTTACCCCCCAACTTTCTAGCTGAACGGCGTTTTTTAACTGAATGTGTTTGCTTGTTAATACTCCTTTTATACGATTTATTAACATTCTTATTACTAGCACTATTAATTATTAAAACCATCTTTTTTTAATTCTAACCGAACGATAATTTCTTGCCCTCGAAAATTTACAAAATTAAAATTCTGATCTAATATTTTTAGGGAAATGGTAGATATCTCTTTCCCTACTACTGGTAAATAAACCAAGTTTCGTGGAATTTCGTCTATAGAAAATCCAGGATTGGACGTGATGGGAAATTCGTATAACGTATGTGACGGTTTGTTGTTATAGTATGCACCACTTGTTATATTACTATCCACGTGAATCGTTCGGACTTTTACAATATTTACAGGATGATCAGATGAATGAACTATTCCAGCGTGCAATATCTTTCGTGAGAATCCTAGTAGTTCTGCTAGCGAATTTTCTGTATTAAAGTCTATATCAAAATCACGATGAAAAATTTCACACTTTAAAGTATTATTATTTGGTCTTAGGAAAAAAATATCTTCTTCTTTTTCATTTCCATTCAACTTGAAAGTATCAATTACTTCTTTAGATAATTATTAATATCTGTAATCTCATATACTCCAGCAGGTAGATTAATTGAATTAACTTGTTTATTTTTATCTATATAGTGAAATTTAGTATTTTCTTCAACGTTCGGTATAGTGTTGTACGAAAGAAACCAATCAACGCAAATCCGTATTGAAAATTTGTATCTAGCTGTATGGGATTGGGAAAATCTATGGAAAGTGTTGATTTACGATCCTTTAATGTGAATATTATAGACATAACTAACACTAGACTGTACTATGGCTTGCTATTATATAGAAACTCAATACATAAATGACCACAATTATTAGAATTAAATTTTTGGAATCGGCTTCTATTGTAGATTATATTACTTGATTCACCGAAATATTTTATAAGTTCTGTTGGTGGTTTCAAATTACCAAAACTATCGTAATAATTGATAGTATTACCTTGCTTTTTATATGCCACCCAATGAGTGCCTTTATTGGCCTTCAAATCTAAATTAACAATACCACTTTCATTATAACGTATATATTTGGGTAATGTATCACGCATAAAGACACCTCTAAAATATGGCAATTTTAGTTTATTTATACAATTTAATATTCCATAATCATAAAGAGCTCTATCAGATAGATTCAGTTATTTTTTATTTAAGTATAATCTATATTCTTTAGAATTTTTAGGTAAAAACAATCCTGAACTTTCTTGCCAATTTCAACATTGTTGCCATTATTCCCATTTACTTTCTTTTTTATATCTATTATATTTTTAGCTACAGTAGACGCTCCTCCAGCTAGAGCACCCATTGCTCCCAAGGCAGATAAAATAGGCAACATTGGTAAAAATACTCCAGATTTATGCTCAAATGGCATAACACGTGGCAAACGGATA
This sequence comes from Platypus cylindrus, assembly GCA_949748235.1. Classification (NCBI taxonomy): domain Eukaryota; kingdom Metazoa; phylum Arthropoda; class Insecta; order Coleoptera; family Curculionidae; genus Platypus; species Platypus cylindrus. The sequence goes on from OX456488.1 coordinate 34,618,487, forward strand.
TTTTTTCGGCCCCCTGCTTTTTTAATAGCCAACCGGGCTGCTTTTAATCCTTCTAAGCTTGATTTTCGTAAATTTTTATGATTCTTATATTTTCCTAATGCTTTCGATGTAGGATCGATAACGTGTGTTTTGAATGAAAGCCCCATTTTCATTTTTCTTTTAGCTTTCATTGTATTTACTACTAACCAAGATGCAGCTTTTTCACCAAAATTGAAATGTTTTGATTTCACTCGTTCCCAAGCACGATTTTCTAATTCTTTATCCGCCTTATGTCTATCAGATAGTGCAGTACTTGAGTTGTATGCGAGGTCGTGCTGCTTGCAAGCTGCATCTAATGGGTTGATTTCAGGATCACCACGTGCCAGGCGCTTCAAGATTCGCGTACCAGGTCCGCACCACTGATACTGAGGGAGGTGGGCCTCAAAGGGGAGCTTATCAATTACCGAATTTACTATACCCGCACCTTTGTAGTGAATAGGTTTTATATTACTAAACCGTATAAGCAAAATGAATTCATTTAGATAGTCAATTCGTTTTCATCACCATAATAGTTACAAAAATGCGTTTAGTAAGACGAGATCTTAAACTTGCCAGCGAGAATTTGGACTTTGATGATTCGACATCTAAAACATATATACACAGTTAATTACTACCAAATTATTTTCGCGGAATTTTCTGTGGTCCGAGCGGGTGCGGCAAAACAAATTCACTCTTAGCTTTGATATTTGACCGAAATGGATTAAAATTTGCTAATATCTATCTTTATTCAAAATCTCTTTATCAGCCTAAGTATAAATTATTGGAAAATGTATTGCAGCAAGTTAAAGAAATAAAATATTTCCCATATAAAGATAATGAATTAGTTATTGATCCTGATGAAGCTAATGACAACTCTGTATTTATATTCGACGATGTTTCATGTGATAAGCAGGATAAAATTAGGACATATTTTTCAATGGGACGATACAAATCCACAAACGTAGTATATTTATGGCAAACTTATTCCAAAATCCCTAAACAATTAATAAGAGACAATTGCAATGTGATTGTACATTTTAAACAAGATGATATTAACTAAAAACATATTTTTGATGAACATGTCACACCAGATATATCGTACAATTATTGTAAAAACTTGTGTCAACAATGCCGGAATAGTAATAAATTTAAACCATTAGTAACTGTAAAAGAATTCGAATTAAATAATGGTCGATATCGATGTGGCTTTGATGTATATATAAAGGTTCACGAATAGTTTTATTAAAAAAAAAAAAAAAAATTGTTCTTTTTACAATCATGAAGCTTCTAGGTAAGTCGGAAGATACATTCAAAAGAAAAATTTTAGAATTAGCTAATGATGTCCGAAAAAAATATTTAGCCTTAAAATTGGGACGTTCTAATGAAGATGGTACATTGAACCGAATTTTCACACCTGTTACTGATCAGTTAAAAAAATTAGCAGCAGACAATGTGGTTGTTAAAAATAAAACGTCTGAAATAAATGGAAACGAAATGAAAAATGTAAAGAAAATTGAAAGAAAAGAGATATCTGAAGTAGATCAAATTGACAAGATAGATGAAGAAGTAGAAGACGAGGACGAGGAAGAGGAGGAGTACAAGGAGGAAGAAATGGAACAAGAAGACGAGCTGGATGAGGAGGATGATGAAGTAGATGAAAGCGACGATACAATTACTAGTATAGATACACCGCAATTAAATAAATATCCACAAGTTTCTCAAGAACCTATAAAGGACTATTTTCAGCATTCTCTTAATATTAACATTACTCATCCTCCTAGATATAACGCCATCACTAATACATGGACCTTGGGTCCTAATAAAATTCAATTTGATAAAACTACTGGTCACATCATAGTAGGTAGAGAACTATATACAGGTAGCAAGGGACTTTATCATTTATTATTTTATAGAGATCCTAAAAATTATACTAATAAAGACTTCGAGGAATTTGACCGCATATTAGATGACACTAATCTATACAGAAAGGGTTACTTTTCTCAAGGCAGAATAGTTGGAGTTAGGAATCAGAAATATCGACGTATTATTCGTCCATTGTTGATAAAGCAAGGTGGAAACTATAATATGGTCTATAATTCCAAACCAATATAATATGTTTATTGGGATGATGTTAATGAACTAGTTGATAGATTACGATTGCTATTCGCATCACAACAAGCAGGTAATTCTTCTCATAGTAATGAGATTGCGTCAATTATTGAAGAATTAAAAGAAGCAAAAGTTATATATTAATATATTACCAGTCATAAGTATTATTATTTAGTTAAACAACGGTGATGAGTATAGATAAGTTTGGACGTTCGTCCGATAAATATTCACATTATCAGATTTCTTCCTCGCCTACTTCCTCGTCATTATTTTCATTCACATATAATGGTGATTTAGATATTGGAGGTTTAAAAATATGTAACGTTAATTTACCCACTCAAGATGATGACGTTGCTAATAAAAAATATGTGGATGGTTCATGTGGACCAATAATGAATTTGTATTTAATGCTACAGCAAGATGTGGCTAAAAGTGAAGAAAATAATAGACAGCGATTAATAGATATATCTAATAGAATTAATGATTTAATCAATACTTTTGAGACAAAAATTATAGAATTATCGGCATTAGCTAATAGCAGTAGAGCTGAATCTAATAGCACTATTGAAGATATAATTAAAACATTAGATAAGGTTCAGATGAATGTATTTAATAATCACGACAAGATAGAAAATCTTAATTATTCCAAAGCTGATAAACAACCTGGAACAACACGTCTGAACTGAAGGTAGTTTGCAAAGATTCTAGACACCTGTTATTTAATATTTAAAGTGATAAAGCACTAAATGGCATCGAATGAAAAAAATAAAGTAATTAATGAACTACATAAACCAATAAGACGAAATTTTCAGAGGAGACATACAATTATTAAAGGGTTAGACGATTTCTAGCAAGCACATCTTGCTCAAATGGATACATATGCAAAAGAATAACTTTAATGTTACTTTTATTTAACTTTTATGAAGTTAAATAATAATCTCGAATTGGAAGAATTTGAATGGCAAGCACTGATTTTAAATATGTATCGGATTCGTCATATATATTTTAGTACAATGGAATTAGACTATTTACGTTTTATTTGTTGTAAGAATATATTCATAACAGGTAATAATCATAATGAAGAATTAAAAATGATTCAAATTACTAGACAGGAAAAGACTATATGCTTAACAGAATCTGATTTGGTTAACATAATATTCATCAATACATATCATGTGGTTCCCTTAATTAATAAGGTAAATTTAATTGACTTTAACACTATTTATAATAATTTTATAAAAGCTTTTAAGGAATTGTTATCAGAATTAATTTATCCAGTAAGTGTAGAAAGTATAATAGATGAATATTGTAATTTATCATTTGATGAGCGGAGTTATTGTTTGAAAGAATGTATGTTAATAAATAAAGAAAAGATATTTGTTGACATGTATAACTGAAAATTTATTATAATAGCAATAATGTACATATTGTAATATACATTCTTAAAATATAAATCGTTTTATTTTCTTTTAACTTTTTTAAATATATATTAGCAGGTTGAAAACTAGGAAATCTGGAAAAGTAATTATTGACTTTAGAAAGAAAAATCATGAAGATAATTTTAATTTTTTAACGTTTTGTATTACCTGAATTAATTGAGAGCCACTTCAAAGACCGGAGTCGAATTTAAATTATTAACTGCAGTTAATTCTTTAAAAATAATGGTGAACTTGCCCGGTAAAAAATAGTGCAAATTTTTCTTAAAAATGTCCGTTACTCATAGGGGCAGAAACAGAATCTTATTATCTGGAAGATCCACTTATACTGCTTCTCCATAACGGCTGTTTGAAATTTTAATTCCCATATTTGCATATTTTTGGTTTGGTATTAAATCTTGTAATTTTACTAACTCTTTTCGAACATATCTAACAGAATTATTCAAAGCGTCTAAATCCATCTAATAAATATATATATATATATATATATATATCAGTATGAGCAAAAAGGTAAGAAAAATAAGATAATAATATATTTACTTAAATTTTAATTTTCTTCTTGACCCTCTAACAAACGCTAAACAACAAATTCAGAATTATGTAGTTGAAATGAATACTTTAACATTACTATGAGAATACGGCATAAATACTTGATGCGGGTACCACCACCACCACCAGCGAAAATCATAGTCCCTTTAATAAGACATCCTATAAATCCTTAAAAGAAAATCGGTCTGATTTTATATTTTGCTAAATATACAATAGAGATTATAACATTTTTCATCCTTATAAACCTTTAATACAACTAGCAATCAACCCCAGAGTTGGGGTGATTTTATATGAAAAATACAGATTATCATTATACGCATTCTAAAATTCCTTAAGAGAAATGTGTTTTAATTGCTGTTCAAATTGATAAACATCGGTGTGTCATGAAGCAAAACCTTTATTATTATTAAATACAATAAAGAATGATTGATGTTCGGCTAAACATTAGGCCTTTTGTAAAGCTAAATGCCCTCTTAATTTGAAGCATTTAAATAATAAAACACTAATATGTATTGGATATACGAGATTTTCTACAATAACTGAATGATTGATGATCGACTAAACATTAGACCTTTTATAAAGTTAAATAATACCCTCGAATTTGAAGAATTTTAATGGCAAACACTGATTTTAAATATGTATTGGATTCGTCATATATATTTTAGTACAATGGAATTAGACCATTTACGTTTTATTTGTTGTAAGAATAAAATCATAACAGGTAATAATAATGAGGAATTAAAAATGATTCAAATTACTAGACAGGAAAAGACTATATGCTTAACAGAATCTGATTTGGTTAACATAATATTCACCAATACATATCATGTCGTTCCCTTAATTAATAGGCTAAATTTAATTGACTTTATCACATTTTATAATAATTTTATAAAAGCTGATTTTATAGCCATTTGCATATGGCTAAATATGTTAATTTAGATTTAATACAGATTATTACATTTATAGAAAAAATTTTCACCCTTATAATCCTTTCAAATAACATCCTGTTAAAGATCTCGGGCGATTTTATATATTATATTAAAAATACAGATTATTGTTCGGCACAAACCAAAATTCCATTTATATACTCAACCCAACATAATGGATGTCGGTTGGCTTTATGGTGCAGTGGTAAGGTCCTTATACCCCCATAAAAGTTTATACGTTATATATATATCGGACAATATCCGATGCTGCCGACATCTATCCACACAACATCAAACTTCAAACATTACATCAAAAGATATCTTGGAAAACACATTGAAACTTGGTGCCATATTTCAAAAATAAATATGACATTTCAGTGACGCAAAAAAATATGACACTTATAATTGACACACAAAATTGAAAAATATGACAGTGACAATTGACACATAAGGCGCCATCTAACATAAAAATTTAAAAATTAAAATTTCACACAGCGCCACCTAGCGGACAACACATGAAACTCAATGACATAAAAATGGGGCCCGCGATTGTGGCACCCTCTGGTGGCGAAATTTTGAACCAGTGGTCTAGGTCTGCTGTTGTATATCTGCTCATACTTCTAACGAGGCTAATGAAGACCGTCTCCTTATATATTTAATAGTTAATTAATATTAAAATACGAATCTAATAAATACCAATATACTTCTAGTAACTTCCGCTTCAGACTTTAATAATTAATCTAGTATGTGCTCGATATTTATTCGTTCGTTTTTATTCTCTGATTTAGGTATATACATAGAGCAATGGATTAATACCATCGGTATCTTAAATCAATGACTGCCGAAAAAATTAAAGAAACAATTTCTATAATTGGAGATCATATAAAATTGCGACAACTTGTTGATAATATAGAAGAGGGTTTATCTAAGAAAAAATCTGTAACTTTACCGTTTAAAAATCAAAATTGTTTTGGTCATTAAAAATTAACTAATTATAGCACTTGGATGCAGACATTGAAGTGAAACTAAAAAAATCCGCTTGAAAATCACCGGAAGAAAGTCAAATTTTGGAACGAAAAATACGAGTATTAAAGTGTAACTTTTATATTAACTAATTCATACATGCATGTTTTGAATTTGTACTGCGTTTTATTTCATACTGATTATAGTGTAAAGCAACTAAACCTCCTTTTAAGGATATAAAAGTTCAGCGGAAAGAAATAATTTTTTCAACCCCTTAAATATTGTATTAAATTAAAATTAAACTTATTTGTTTCAAACAAATGTTTATTAACATATTACATATATATATTTATTATACAAATAATATTTATTTCCTCGAAGTTAAATTTTACTATTGAAATTAATAAATAATCTTTTTAGCCAAAAAAATGATTCGTGCTTCGAAAAAATATATTTATTTCAATGAGAACTGAAATTTTGTTTCAGATAAGAAAAAAATTGCTTACTGCAAATGAACCAATTAGTTTATGCCAAAAAAATCTGTACTTGAAGCAAGCACATATTTATTTGAAAATCCAAATACATATTTTTTCAAATTTAAATAAACATTTACTCGGGCCTATTTTAATATACCATTTATTTGAGTCAAAGCAAATTTATTAAATTCAATGAAATTTTTTTCTCTGTGTAGTTAAAGTAAAAAGGCAAAATCTTCATGTGGCCAGTGAAGTATTGATTAGTTAATTATTTTACCTACAAAGCATCAAAACAATTCTGTTTTTTTTCTAATAATTTTAATGACACATGTTATCGAAAAAATACGTGCCACAGAGATATATATAAAAATGTAACCTTTATCGCTTTAAATGCAATTTAAATAAGTAATTTATCAGACTAGATTGGAATGGAAAAGAAATTCTTCTATCTTTTTGCTATAAATACATGTGCGTTCAAAGCTATGTATTAAAACATAATTTGATCTTCAGTGAAGTAAGTTTGGTGTTTTATTTGGTTTATTGTTCAGGTAAATATTAACATTAAATTATTGTTTTATTTCTTACAACAGTAAATGTGTTGCTTTACTTATGGAGCATAAGAGAAAAAAAGAAAAAGAAAATGGATTTAAATGCAATCAATCGGGCTGGTGAATATATAGAGAAACCAAAAATCAGAATAGCTGAGTTAGGGCTAGAAATAAAACATAAAATTGTTGGTGTCGTGGTAGTACGTTGCAAATATAGTGATGTTGTGAATGCTGAATTGGAGAAGTCCATAGTTTTCCTCCGCAAAGAATAACCGAAGTAATAACAAAAAATGTACAGTCTTTCGTTGAAGGTAAACACAGTATCATATTTAAATATGAGAAGAAACTCTCAAACGCCATGTCAACACCCGTATTTGAAATTGTTGAATGAAACATTAATTATTTGAATTATGTTATTTTATTTCAAATCAGACAATATTCTGTTTTCGTTTATTAGCATACATTTCCTTAAACAAAAACTTTTTATATCCTTCAAAAGTTGACAAATAGGCATAGATTAGAGTCTTAATATTTACTGGAGCAATCAGTTCAGAAATTAACTCTTTAATAACTTGTATAAAATTTTTATAATATGTATTAATATCAATTAATAGTCTATATCGAACAGTGAACGTGGTCGGATGTTTTTTTGTGCTGAAATCGAAAAGTCGATACACAGATAAGCAGAGTATTGATTGTTGGTATATAGTGGTTTAAGGTTAATATAACAATAAAGCTTTTATATTTTTATAAGTTTTATAAGGATATTAACTATAGGTTACACTTAAGAAACACTAGGAAAGTGCGCTTCCGAGCGGAGGAAGCGGGGGCAATTTCCAAATAATAAGCAGACCTGATAAGCACGAACGCTGTTATCGAGATAAGGAAAAAGGACAACTTTTATTTGTAATTTATACTGGCATAAATATTTAATATTGTTATAGAATTATAGATAGAAGTAGGACTGCATTCGCAAGAATGGAGGCTAAAACCCATTCGAAGTGGCGACTAAAGTCAAAAAAACTCCACCAGTGGAAAAAGTGGAAAATAGGAAAAGAAAAACCTCAACGGAGGAAGATGAAGAATATGAAAAAGAAAAAGCAAATAAATCATATAGAGGAGTAGTGATGAGCGAGGTTGAGGATAACATGGAAAAATTAATAAAACTAAGACAGAAAGATGTGTCTAAGTAGACAGAAGAAAGCGAAGATAGTAAGAAAAAATCAAGCGGAATATCAGATGAGCTAATGAATCAAATCAAACTGATACAAAGGGAAATTACGTTATTTAAAGAGGAGAATAAAAGAGAAGAAGGACAAACTCGGGAAAAAATGGAAAAAGCATAGAGAATATAGAAAGAATAGTAATTAAAATGACCGCCACAGTGTATGAAAAAATAGAGAATGCAGAGAGAAAACAAAAACCAGAAAGAAAAGATAAAGTAGAGCAAAGACTGGAAAAAATAGAGAAACAATTTAAAAACGGAATGGATGAATTAGAAACGAAAATATTGGAATTGTCAGTGGGAGGTACAATAAATCAAGAAAGAAGCAAAACGACATATGCGGCGATCACGGAAAAGAAAAAAGAAAATGGTGCAAAAAAGATACAGAGATGGAAAACACCAGAAAAAATAAGAGAAATCACAGTGAAAGCGGCAGAAGGGGAGAATGTAATGGAAAAAAAAGGGAGAACCTTACGATAGAAGAAATAGGTGAAGAAAGTATAAAGGAAATAAAAAAAATTAAAAGTGGAGTGGTAGTGATGAGTGTAGAAACGAGCTACAACAGGAGCAAATAGGGAAGAAATTGGAGGAAGTAAGAGGAATGGCAGTGAGGAAAATGAAAAAAACAAAGCCGGTGTTTATAATAAAAAAAATTGAGCAAGGATATACTGAAGAAGAAATAGTAAACAAAATATTAAGAGAAAATGAAGAAATTGGAAAAATTGTGGGGATTAGAGAGGTGAAGACACTAATGAGAGAAGTTAAAAAATATGCCTTTAGGAACAGTGAACAATATGTGGAGGACTGGGTAGTAGAAGCTGACAAGGAGATATTCAAGTACGTGGTAAAAAAAGGAAAATTATTGATAGATTTTGCTGTAAAACAGGTAGAGGAATATGTAAAGATCGCGATCTGCTATAAATGCTGCTGCTATGGACATGTAGCCAAGTACCGTACAAGGACAGAGGTATGCTACAGATGTGGACAGGAAGGACATGAAGGGAAAGATTGTGAGAAAAATTAGATAAAATGCGCCAACTGCACAAGAATTAAAAGTAAAGATATAGAGCACATGGCCACCAGAAAAAAGTGCCAAATATATATACGAAAGGAGGAACAATATCGAAATAGGATAGATTATGGAAGCTGGGAAGAAGAGAAGAAACAAACAAAAAACTGAAAAAGAATTGGGGAAAGGAGCAGAAAACAATGAGAAAAAACACGAAGAAATATGGAGATTAGCAACATGGAATATACGAAGCATAAAGGGAAAAGAAATAGAACTAGAAGTTGAGATCCTGGAAAATAAGATAGACATACTTACACTAACGGAAACGAAAAAAAAGGGGCGAGGATTACAAAAAATGATGAAAGGAAGTGTATTTATATATAGCGGAGTGGAAAAAGAGGAGGGAGTCGCATGTATGATAAAAAAGGAATGGGCACACAATATAGACGAATGGGAGGCGTGTTCAGAGAGGATATTGACATTAAATATGAAGGATGATGATGAGAGAAGAGTGGGATTAAAAAAGAAAAAATGGAAGGAATATTTACAAAAAAAAGTAGAGAAACGTATCAGTGTTACAAGGAGGAAAGGAAAATAATGAAGCAATTAGTATTAGAGGCGAAAAGAAATGAATGGGCAGAATTCGGCAATAAATTAGAAAACAAATCTGCAGAGGGAAAAAAAATATTCTATAGTAGACTAAGAACAATAAGAAAAGGAAAGACCAACAGTGCTACATATATAAATAACAAAGAAGGAAAAATATTAAAGCAGGAAGATGAAATAATGGAGAGATGGAAGCAATACTTTTAAGAGCTGCTGTCAGACAATATAGAGAGGAACGATACAAGACAGGCAGACAATACAGAGAGAAAGGAAAGCAAAGACGAGGAAGAGGAATTTAATATGGAGGAATTGGAAAAACCATAAGACAACTGAAGAATGGAAAAGCACCAGGAAGTGACACAATAACGACTGAAATGATAAAATATATGGGGGAACCGGGAAGGCAGGTAATTCTGGACATATATAACAGAATATGGAAAGAGCAAATAATACCTAAAGAATGGCAGCATGCACTGATAGTACCAATCTTTAAGAAAGGAGATAAGAAAGATTGTAATAATTACAGAGGAATTACTCTATTAAATACAAACATGAAAGTGTTGGAAATGATGATAAACGAGAGAATAAAAATTAATATAGAGTTGAAGTAAAGATTGGAGCATCCGCAGACGATATAATGGTGTTAGCATCTAGCGAAAGAGAGCTACAGACAAGCATAAATAAATGGAATGAAACACTTAGAGAGAACGGAATGGAGATGTGTAAAGAGAAAACAAAAGTAATGGTAATTGGGGAACAACAGGAGACAAAAATCATGGTAGATAAGGTAAAATTGGAGCAAGTCACGAAATGGAAATATTTGGGAGTAGAAATAACTAGTTCAGGAAAGCAAGAAGAAGAAATTAACAGCCGAATAGGAAAAGCAATGAAAGTGTTTTACAGTATCAGCAATACGTTTGTGGGGAAAAAAGAAATAACAAATAAAGCAAAAATAAACGTCTATAAAACAATAATAAGACCAATACTGACATTTGGATGTGAGACATGGATAACAGATAAAAAGGAAATAAGTAAAGTCCAAGCGGTAGAAATGAAATACATGATTAGAGTAAAGGGAGTTGCAAAGAGAGAAAGAATCAAGAATTAAAAAATAAGAAATGAATTAGGAATAGATGCGATACACAAATACATAGAGAAGAGACAGTTGGGATGGTGGGGCCATCTGAAAGGAATGGGACAGGCAAGACAAGGGAGAAGGGTATGGGAAGCTAGACCTGGACAGAAAAGAAAAAGGGGAAGACCTGAAACTACCTGGGATGACATAATAGAAAAGATATTACAAAGAAGAAGAATAACGATGAGTGAAGCTAGTAGGATGGCAAACAATAAGAAAGAATGGAGAAAGTTTAGCGACGCAGTGACGTGAAGCAAAAACGAATGAGCCTAGAGAAAGATAGAAAGAAAGAAAGGAAAAAAAGAAGAAAAAGGAAAAAAGATAAAGACTAACAAGCCTACACCAGAAATGGTGGACAGGCTTTAAGATACATATATATATATAATATCAATTAATAGTAATCTGTCAAAAGAATCAACAATAATAAGTTAACATTAATTTAACATAGTTTAACATTAATAAATTATGTATATGGCTCTCTCTTAACGCAATAGTTTTTTCACATCTTGTAACTTCTGCTATTTTCAAACCATTATTATCGTTCCTGATTGTGATAATTATATTATCACATGTGATAAAAGGTAAATAATCCAATCCATGTTTTCAAAATATCCAATTAGAAGCCAATGCATATTAGACATAAACTTTTGCCATTCAAATACGTCCAACATCGTTTATCTTAATGTATGGCCTAAAGTCCATCGACATATTTAAACCAACATCAATAAAAATTTCATTATGGATTTAGGGAAATCTTGTACTCAAAATAAAGAACCAATCATTCTGTTTGGTCACTCGTTCAAATTCGTTTAGTAATTAAAAAATTATTTTATCAATTTGACTAGCACTAAAAACGTAATGATTTTCAAACGACATTGTATACTAACACAATTGGTAAAAGAAAAAATCAACTAATGTTGTCTTCATAATATATTTGCCTCGTCAATCCAACTATTATGAGAGTCATTGAAACCCAACCATCGTACAAATACACTGTTTCCTTTTTTCTTTAATATTGTTTATACGAAATAAACATTTGGTTGATTAGTTTTTTGTTTTTTATAAGTATAAAATACTACTCGAATAGGACGCTTATTCATATCCTCCAACATATACGTTACGGGATTGGTCAATTTAATTTTGGTAATTTTAAATAATTCTGTTGCCCAATTAGGTGTGTATCCTTTATCGAAAACATGTTTTTCTTTAATAATGCGTACCACATCCCCAACATTAAATTTTGACCCCGGAGATATTTTTATATGATTATACACAGTATCCAATAATTTTTGCTTAATTGTTTCGCCTAAAACGTCACGTAGTCTCATTTTAATTACATTATGTTTTGTTTCACTATAATTTTACACAATAGTAGGTATCAATCCATTTATGAGTACCACCTAAAGTGAAATGCTTGTACAATCGATCCTTTATAGTTCGAATAGTTCGTTCAGCAATGGCGGCTTTCCTTCGTGTATACGTTGAATAATGATTAATATTATATTGTTTTAACAAACATTGAAAATGATGATTATAGAATTCTTTACCTTGATTGGTATGAAAATTCTTTGGGAATCGCTTAGATGTGGATAATATTTTTGAAAATGCTGTTGACACTTCCTTTCCGTCTTTAGATTTTAGTGGTTGGATCCAGACGTATTTTGAAAAACAATCACAAACCAAAAAAAATATTTATATCTATTATTTTGTTGAGCATATGTATCCATTTGAGCAAGATCTACTTACCACAAATCATCTAGTCCTTTAATAAGCGTTCGTCTTCTAAGAAAATTTTTTCTCATTGGCTTATGTAATTCATCAACTAATTGAGTCTATTCCACTGATACCATTTTTTTTACAGCAATTTGATCAGCATCAGTTCACGATATCTACTGAAGTGTTTTATTTTAACTATTCATTTTACATATTTATTATTATTTTCGATTAATTTTTGTTTTCATTACATTAATGAGATAATTAATTTTATCAAATTGACGGCCATGATTATGTATAAGTATCTTAGCTTCAGACACTTCAACTCGATCATCAATATGCATTCTCCTAACATCTTCAATTGCTTTTGACAACTCCACCATTTTCGCTTCAAGTTCATTATGAAGCGTATTCATTTTTTTAGCTAATCTTATTGATTGTTCTCTATGGTTTTCAGTCATTTTAGCTACATCTTGTTGAAGCATTAAATAAATCGCCATTACTGATTTACTATCTGAATAGTGTCATTCTAATCTTTCTTTAACTTGTTTAATCTCGTTCATTATGCTTGAACATGACACATCCACATATTCTTTATTGGCAACATCATTATTTTGGGTTGGTAGTTTAACATTACATATTTTTAAGTCGCCAATATCTATGTCAACATTTGAAGTACAATAAAACAATGATGTAGAAGAGGAAGATGACGAAGCAACAAATTGATAATCTAAATATTTGTCTGTCGCTCTCCCAAACTTGTCTATACTCATCGCTACTACGTAAATGATTAGTAAAGATTGGAATACATATTAATATATAACTTAGCTTCCTTTAATTTTACAATAATCGATACTATTTCATTGATGTGAGAGTTATTTCCAGCTTGTTTAGATGCAAATCATAATTTCAATCTATCAACAAATTCATTGACATCAATATTGCATCAATTTATTATTTATATAAGAGTAGTAAAATTTTAGTATAATTTAGTGATATGCAAACTGTTGAGCATAAAGTTTCGTTAATTCGCTAATTAATAAATTGCCTATTGAATCACATATTCCTGGCTATCAATATTATCACTGTCTGACAGATATCAAGCAGACAACCAATTAGAAAATCGAGCTTGGGAGCGGGTCAAATCGAGAGATTCTAGTGTTGGTGAAAAAGCGGGGTCTTGGTTTGTTCTAAATCAATGAAAGTTAAAAGAAAAATGGGTATAGGCCTGTCATTCAAAACACATGTTGTTATTCCTACATCAAAATCTTTAAGAAAGTATATGGTAAATAATAAAAGTTTACGAAAGTCTTCAATGGCTGGGTTAAAGGCGGCTCGAATTGCTATTAAAGAAAAAGGTGGTCAAAGAAAGATACGATTGCCACGTATTTTTCCATTTGAACATAAATCTGGTGGATTTTTACCAATATTGCCAATTCTAACGAATTTAGGAGCAATGGGAGCCTTATCTGGTGGAGTTTCCACTCCTGTAAAGAACATTTTAGATATTAGGAAGATACTGAGTGACAACGTTGGTAATAGTGCTTCTTCAATGACTGAAATTGGTAAAAAGGGTTCAAGATTGTATTTACAAAAAAATTCTAAAGTATATGGTTTAGTTTTAAAAAAGCCAAAAAATTGGAAGCGCTAAATTTACCTGATAGAGCTCTATATGATTATGAAATATTAAAATATGCAAATAAATTTAAATTACCATATTTTAGAGGAGTTTTTATACGATAAACTACCCAATCGCATATATCGTAATGAATAAGCCATTGTTAATTTATTTTCAAATGAGAATTCAGGTACTTATAGGGTTGCATATAAAAAACTGGGAAATGTTATCAACTATATCCCAGTACAATGTGTAGTATATATTGTACAGAAAATATGAATGAGATTCTCTATGAATGAGAGACAAATCGTCTGTTACAGCTAGATTAGCCACCTGCTACAATATGCTGAACAACAATTAGTAACTGCTGCTAGAGCTTAGACACGAAGTAATAATAAATTAATACCATCAATGGGTTAATATCATTCCTCACGAATGAGGTACAGTGACTGTAAAGTGTCATTTAGAAAAGCAGCTTAATTATGATAAAGGTGAATAAGTAATAAGTGTCCGTAGTTTCGTCATTCACGTCCGCCATTCTAGATACCATCCCCTGACCGTTTTTGCCGTACCATGGCTCATCAGAAAGCCTAGTGAACCATTCGTTCGAAGATGTCTTTAGCCACCTGCTACAATATGCTGAACAACAATTAGTAACTGCTGCTAGAGCTTAGACACGAAGTAATAATAAATTAATACCATTAATGAGTTAATAACATCCCTCACCAATGTTAAACACCACTAAACATAAAGTGTTATTCAGTCAAAACACTTTATTTATGTTAAAGGCGAAAAAATAATAAGTGCTCGTAGATTCGTCTATTACATCCGCCAAACTAGAAACCATCCCATGACTGATGAGTCGTATTACGGCTCATCAGAGATGCTAGGACACCATCGGACCGAAAATGTTTTCAATTGAAATCCATCTAGCACTTACACCTAACATTTCGATATTCAACAGTGTATTATTTCTGGTTAGGCGATCTAGAATAAGAGACAAAATGTCTCCATCATCTAGAATAGCCACCTGCTAAAATATGCTTAACAACAATTAATTACTGTTGCTAGGGTTCAGCGACGAAGTAATAATAAATTAATAGTATTAATGGGGTAATATTATCTCTCACCAATATTAAACAGTAATAACAGTAAAGTGTCATTTAGCAAAAACAGCTTAATTATGATAAAGGTGAAAATGTGATAAGTGTTCGTAGATTCGTCATTCACGTCTGCCATCCTAGATACCATCCACTGACCGCTTTTGCCGTGCCATGGCTCATCAGAAAGCCTAGTGAACCATTCGTTCGAAGATGTTTTTAGCCAAATGCTACAATAAGTCGAACAACAATTAGTAACTGCTGCTAGAGCTTAGAAACGAACAAATATTAAATGAATACTATTCATGGGTTAATATCATCCCTCACGAATGAAATAAATTGACTAACATTGACAGTAAAGTGTTATTCAGCAAAAATTCTTCATTTATGTTTAAGGCGAAAAAATAATAAGTGCTCGTAGATTTGTCTATTACATCCACCAACCTAGAACCCATCCCATGGCCGATTTCGAAGTATCATGGCTCATCAGAAAGGCTAGGGAACCATCGGACCGAAAATGTTTTCAATTTAAATCCATCGAGCATTTACGCCAAACATATCGATATTCAACGGTGTATTATTTCTGGTTACGCGATCTAGATTAAGAGACAATCCGTCTCCTTCATCTGGAATAGCCACCTGATAATATATGCTTAACAACAATTAATTATTGCTGCTAGTGTTCAGCGACGAAGTAATAATAAATTAACAGTATTAATGGGGTAGTAATATCCCTCACCAATGATAAACACCACTAAATGTAAAGTGTTATTTAGTCAAAACACTTTATTTATGTTAAAGGCGAAAAAATAATAAGTGCTCGTAGATTCGTCTATTACATTCGCCAAAGTAGAAACCATCACATGACCGATTTCGTTGTATTACGGCTCATCAGAGATGCTAGAACACCATCGGACCGAAAATGTTTTCAATTGAAATCCAACTAGCACTTACACCTAACATGTCGATGTTGAACAGAGTATTATGTCTGGTTACGCGATCTAGAATAAGAGACAAACCGTCTCCTTCATCTAGAATAGCCACCTGCTAAAATATGATTAACAACAATTAATTACTGCTGCTAGTGTTCAGCGACGAAATAATAATAAATTAATAGTATTAATGGGGTAATATTATCCCTCACCAATGTTAAACAGCATTAACTGTAAAGTGTCATTTAGCAAAAACAGCTTAATTATGATAAAGGTGAAAAAGTGATAAGTGTTCGTAGATTCGTCATTCACGTCCGCCATCCTAGATACCAACTCCTGACCGCTTTTGCCGTACCACGGCTCATCAGAAAGCCTAGTGAACCATTCGTTCGAAGATGTGTTTAGCCACCTGCTACAATATGCTGAACAACAATTAGTAACTGCTGCTAGAGCTCAGCCACAGACAAATAATAAATGAATACTATTCATGGGTTTATATCATCCCTCACGAATGAGGTACATTGACAGTAAAGTGTCATTTAGCAAAAACAGCTTAATTATGATAAAGGTGAATAAGTAATATGTGTCCGTAGTTTCGTCATTCACGTCCGCTATCCTAGATACAATGCACTGACCGCTTTAGCCGTACCATGGCTCATCAGAAAGCCTAGTGAACCATTCGTTCGAAGATGCTTTCAGCCACCTGCTACAATATGCTGAACAACAATTAGTAACTGCTGCTAGAGCTCAGCCACGGACAAATAATAAATGAATACTATTCATGGGTTAATATCATCCTTCACGAATGTTAAACAACATTGACTGTAAAGTGTTATTCAGCAAAAATACTTCATTTATGTGTAAGGCGAAAAAATAATAAGTGCTCGTATATTTATCTATTACATCGACCAACCTAGAACCCATCCCATGGCCGATTTCGAAGTACCACGGCTCATCAGAAAGCCTAGTGAACCATTCGTTCGAAGATGTTTTTAGCCACTTGCTACAATATGCTGAACAAAAATTAGTAACTGCTGCTGGAATTTAGACACGAACAAATAATAAATGAATACTATTCATGGGTTGTTATCATCCTTCACGAATGAGGTTACATTGACTGTAAAGTGTTATTCAGCAAAAATTCTTCATTTATGTTTAAGGCGAAAAAATAATAAGTGTTCGTAGATTTGTCTATTACATCCACCAACCTAGAACCCATCCCATGGCCGATTTCGAAGTATCATTGCTCATCAGAAAGGCTAGGGATTCATCGGACCGAAAATGTTTTCAATTGAAATCCAACGAGCACTTACGCCAAACATATCGACGTTCAACAGTGTAACATCCACAGTAGCGACCTCTATGAATGAGAAACAAATCGTCTCTTACAGCTAGATTAGCCATTTGCCACAATATGCTGAACAACAATTATTAACTGCTGCTAGAGTTTAGACACGAAGTAATTATAAATTAATACCATTAATGAGTTAATATCATCCCTGACGAGTGAGGTACATTGACTGTAAAGTGTCATTTAGCAAAAACAGCTTAATTATGATAAAGGTGAAAAAGTGATAAGTGTTCGTAGATTCGTCATTCACGTCCGCCATTCTAGATACCATCCCCTGACCGTTTTTGCCGCACCATGGCTCATCAGAAAGCCTAGTGAACCATTCGTTCGAAGATGCTTTCAGCCACCTGCTACAATATGCTGAACAACAATTAGTAACTGCTGCTAGAGCTCAGCCACGGACAAATCATAAATGAATACTATTCATGGGTTAATATCATCCCTCACGAATGTTAAACAACATTGACTGTAAAGTGTTATTCAGCAAAAATTCTTCATTTACGTTTAAGGCGAAAAAATAATAATAGCTCGTAGATTTGTCTATTACATCCACCAACCTAGAACTCATCCCATGGCCGATTTCGAAGTATCATGGCTCATCATAAAAGCTAGGAAACCATCGGACTGAAAATGGTTTCAATTGAAATCCAGCGAGCACTTACGCATAACATATCGATGTTCAACAGTGTAACATCCATAGTAGCGACCTCTATGAATGATAGACAAATCGTTTCTTACAGCTAGATTAGCCACCTGCTACAATAAGCTTAACAACAATTAGTAACTGCTGCTAGAACTTAGACACGAACAAATCATAAATGAATTCCATTAATGGGTTAATATCATCCCTCACGAATGAGGTACATTGACTGTAAAGTGTCATTTAGCAAAAACAGCTTAATTATGATAAAGGTGAATAAGTAATAAGTGTCCGTAGATTCGTCATTCAAGCCCGCCATCCTAGATGCCATCCCCTGACCGTTTTTGCCGTACCATGGCTCATCAGAAAGCCTAGTGAACCATTCGTTCGAAGATGTTTTCAGCCACCCGCTACAATATGCTGAACAACAATTAGTAACTGCTGCTAGAACTTAGACACGAACAAATAATAAATGAATACTATTCATGGGTTAATATCTTCCCTCACGAATGAGGTACATTGACTGACGTGGACTGTAAAATGTTATTCAGCAAAAATTCTTCATTTACGTTTAAGGCGAAAAAATAATAATAGCTCGTAGATTTGTCTATTACATCCACCAACCTAGAACTCATCCCATGGCCGATTTCGAAGTATCATGGCTCATCATAAAAGCTAGGGAACCATCGGACCAAAAATGTTTTTAATTGAAACCCATTGACCACTTACGCCAAACATATCGATATCCAACAGTGTAATATTTCTGGTTACGCGATCTAGAATAACAGACAATCCCTCTCCTTCATCTAGAATAGCCACTTGATAAAATATGCTTAACAACAATTAATTACTGCTGCTAGGGTTCAGCAAAGAAATAATAATAAATTAACAGTATTAATGGGGTAATATTATCCCTCGCCAATGTTAAACAGTATTAACTGTAAAGTGTAATTTAGCAAAAACAGCTTAATTATGATAAAAGTGAAAAAGTGATAAGTGTCGGTAGATTCGTCATTCACGTCCGCCATCTTAGATACCATCCCCTGACCGATTTTGCCGAACCATGGCTCATCAGAAAGAATAGTGAACCATTCGTTCGAAGATATCTTTAGCCACCTGCTACAATATGCTGAACAACAATTAGTAGCTGCTGCTAGAGTTCAGCCACGGACGAATAATAAATGAATACTATTCATGGGTTAATATTATCCTTCACGAATGTTAAACAACATTGACTGTAAAGTGTTATTCAGCAAAAATTCTTCATTTATGTGTAAGGCGAAAAAATAATAAGTGCTCGTATATTTATCTATTACATCGACCAACCTAGAACCCATCCCATGGCCGATTGCGAAGTACCATGGCTCATCAGAAAGTCTAGTGAACCATTCGTTCGAAGATGTTTTTAGCCACTTGCTACAATATGCTGAGCAACAATTAGTAACTGCTGCTAGAATTTAGACACGAACAAATAATAAATGAATACTATTCATGGGTTGATATCATCTTTCACGAATGAGGTTACATTGACTGTAAAGTGTTATTCAGCAAAAATTCTTCATTTATGTTTAAGGCGAAAAAATAATAAGTGTTCGTAGATTTGTCTATTAAATCCACCAACCTGGAACCCATCCCATGGCCGATTTCGAAGTATCATTGCTCATCAGAAAGGCTAGGGAACCATCGGACCGAAAATTTTTTCAACTGAAATAGAACGAGCACTTACGCCACACATATCGATGTTCAACAGTGTAACATCCATAGAAACGACCTCTATGAATGACAGACAAATTGTCTCTTACAGCTAGATTAGCCACCTGCTACAATATGCTAAACAACAATTATTAACTGCTGCTTGAGATTAGACACGAAGTTATAATAAATTAATACCATTAATGAGTTAATATCATCCCTCACGAATGAAGTACAATATGCCGAACAACAATTAGTAACTGCTGCTAGAGCTCAGCCACGGACAAATAATAAATGAATACTATTTATGGGTTAATATCATCCCTCACGAAAGAGGTACATTAACAGTAAAGTGTCATTTAGCAAAAACAGCTTAATTATGATAAAGGTGAATAAGTAATAAGTGTCGGTAGATTCGTCATTCACGTCCGCCATCTTAGATACCATCCTCTGACCGCTTTTGCCGAACCATGGCTCATCAGAAAGAATAGTGAACCATTCGTTCGAAGATGTCTTTAGCCACCTGCTACAATATGCTGAACAACAATTAGTAGCTGCTGCTAGAGCTCAGCCACGGACAAATAATAAATGAATACTATTCATGGGTTAATATCATCCTTCACGAATGTTAAACAACATTGACTGTAAAGTGTTATTCAGCAAAAATTCTTCATTTATGTGTAAGGCGAAAAAATAATAAGTGCTCGTATATTTATCTATTACATCGACCAACCTAGAACCCATCCCATGGCCGATTTCGAAGTACCATGGCTCATCAGAAAGCCTAGTGAACCATTCGTTCGAAGATATTTTTAGCCACCTGCTACAATATGCTGAACAACAATTAGAAACTGCTGCTTGAATTTAGACACGAACAAATAATAAATGAATACTATTCATGGGTTGATATCATCCTTCACGAATGAGGTTACATTGACTGTAAAGTGTTATTCAGCAAAAATTCTCCATTTATGTTTATGGCGAAAAAATAATAAGTGTTCGTAGATTTGTCTATTACATCCACAAAGCTAGAACCCATCCCATGGCTGATTTCGAAGTATCATGGCTCATCAGAAAGGCTAGGGAACCATCAGACCGAAAATGTTTTCAATTGAAATCCAACGAGCACTTACGCCTAACATATCGATGTTCAACAGTGTAACATCCATAGTAGCGACTTCTATGAATGACAGACAAATCGTCTCTTACAGCTAGATTAGCCACGTGCTACAATATGCTGAACAACAATTAGTAGCTGCTCCTAAAACTTAGACACGAACAAATAATAAATGAATACTATTCAAGAGTTAATATCATCCCCCACGAATGAGGTACATTGACTGTAAAGGGTCACTTAGCTAAAACGGCTTAATTATGATAAAGGTGAATAAGTAATAAGTGTCCGTAGATTCGTCATTCACGTCCGCCATCCTAGATACCATCCCCTGACCGTTTTTGCCGTACCGTGGTTCATCAGAAAGCCTAGTGAACTATTCGTTCGAAGATGCTTTAGCCAACTGCTGCAATATGCCGAACAACAATTAGTAACTGCTGCTAGAGCTTAGACACAAACAAATAATAAATGAATACTATTCATGGGTTAATATCTTCCCTCACAAATGGGGTACATTGACTGACATTGACTGTAAATTGTTATTCATCAAAAATTCTTCATTAATGTTTAAGGCGAAAAAATAGTAATTGCTCGTAGATTTGTCTATTAAATCCACCAACCTGGAACACATCCCATGGCCGATTTCGAAGTATCATTGCTCATCAGAAAGGCTAGGGAACCATCGGACCGAAAATTTTTTCAACTGAAATAGAACGAGCACTTACGCCACACATATCGATGTTCAACAGTGTAACATCCATAGAAGCGACCTCTATGAATGACAGACAAATTGTCTCTTACAGCTAGATTAGCCACCTTCTACAATATGCTAAACAACAATTATTAACTGCTGCTTGAGATTAGACACGAAGTTATAATAAATTAATACCATTAATGAGTTAATATCATCCCTCACGAATGAAGTACAATATGCCGAACAACAATTAGTAACTGCTGCTAGAGCTCAGCCACGGACAAATAATAAATGAATACTATTTATGGGTTAATATCATCCCTCACGAAAGAGGTACATTAACAGTAAAGTGTCATTTAGCAAAAACAGCTTAATTATGATAAAGGTGAATAAGTAATAAGTGTCGGTAGATTCGTCATTCACGTCCGCCATCTTAGATACCATCCCCTGACCGCTTTTGCCGAACCATGGCTCATCAGAAAGAATAGTGAACCATTCGTTCGAAGATGTCTTTAGCCACCTGCTACAATATGCTGAACAACAATTAGTAGCTGCTGCTAGAGCTCAGCCACGGACAAATAATAAATGAATACTATTCATGGGTTAATATCATCCTTCACGAATGAGGTTACATTGACTGTAAAGTGTTATTCAGCAAAAATTCTTCATTTATGTTTATGGCGAAAAAATAATAAGTGTTCGTAGATTTGTCTATTACATCCACAAACCTAGAACCCATCCCATGGCTGATTTCGAAGTATCATGGCTCATCAGAAAGGCTAGGGAACCATCAGACCGAAAATGTTTTCAATTGAAATCCAACGAGCACTTACGCCTAACATATCGATGTTCAACAGTGTAACATCCATAGTAGCGACTTCTATGAATGACAGACAAATCGTCTCTTACAGCTAGATTAGCCACGTGCTACAATATGCTGAACAACAATTAGTAGCTGCTCCTAAAACTTAGACACGAACAAATAATAAATGAATACTATTCAAGGGTTAATATCATCCCCCACGAATGAGGTACATTGACTGTAAAGGGTCACTTAGCTAAAACGGCTTAATTATGATAAAGGTGAATAAGTAATAAGTGTCCGTAGATTCGTCATTCACGTCCGCCATCCTAGATACCATCCCCTGACCGTTTTTGCCGTACCGTGGTTCATCAGAAAGCCTAGTGAACTATTCGTTCGAAGATGCTTTAGCCAACTGCTGCAATATGCCGAACAACAATTAGTAACTGCTGCTAGAGCTTAGACACAAACAAATAATAAATGAATACTATTCATGGGTTAATATCTTCCCTCACAAATGGGGTACATTGACTGACATTGACTGTAAATTGTTATTCATCAGAAATGCTTCATTAATGTTTAAGGCGAAAAAATAGTAATTGCTCGTAGATTTGTCTATTACATCCACCAACCTAGAACCCATCCCATGGCCGATTTCGATGTATCATGGCTCATCAGAAAGGCTAGGGAACCATCGGACCGAAAATGTTTTCAATTGAAATCCAACGAGCACTTACGCCAAACATATCGACGTTCAACAGTGTAACATCCACAGTAGCGACCTCTACGAATGAGAGACAAATCGTCTCTTACAGCTAGATTAGCCACTTGCTACAATATGCTGAACAACAATTATTAACTGTTGCTAGAGTTTTGACACGAAGTAATTATAAATTAATACCATTAATGAGTTAATATCATCCATCACGAATGAGGTACATTGACTGTAAAGTGTCATTTAGCAAAAACAGCTTAATTATGATAAAGGTGAAAAAGTGATAAGTGTTCGTAGATTCGTCATTCACGTCCGCCATTCTAGATACCATCCCCTGACCGTTTTTGCCGCACCATGGCTCATCAGAAAGCCTAGTGAACCATTCGTTCGAAGATGCTTTCAGCCACCTGCTACAATATGCTGAACAACAATTAGTAACTGCTGCTAGAGCTCAGCCACGGACAAATAATAAATGAATACTATTCATGGGTTAATATCATCCTTCACGAATGTTAAACAACATTGACTGTAAAGTGTTATTCAGCAAAAATTCTTCATTTATGTGTAAGGCGAAAAAATAGTAAGTGCTCGTATATTTATCTATTACATCGACCAACCTAGAACCCATCCCATGGCCGATTTCGAAGTACCACGGCTCATCAGAAAGCCTAGTGAACCATTCGTTCGAAGATGTTTTTAGCCACTTGCTACAATATGCTGAACAAAAATTAGTAACTGCTGCTGGAATTTAGACACGAACAAATAATAAATGAATACTATTCATGGGTTGATATCATCCTTCACGAATGAGGTACATTGACAGTAAAGTGTCATTTAGCAAAAACAGCTTAATTATGATAAAGGTGAATAAGTAATATGTGTCCGTAGTTTCGTCATTCACGTCCGCCATCCTAGATACCATCCACTGACCGCTTTAGCCGTACCATGGCTCATCAGAAAGCCTAGTGAACCATTCGTTCGAAGATGTCTTTAGCCACCTGCTACAATATGCTGAACAACAATTAGTAGCTGCTGCTAGAGCTCAGCCACGGACAAATAATAAATGAATACTATTCATGGGTTGATATCATCCTTCACGAATGAGGTTACATTGACTGTAAAGTGTTATTCAGCAAAAATTCTTCATTTATGTTTAAGGCGAAAAAATAATAAGTGGTCGTAGATTTGTCTATTACATCGACCAACCTAGAACCCATTCCATGGCCGATTTCGAAGTATCATGGCTCATCAGAAAGGCTAGGGAACCATCGGACTAAAAATGTTTTCAATTGAAATCCAACGAGCACTTACGCCAAACATATCGACGTTCAACAGTGTAACATCCACAGTAGCGACCTCTATGAATGAGAAACAAATCGTCTCTTACAGCTAGATTAGCCATTTGCTACAATATGCTGAACAACAATTATTAACTGCTGCTAGAGTTTAGACACGAAGTAATTATAAATTAATACCATTAATGAGTTAATATCATCCCTGACGAGTGAGGTACATTGACTGTAAAGTGTCATTTAGCAAAAACAGCTTAATTATGATAAAGGTGAATAAGTAATAAGTGTCCGTAGATTCGTCATTCAAGCCCGCCATCCTAGATGCCATCCCCTGACCGTTTTTGCCGTACCATGGCTCATCAGAAAGCCTAGTGAACCATTCGTTCGAAGATGTTTTCAGCCACCCGCTACAATATGCTGAACAACAATTAGTAACTGCTGCTAGAACTTAGACACGAACAAATAATAAATGAATACTATTCATGGGTTAATATCTTCCCTCACGAATGAGGTACATTGACTGACGTGGACTGTAAAATGTTATTCAGCAAAAATTCTTCATTTACGTTTAAGGCGAAAAAATAATAATAGCTCGTAGATTTGTCTATTACATCCACCAACCTAGAACTCATCCCATGGCCGATTTCGAAGTATCATGGCTCATCATAAAAGCTAGGAAACCATCGGACCGAAAATGTTTTCAATTGAAATCCAACGAGCACTTACGCATAACATATCGATGTTCAACAGTGTAACATCCATAGTAGCGGCCTCTATGAATGATAGACAAATCGTTTCTTACAGCTAGATTAGCCACCTGCTACAATATGCTTAACAACAATTAGTAACTGCTGCTAGAGTTCAGCCACGGACAAATCATAAATGAATACTATTCATGGGTTAATATCTTCCGTCACGAATGAGGTACATTGATTGACGTGGACTGTAAAATGTTATTCAGTAAAAATTCTTTATTTACGTTTAGGGCGAAAAAATAATAATAGCTCGTAGATTTGTCTATTACATCCACCAACCTAGAACTCATCCCATGGCCGATTTCGAAGTATCATGGCTCATCATAAAAGCTAGGGAACCATCGGACCAAAAATGTTTTTAATTGAAACCCATTGACCACTTACGCCAAACATATCGATATCCAACAGTGTAATATTTCTGGTTACGCGATCTAGAATAACAGACAATCCCTCTCCTTCATCTAGAATAGCCACTTGATAAAATATGCTTAACAACAATTAATTACTGCTGCTAGGGTTCAGCAAAGAAATAATAATAAATTAACAGTATTAATGGCGTAATATTATCCCTCGCCAATGTTAAACAGTATTAACTGTAAAGTGTAATTTAGCAAAAACAGCTTAATTATGATAAAAGTGAAAAAGTGATAAGTGTCGGTAGATTCGTCATTCACGTCCGCCATCTTAGATACCATCCCCTGACCGCTTTTGCCGAACCATGGCTCATCAGAAAGAATAGTGAACCATTCGTTCGAAGACTTCTTTAGCCA
This sequence comes from Platypus cylindrus, assembly GCA_949748235.1. Taxonomy (NCBI): domain Eukaryota; kingdom Metazoa; phylum Arthropoda; class Insecta; order Coleoptera; family Curculionidae; genus Platypus; species Platypus cylindrus. Next base: position 34,644,675 of record OX456488.1, read on the forward strand.
CCTGCTACAATATGCTGAACAACAATTAGTAGCTGCTGCTAGAGTTCAGCCACGGACGAATAATAAATGAATACTATTCATGGGTTAATATTATCCTTCACGAATGTTAAACAACATTGACTGTAAAGTGTTATTCAGCAAAAATTCTTCATTTATGTGTAAGGCGAAAAAATAATAAGTGCTCGTATATTTATCTATTACATCGACCAACCTAGAACCCATCCCATGGCCGATTGCGAAGTACCATGGCTCATCAGAAAGCCTAGTGAACCATTCGTTCGAAGATGTTTTTAGCCACTTGCTACAATATGCTGAACAACAATTAGTAACTGCTGCTAGAATTTAGACACGAACAAATAATAAATGAATACTATTCATGGGTTGATATCATCTTTCACGAATGAGGTTACATTGACTGTAAAGTGTTATTCAGCAAAAATTCTTCATTTATGTTTAAGGCGAAAAAATAATAAGTGTTCGTAGATTTGTCTATTAAATCCACCAACCTGGAACCCATCCCATGGCCGATTTCGAAGTATCATTGCTCATCAGAAAGGCTAGGGAACCATCGGACCGAAAATTTTTTAAACTGAAATAGAACGAGCACTTACGCCACACATATCGATGTTCAACAGTGTAACATCCATAGAAGCGACCTCTATGAATGACAGACAAATTGTCTCTTACAGCTAGATTAGCCACCTGCTACAATATGCTAAACAACAATTATTAACTGCTGCTTGAGATTAGACACGAAGTTATAATAAATTAATACCATTAATGAGTTAATATCATCCCTCACGAATGAAGTACAATATGCCGAACAACAATTAGTAACTGCTGCTAGAGCTCAGCCACGGACAAATAATAAATGAATACTATTTATGGGTTAATATCATCCCTCACGAAAGAGGTACATTAACAGTAAAGTGTCATATAGCAAAAACAGCTTAATTATGATAAAGGTGAATAAGTAATAAGTGTCGGTAGATTCGTCATTCACGTCCGCCATCTTAGATACCATCCCCTGACCGCTTTTGCCGAACCATGGCTCATCAGAAAGAATAGTGAACCATTCGTTCGAAGATGCTTTCAGCCACCTGCTACAATATGCTGAACAACAATTAGTAACTGCTGCTAGAGCTCAGCCACGGACAAATAATAAATGAATACTATTCATGGGTTAATATCATCCTTCACGAATGTTAAACAACATTGACTGTAAAGTGTTATTCAGCAAAAATTCTTCATTTATGTGTAAGGCGAAAAAATAATAAGTGCTCGTATATTTATCTATTACATCGACCAACCTAGAACCCATCCCATGGCCGATTTCGAAGTACCATGGCTCATCAGAAAGCCTAGTGAACCATTCGTTCGAAGATATTTTTAGCCACCTGCTACAATATGCTGAACAACAATTAGAAACTGCTGCTTGAATTTAGACACGAACAAATAATAAATGAATACTATTCATGGGTTGATATCATCCTTCACGAATGAGGTTACATTGACTGTAAAGTGTTATTCAGCAAAAATTCTTCATTTATGTTTATGGCGAAAAAATAATAAGTGTTCGTAGATTTGTCTATTACATCCACAAACCTAGAACCCATCCCATGGCTGATTTCGAAGTATCATGGCTCATCAGAAAGGCTAGGGAACCATCAGACCGAAAATGTTTTCAATTGAAATCCAACGAGCACTTACGCCTAACATATCGATGTTCAACAGTGTAACATCCATAGTAGCGACTTCTATGAATGACAGACAAATCGTCTCTTACAGCTAGATTAGCCACGTGCTACAATATGCTGAACAACAATTAGTAGCTGCTCCTAAAACTTAGACACGAACAAATAATAAATGAATACTATTCAAGGGTTAATATCATCCCCCACGAATGAGGTACATTGACTGTAAAGGGTCACTTAGCTAAAACGGCTTAATTATGATAAAGGTGAATAAGTAATAAGTGTCCGTAGATTCGTCATTCACGTCCGCCATCCTAGATACCATCCCCTGACCGTTTTTGCCGTACCGTGGTTCATCAGAAAGCCTAGTGAACTATTCGTTCGAAGATGCTTTAGCCAACTGCTGCAATATGCCGAACAACAATTAGTAACTGCTGCTAGAGCTTAGACACAAACAAATAATAAATGAATACTATTCATGGGTTAATATCTTCCCTCACAAATGGGGTACATTGACTGACATTGACTGTAAATTGTTATTCATCAGAAATGCTTCATTAATGTTTAAGGCGAAAAAATAGTAATTGCTCGTAGATTTGTCTATTACATCCACCAACCTAGAACTCATCCCATGGCCGATTTCGAAGTATCATGGCTCATCATAAAAGCTAGGAAACCATCGGACCGAAAATGTTTTCAATTGAAATCCAGCGAGCACTTACGCATAACATATCGATGTTCAACAGTGTAACATCCATAGTAGCGGCCTCTATGAATGATAGACAAATCGTTTCTTACAGCTAGATTAGCCACCTGCTACAATATGCTTAACAACAATTAGTAACTGCTGCTAGAACTTAGACACGAACAAATAATAAATGAATACTATTCATGGGTTAATATCTTCCGTCACGAATGAGGTACATTGATTGACGTGGACTGTAAAATGTTATTCAGTAAAAATTCTTTATTTACGTTTAGGGCGAAAAAATAATAATAGCTCGTAGATTTGTCTATTACATCCACCAACCTAGAACTCATCCCATGGCCGATTTCGAAGTATCATGGCTCATCATAAAAGCTAGGGAACCATCGGACCAAAAATGTTTTTAATTGAAACCCATTGACCACTTACGCCAAACATATCGATATCCAACAGTGTAATATTTCTGGTTACGCGATCTAGAATAACAGACAATCCCTCTCCTTCATCTAGAATAGCCACTTGATAAAATATGCTTAACAACAATTAATTACTGCTGCTAGGGTTCAGCAAAGAAATAATAATAAATTAACAGTATTAATGGGGTAATATTATCCCTCGCCAATGTTAAACAGTATTAACTGTAAAGTGTAATTTAGCAAAAACAGCTTAATTATGATAAAAGTGAAAAAGTGATAAGTGTCGGTAGATTCGTCATTCACGTCCGCCATCTTAGATACCATCCCCTGACCGCTTTTGCCGAACCATGGCTCATCAGAAAGAATAGTGAACCATTCGTTCGAAGATTTCTTTAGCCACCTGCTACAATATGCTGAACAACAATTAGTAGCTGCTGCTAGAGTTCAGCCACGGACGAATAATAAATGAATACTATTCATGGGTTAATATTATCCTTCACGAATGTTAAACAACATTGACTGTAAAGTGTTATTCAGCAAAAATTCTTCATTTATGTGTAAGGCGAAAAAATAATAAGTGCTCGTATATTTATCTATTACATCGACCAACCTAGAACCCATCCCATGGCCGATTGCGAAGTACCATGGCTTATCAGAAAGCCTAGTGAACCATTCGTTCGAAGATGTTTTTAGCCACTTGCTACAATATGCTGAACAACAATTAGTAACTGCTGCTAGAATTTAGACACGAACAAATAATAAATGAATACTATTCATGGGTTGATATCATCTTTCACGAATGAGGTTACATTGACTGTAAAGTGTTATTCAGCAAAAATTCTTCATTTATGTTTAAGGCGAAAAAATAATAAGTGTTCGTAGATTTGTCTATTAAATCCACCAACCTGGAACCCATCCCATGGCCGATTTCGAAGTATCATTGCTCATCAGAAAGGCTAGGGAACCATCGGACCGAAAATTTTTTCAACTGAAATAGAACGAGCACTTACGCCAAACATATCGATGTTCAACAGTGTAACATCCATAGAAGCGACCTCTATGAATGACAGACAAATTGTCTCTTACAGCTAGATTAGCCACCTGCTACAATATGCTAAACAACAATTATTAACTGCTGCTTGAGATTAGACACGAAGTTATAATAAATTAATACCATTAATGAGTTAATATCATCCCTCACGAATGAAGTACAATATGCCGAACAACAATTAGTAACTGCTGCTAGAGCTCAGCCACCTACAAATAATAAATGAATACTATTTATGGGTTAATATCATCCCTCACGAAAGAGGTACATTAACAGTAAAGTGTCATTTAGCAAAAACAGCTTAATTATGATAAAGGTGAATAAGTAATAAGTGTCGGTAGATTCGTCATTCACGTCCGCCATCTTAGATACCATCCTCTGACCGCTTTTGCCGAACCATGGCTCATCAGAAAGAATAGTGAACCATTCGTTCGAAGATGTCTTTAGCCACCTGCTACAATATGCTGAACAACAATTAGTAGCTGCTGCTAGAGCTCAGCCACGGACAAATAATAAATGAATACTATTCATGGGTTAATATCATCCTTCACGAATGTTAAACAACATTGACTGTAAAGTGTTATTCAGCAAAAATTCTTCATTTATGTGTAAGGCGAAAAAATAATAAGTGCTCGTATATTTATCTATTACATCGACCAACCTAGAACCCATCCCATGGCCGATTTCGAAGTACCATGGCTCATCAGAAAGCCTAGTGAACCATTCGTTCGAAGATATTTTTAGCCACCTGCTACAATATGCTGAACAACAATTAGAAACTGCTGCTTGAATTTAGACACGAACAAATAATAAATGAATACTATTCATGGGTTGATATCATCCTTCACGAATGAGGTTACATTGACTGTAAAGTGTTATTCAGCAAAAATTCTTCATTTATGTTTATGGCGAAAAAATAATAAGTGTTCGTAGATTTGTCTATTACATCCACAAAGCTAGAACCCATCCCATGGCTGATTTCGAAGTATCATGGCTCATCAGAAAGGCTAGGGAACCATCAGACCGAAAATGTTTTCAATTGAAATCCAACGAGCACTTACGCCTAACATATCGATGTTCAACAGTGTAACATCCATAGTAGCGACTTCTATGAATGACAGACAAATCGTCTCTTACAGCTAGATTAGCCACGTGCTACAATATGCTGAACAACAATTAGTAGCTGCTCCTAAAACTTAGACACGAACAAATAATAAATGAATACTATTCAAGGGTTAATATCATCCCCCACGAATGAGGTACATTGACTGTAATGGGTCACTTAGCTAAAACGGCTTAATTATGATAAAGGTGAATAAGTAATAAGTGTCCGTAGATTCGTCATTCACGTCCGCCATCCTAGATACCATCCCCTGACCGTTTTTGCCGTACCGTGGTTCATCAGAAAGCCTAGTGAACTATTCGTTCGAAGATGCTTTAGCCAACTGCTGCAATATGCCGAACAACAATTAGTAACTGCTGCTAGAGCTTAGACACAAACAAATAATAAATGAATACTATTCATGGGTTAATATCTTCCCTCACAAATGGGGTACATTGACTGACATTGACTGTAAATTGTTATTCATCAAAAATTCTTCATTAATGTTTAAGGCGAAAAAATAGTAATTGCTCGTAGATTTGTCTATTACATCCACCAACCTAGAACCCATCCCATGGCCGATATCGATGTATCATGGCTCATCAGAAAGGCTAGGGAACCATCGGACCGAAAATGTTTTCAATTGAAATCCAACGAGCACTTACGCCAAACATATCGACGTTCAACAGTGTAACATCCACAGTAGCGACCTCTACGAATGAGAGACAAATCGTCTCTTACAGCTAGATTAGCCACTTGCTACAATATGCTGAACAACAATTATTAACTGTTGCTAGAGTTTTGACACGAAGTAATTATAAATTAATACCATTAATGAGTTAATATCATCCATCACGAATGAGGTACATTGACTGTAAAGTGTCATTTAGCAAAAACAGCTTAATTATGATAAAGGTGAAAAAGTGATAAGTGTTCGTAGATTCGTCATTCACGTCCGCCATTCTAGATACAATCCCCTGACCGTTTTTGCCGCACCATGGCTCATCAGAAAGCCTAGTGAACCATTCGTTCGAAGATGCTTTCAGCCACCTGTTACAATATGCTGAACAACAATTAGTAACTGCTGCTAGAGCTCAGCCACGGACAAATAATAAATGAATACTATTCATGGGTTAATATCATCCTTCACGAATGTTAAACAACATTGACTGTAAAGTGTTATTCAGCAAAAATTCTTCATTTATGTGTAAGGCGAAAAAATAGTAAGTGCTCGTATATTTATCTATTACATCGACCAACCTAGAACCCATCCCATGGCCGATTTCGAAGTATCACGGCTCATCAGAAAGCCTAGTGAACCATTCGTTCGAAGATGTTTTTAGCCACTTGCTACAATATGCTGAACAAAAATTAGTAACTGCTGCTGGAATTTAGACACGAACAAATAATAAATGAATACTATTCATGGGTTGATATCATCCTTCACGAATGAGGTACATTGACAGTAAAGTGTCATTTAGCAAAAACAGCTTAATTATGATAAAGGTGAATAAGTAATATGTGTCCGTAGTTTCGTCATTCACGTCCGCCATCCTAGATACCATCCACTGACCGCTTTAGCCGTACCATGGCTCATCAGAAAGCCTAGTGAACCATTCGTTCGAAGATGTTTTTAGCCACCTGCTACAATATGCTGAACAACAATTAGTAACTGCTGCTAGAATTTAGACACGAACAAATAATAAATGAATACTATTCATGGGTTGTTATCATCCTTCACGAATGAGGTTACATTGACTGTAAAGTGTTATTCAGCAAAAATTCTTCATTTAAGTTTAAGGCGAAAAAATTATAAGTGCACGTAGATTTGCCTATTACATCCACCAACCTAGAACCCATCCCATGGCCGATTTCGATGTATCATGGCTCATCAGAAAGGCTAGGGAACCATCGGACCGAAAATGTTTTCAATTTAAATCCAACGAGCACTTACGCCAAACATATCGATATCCAACAGTGTAATATTTCTGGTTACGCGATCTAGAATAACAGACAATCCGTCTCCTTCATCTAGAATAGCCACCTGATAAAATATGCTTAACAACAATTAATTACTGCTGCTAGGGTTCAGCGACGAAGTAATAATAAATTAGCAGTATTAATGGGGTAATATTATCCCTCACCAATGTTAAACAGTATTAACTGTAAAGTGTCATTTAGCAAAAACAGCTTAATTATGATAAAAGTGAAAAAGTGATAAGTGTTCGTAGATTCGTCATTCACGTCCGCCATCCTAGATACCAACTCCTGACCCTCTTTGCTGTACCATGGCTCATCAGAAAGCCTAGTGAACCATTCGTTCGAAGATGTTTTCAGCCACCTGCTACAATATGCTGAACAACAATTAGTAACTGCTGCTAGAACTTAGACACGAACAAATAATAAATGAATACTATTCATGGGTTAATATCTTCCGTCACGAATGAGGTACATTGATTGACGTGGACTGTAAAATGTTATTCAGTAAAAATTCTTTATTTACGTTTAGGGCGAAAAAATAATAATAGCTCGTAGATTTGTCTATTACATCCACCAACCTAGAACTCATCCCATGGCCGATTTCGAAGTATCATGGCTCATCATAAAAGCTAGGGAACCATCGGACCAAAAATGTTTTTAATTGAAACCCATTGACCACTTACGCCAAACATATCGATATCCAACAGTGTAATATTTCTGGTTACGCGATCTAGAATAAAAGACAATCCGTCTCCTTCATCTAGAATAGCCACTTGATAAAATATGCTTAACAACAATTAATTACTGCTGCTAGGGTTCAGCAAAGAAATAATAATAAATTAACAGTATTAATGGGGTAATATTATCCCTCGCCAATGTTAAACAGTATTAACTGTAAAGTGTAATTTAGCAAAAACAGCTTAATTATGATAAAAGTGAAAAAGTGATAAGTGTCGGTAAATTCGTCATTCACGTCCGCCATCTTAGATACCATCCCCTGACCGCTTTTGCCGAACAATGGCTAATCAGAAAGAATAGTGAACCATTCGTTCGAAGATTTCTTTAGCCACCTGCTACAATATGCTGAACAACAATTAGTAGCTGCTGCTAGAGCTCAGCCACGGACGAATAATAAATGAATACTATTCATGGGTTAATATTATCCTTCACGAATGTTAAACAACATTGACTGTAAAGTGTTCTTCAGCAAAAATTCTTCATTTATGTGTAAGGCGAAAAAATAATAAGTGCTCGTATATTTATCTATTACATCGACCAACCCAGAACCCATCCCATGGCCGATTGCGAAGTACCATGGCTCATCCGAAAGCCTAGTGAACCATTCGTTCGAAGATGTTTTTAGCCACTTGCTACAATATGCTGAACAACAATTAGTAACTGCTGCTAGAATTTAGACACGAACAAATAATAAATGAATACTATTCATGGGTTGATATCATCTTTCACGAATGAGGTTACATTGACTGTAAAGTGTTATTCAGCAAAAATTCTTCATTTATGTTTAAGGCGAAAAAATAATAAGTGTTCGTAGATTTGTCTATTAAATCCACCAACCTGGAACCCATCCCATGGCCGATTTCGAAGTATCATTGCTCATCAGAAAGGCTAGGGAACCATCGGACCGAAAATTTTTTCAACTGAAATCCAACGAGCACTTACGCCAAACATATCGATGTTCAACAGTGTAACATCCATAGAAGCGACGTCTATGAATGACAGACAAATCGTCTCTTACAGCTATATTAGCCACCTGCTACAATATGCTAAACAACAATTATTAACTGCTGCTTGAGATTAGACACGAAGTAATAATAAATTAATACCATTAATGAGTTAATATCATCCCTCACGAATGAAGTACAATATGCCGAACAACAATTAGTAACTGCTGCTAGAGCTCAGCCACGGACAAATAATAAATGAATACTATTTATGGGTTAATATCATCCCTCACGAAAGAGGTACATTAACAGTAAAGTGTCATTTAGCAAAAACAGCTTAATTATGATAAAGGTGAATAAGTAATAAGTGTCGGTAGATTCGTCATTCACGTCCGCCATCTTAGATACCATCCCCTGACCGCTTTTGCCGAACCATGGCTCATCAGAAAGAATAGTGAACCATTCGTTCGAAGATGTCTTTAGCCACCTGCTACAATATGCTGAACAACAATTAGTAGCTGCTGCTAGAGCTCAGCCACGGACAAATAATAAATGAATACTATTCATGGGTTACTATCATCCTTCACGAATGTTAAACAACATTGACTGTAAAGTGTTATTCAGCAAAAATTCTTCATTTATGTGTAAGGCGAAAAAATAATAAGTGCTCGTATATTTATCTATTACATCGACCAACCTAGAACCCATCCCATGGCCGATTTCGAAGTACCATGGCTCATCAGAAAGCCTAGTGAACCATTCGTTCGAAGATATTTTTAGCCACCTGCTACAATATGCTGAACAACAATTAGTAACTGCTGCTTGAATTTAGACACGAACAAATAATAAATGAATACTATTCATGGGTTGATATCATCCTTCACGAATGAGGTTACATTGACTGTAAAGTGTTATTCAGCAAAAATTCTTCATTTATGTTTATGGCGAAAAAATAATAAGTGTTCGTAGATTTGTCTATTACATCCACCAACCTAGAACCCATCCCATGGCTGATTTCGAAGTATCATGGCTCATCAGAAAGGCTAGGGAACCATCAGACCGAAAATGTTTTCAATTGAAATCCAACGAGCACTTACGCCTAACATATCGATGTTCAACAGTGTAACATCCATAGTAGCGACTTCTATGAATGACAGACAAATCGTCTCTTACAGCTAGATTAGCCACCTGCTACAATATGCTGAACAACAATTAGTAACTGCTGCTAGAGCTCAGCCACGGACAAATAATAAATGAATACTATTTATGGGTTAATATCATCCCTCACGAATGAGGTACATTGACTGTAAAGTGTCATTTAGCAAAAACAGCTTAATTATGATAAAGGTGAATAAGTAATAAGTGTCCGTAGATTCGTCATTCAAGCCCGCCATCCTAGATACCATCCCCTGACCGTTTTTGCCGTACCATGGCTCATCAGAAAGCCTAGTGAACCATTCGTTCGAAGATGTTTTCAGCCACCTGCTACAATATGCTGAACAACAATTAGTAACTGCTGCTAGAACTTAGACACGAACAAATAATAAATGAATACTATTCATGGGTTAATATCTTCCCTCACGAATGAGGTACATTGACTGACGTGGACTGTAAAATGTTATTCAGTAAAAATTCTTCACTTACGTTTAAGGCGAAAAAATAATAATAGCTCGTAGATTTGTCTATTACATCCACCAACCTAGAACTCATCCCATGGCCGATTTCGAAGTATCATGGCTCATCATAAAAGCTAGGAAACCGTCGGACCAAAAATGTTTTCAATTGAAACCCATTGAGCACTTACGCCAAACATATCGATATCCAACAGTGTAATATTTCTGGTTACGCGATCTAGAATAACAGACAATCCGTCTCCTTCATCTAGAATAGCCACCTGATAAAATATGCTTAACTACAATTAATTACTGCTGCTAGGGTTCAGCGACGAAATAATAATAAATTAACAGTATTAATGGGGTAATATTATCCCTCACCAATGTTAAACAGTATTAACTGTAAAGTGTCATTTAGCAAAAACAGCTTAATTATGATAAAAGTGAAAAAGTTATAAGTGTTCGTAGATTCGTCATTCACGTCCGCCATCCTAGATACCAACCCCTGACCGCTTTTGCCGTACCATGGCTCATCAGAAAGCCTAGTGAACCATTCGTTCGAAGATGTGTTTAGCCACCTGCTACAATATGCTGAACAACAATTAGTAGCTGCTCCTAAAACTTAGACAAGAACAAATAATAAATGAATACTATTCAAGGGTTAATATCATCCCCCACGAATGAGGTACATTGACTGTAAAGAGTCACTTAGCTAAAACGGCTTAATTATGATAAAGGTGAATAAGTAATAAGTGTCCGTAGATTCGTCATTCACGTCCGCCATCCTAGATACCATCCCCTGACCGTTTTTGCCGTACCGTGGCTCATCAGAAAGCCTAGTGAACTATTCGTTCGAAGATGCTTTAGCCACCTGCTGCAATATGCCGAACAACAATTAGTAACTGCTGCTAGAGCTTAGACACAAACAAATAATAAATGAATACTATTCATGGGTTAATATCTTCCCTCACAAATGGGGTACATTGACTGACATTGACTGTAAATTGTTATTCATCAAAAATTCTTCATTAATGTTTAAGGCGAAAAAATAGTAATTGCTCGTAGATTTGTCTATTACATCCACCAACCTAGAACCCATCCCATGGCCGATTTCGATGTATCATGGCTCATCAGAAAGGCTAGGGAACCATCGGACCGAAAATGTTTTCAATTGAAATCCAACGAGCACTTACGCCAAACATATCGACGTTCAACAGTGTAACATCCACAGTAGCGACTTCTACGAATGAGAGACAAATCGTCTCTTACAGCTAGATTAGCCACTTGCTACAATATGCTGAACAACAATTAGTAACGGCTGCTAGAGCTTAGACACTAAGTAATAATAAATTAATACCATTAATGGGTTAATATCATCCCTCACGAATGAGGTACATTAACACTAAAGTGTCATTTAGCAAAAACAGCTTAATTATGATAAAGGTGAATAAATAATAAGTGTCCGTAGATTCGTCATTCAAGTCCGCCATCCTAGATACCATCCCCTGACCGCTTTTGCCGTACCATGGCTCATCAGAAAGCCTAGTGAACCATTCGTTCGAAGATGTTTTCAGCCACCTGCAACAATATGCTGAACAACAATTAGTAACTGCTGCTAGAACTTAGACACGAACAAATAATAAATGAATACTATTCATGGGTTAATATCTTCTCTCACGAAAGAGGTACATTGACTGACGTTGACTGTAAAGTGTTATTCAGCAAAAATTCTTCATTTACGTTTAACGCGAAAAAATAATAATAGCTCGTAGATTTGTCTATTACATCCACCAACCTAGAATTCATCCCATGGCCGATTTCGAAGTATCATGGCTCATCAGAAAAGCTAGAGAACAATAGGACTAAAAATATTTTCAATTGAAATCCATCGAGCACTTACGCCAATCATATCGATATTCAACAGTGTATTATTTCTGGTTACGCGATCTACAATAAGAGACAATTCGTCTCCTTCATCTAGAGTAGATACCTGATAAAATATGCTTAACAACAATTAATTACTGCTGCTAGGGTTCAGCAAAGAAATAATAATAAATTAACAGTATTAATGGGGTAATATTATCCTTCACCAATGTTAAATAGTTCTAAATGTAAAGTGTCATTTAGCAAAAACAGCTTAATTATGATAAAGGTGAAAAAGTGAGAAGTGTTCGTGGATTCGTCATTCACGTCCGCCATTCTAGATACCATCGCCTGACCGTTTTTGCCGTACCATGGCTCATCAGCAGCCTAGTGAACCATTAGTTCGAAGCTGTTTTTAGCCACCTGCTACAATATGTTGAACAACAATTAGTAACTGCTGCTAGAGCTCAGCCACAGACAAATAATAAATGAATACTATTCATGGGTTAATATCAACCTTCACGAATGTTAAACAACATTGACTGTAAAGTGTTATTCAGCAAAAATTCTTCATGTATGTTTAAGGCGAAAAAATAATAAGTGCTCGTATATTTATCTATTACATCGACCAACCTAGAATCCATCCCATGGCCGATTTCGAAGTATCATGGCTCATCAGAAAGGCTAGGGAACCATCGGACCGAAAATGTTTTCAATTAAAATCCAACGAGCACTTACGCCAAACATATCGATGTTCAACAGTGTTACATCCATAGTAGCGACCTCTATGAATGAGAGACAAATCGTTTCTCACAGCTAGATTAGCCACCTGCTACAATATGCTTAACAACAATTAGTAACGGCTGCTAGAGCTTAGACACTAAGTAATAATAAATTAATACCATTAATGGGTTAATATCATCCCTCACGAATGAGGTACATTGACTGTAAAGGGTTATTTAGCAAAAACAGTTTAATTATGATAAAGGTGAATAAGTAATAAGTGTCGCTAGATTCGTCATTCACGTCCGCCATCTAGATACCATCCCCTGACCGTTTTTGCCGTACCATGGCTCATCAGAAGCCTAGTGAACCATTCGTTCGAAGCTGTTTTTAGCCATCTGCTACAATATGCTAAACAACAATTAGTAACTGCTGCTAGAATTTGAACACGAACAAATAATAAATGAATACTATTCATGGGTTGATATCATCCCTCACGAATGAGGTACATTGACTGTAAAGTGTTATTAAGCAAAAATTTTTCATTTATGTTTAAGGCGAAAAAATTATAAGTGCTCGTATATTTATCTATTTGTTATATTTGTTCTTCTTATTGTTAAGGGATGGGAAAAAAAATGATGTTTACTACAAAAAGGTCTGGCCTGAACTGGCCTTCATCTGTTTATTATTCTCCACTTTCATACATCAAAGAATCTATATCTATAGGGTCTAACAATGGTTTTCTATAATATATGACATCTCCCCTATTTATTGAACATAATCTCTATATTTATTTGTTTTATTTTCACGGCCAAGTCTTGTATATCTTGTTGTTGGATTTATAGGATTTAATACACTTGATTTAGAATTATTACTTGATTAATCGTTATAATCGTTAATTAATCGTTAAACGCTTCACCATTATTATTACTATTAACATTCTCATCCTTATCATTATTGATAAGGATGAGATATTTAAATTTATTACTTCGGGATATTTCGAGTAATAATCCACTACCAATAAATAATATTGGTTGTCAAGTTGAAATATATCGGCTCCTATTTTTTGCCAAGGCTGCTTTATTATGGCTTGATTTATCATCGGCTCTTTTGCATTTGACGAATTAAATCTATTACAAGCCATACACTTGTTTATTAAATTTTCAATGTGCAAACACATATTTGGCCAATAAACTGAATATTTCGCCCTTTGAATACATTTGGTTACCCCTCAGTGTCCTACATGAATTTTATTTAATATTTGATCCCTCATGGTTTCTGGAATTATCGTTCTTTCAGCATAATATAATATGCCATGTTTACTTTCTGATAATTGTGATCTTAATTTATAATATGGTTTCAATTCAGAGTTTATCTTATTTATTGAGTTAGGCCACCCATGTTTAATATAAATCTTTACCTGTTTTAATATTGAATCTTCATTAGTTTCGTTGATTAATTTCTGCAGTGCATTGTCATTTTGAATTATGGATTTTTCGATTACAGCAACATGTTCTTCCATATTTAAGTTGTCATCATATTGTTCATCAATATATGCCCTTGATAGAGTGTCAGCTACTACCAGATCTTTACCAGGTTTGTATTTAAGTTCAAAATTAAATTTCTGAAGTGATAACAGCATTCTTTGTAGTCGTTGAGGACATTCATAAAGTGATTTCTTAATTATCGGAATCAATGGTTTATGATCCGTTTCAACAATAAAATTAGTTCCATACACATATTGGTAAAATTTATTAACACCAAAACATATGGCCAACAATTCTTTTTCTATCTGGGCATACCTTGATTGGGTGTCGGTCATAGCTCTTGATGCATATGCAATTGGTTTATCATTTTGTAATAAAACCGCCCCTAGCCCATTTTGTGATGCATCCACAGAAATAATAATGGGTTTGTTTGAATCAAAGTATTGTAATGCACATTCTTCCGCAATTATGTTTTTAAGTTCATTAAATGCTTTTTCTTGAATGTCTTCCCAAACAAAAGACATATTTTTCTTCAAAAGTTCTCTTAATGGCTGTGTTTTTTCTGATAAATTATTAATGAATTTACCGACATATGTGATCATGCCCAAAAACCTTTGAACATCTTTTTTGTTACACGGTTTTTTAATTTGATTGATTGCTTCAACTTTAGTTTCATCTATTTTTATTCCTTCTTTAGAAAACTTATATCCTAAGTATTTTACTTCCTTTTGTGCAATTTTGCACTTTTCAAAATTAAATTTAATATTTTGTTTTTTAGCTATTTCAAACACCTTATTCAAAATTTCATCGTGTTCACGAGTAGTTTTAGCATGAATCAGAATATCATCCACATATATTTCAACCCCGGGAATATTAAAAATTTCTTTGAAATGTTCTTGAAACACTTCACTAGCAGTTTTTATACCGAACGGCATTCTAAGAAATCGAAATCGCCCAAAAGGGGTTCCAAAACAACATAATTTACTGGAAGCCTCATCTAAAGGGATATTCCAAAATCCGCTAGCAGCATCCAATGTAGTGAATATTTTAGCACCCGATAATTTTGACGTAATTTCTTCTATAGTCGGAAATTTATATGTTTGATTTTTTATAGCTTTATTTAAATCCCGCGGATCCAGACATATTCTCATTGATCCGTCTTTTTTCTGCACAATCACAAACGAATTCAACCATTCTACGCTTTCTTTATGTTTTTTAATTATGCCTAATTGTTCTAATTCAATAAGTGATTTTTTAAATTTATTTTCCAAAGCGAATGGAATTTGCCTGACAGGTTTAATAACTGGCCTAAAACTCTTATCAGTATCTATATGATAAGGCTTGGCTAACTTTCCAATACCTTGAAATAATATTTTATATGTATTTATAATTGCTTCGAAATTCGAATCATTATCATTATAATTAGTAACTACTGTATCAATATCATTATAAATCTTTACAATACCCAATTCGGTAATTGTCTGTAACCCCAAAAGAGATTCATGATTATTTTTAATTACATAAAATTGAAGCTTATGAATTTTATTTTTAAATTGCACATGTAAATAACATATACCCTTAATAGGAATTTTTTCTTTCGTATACGTTAGAAGACGATCAGTTGTAGATTTTATATTTGACAAATTAAATTTATTTCTCTTTAATTCAGCTACCGAAATTAAGTTAGCACAAGCACCTGTATCTATCTTAAATTTAATTTTAGTCTTATGACTGTTTTCAGTAAATTCTTTAACATGTAAAAACTTTTCGCATTTATGCGAATTAAACTTATTAATATTATCAATTAACAGGTAATTTGCACCAATATCAATTTCATTAACTTTTATAGATTTACAGCAATGTGAGAAATGATTATATTTTTTGCATTTCAAACATTGTTTTCCATAAGCGGGACAATTATTGCTTGGATGCGTTTTATTGCAGCGTGTACATTTATTCGTTAAACTAGAATTATACTTAGAGTCTTTAATTTTATATTTTTCAGTATAATATGATTTACCTGATTTGTTTTTATGATCATACCGTTCTGGACGATGGACGACATCAACTTGACTCTCCAAATCCACAGAATTTTGTTGTTGACCAGTTTTCATATGTTTTAATTGTTTTCGTGCACTTTCAGTCATTACACAACACTCTATTGCTTTTTCTAAGCTAATATCTTCTCTTTGTAAAAGTTTCTCTCTTGTTGAATCGTCCTTCATTCCTGTTATCAACATAGTTTTTATCATTTCTTCTTTCAACGTACCAAATTCACATTGTGCCGCTTTATTTTTTAATTCCGTAGCAAACTGTTCTATTGTCTCGTTTGTTTGTCGATAAGTAAAAAATTTATACCTTTCATACATTATATTTTTTTTAGGCACAAAATATTCTTCGAATTTATTTTTCAATACTTCAATTTTTTCTTTGTCTTCATCATTTTCAAACGTAAAACTATTATAAATATTTATTGCTTCTTGACCCATTAAATGCAATAATTGAGCACATTGTATATTCTCATTCTTCTTAAATAATTCGGTTGCAACTGTATAAATCTCAAATCGTTGTCGCCAATTTCTCCATAATTCAGATAAGTTTCCTACGAAACTCATTCCTTTAATTGTTTTCTCCATTTTATTACTTATACTTATAATCAGTCTTTTTTCACTATCTGAATTGAACTACCGGCTGCGCCATGTTATATTTGTTCTTCTTATTGTTAAGGGATGTAAAAATAAATTATGTTTACTACAAAAAGGTCTGGCCTGAACAGGCCTTCATCTGTTTATTATTCTCCACTTTCATACATCAAAGAATCTATATCTAAAGGGTCTAACAATGGTTTTCTATAATATATGACACTATTACATCGACCAACCTAGAACCCATCCCATGGCCGATTTCGAAGTATCATGGCTCATCAGAAAGGCTAGGGAACCATCGGACTAAAAATGTTTTCAATTGAAATCCAACGAACACCTACGCCAAACATATCGACGTTCAACAGTGTAACATCTACAGTAGCGACCTCTATGAATGAGAGATAAATCGCCTCTTACAGCTAGATTAGCCACCTGCTACAATATGCTGAACAACAATTAGTAACTGGTACTAGAGTTTAGACACGAAGTAATAATAAATTAATACCATTAATGAGTTAATATCATCCCTTACGAATGAGATACATTGACTGTAAATTGTCATTTACAGCCTGTAAACAAGCTGTTTTAGCAAAAACAGCTTAATTATGATAAAGGTGAATAAGTAATATGTGTCCGTAGTTTCGTCATTCATGTCCGCCATCCTAGATACCATCCACTGACCGCTTTAGCCGTACCATGGCTCATCAGAAAGCCTAGTGAACCATTGGTTTGAAGATGTTTTTAGCCACCTGCTACAATATGCTGAACAACAGTTAGTAACTGCTGCTAGAGCTCAGCTACGGACAAATAATAAATGAATACTATTCATGGGTTAATATCATCCCTCACGAATGAGGTACATTAACTGTAAAGTGTCATTTACAGCCTGTAAACAAGCTGTTTTAGCAAAAACAGCTTAATTATGATAAAGGTGAATAAGTAATATGTGTCCGTAGTTTCGTCATTCACGTCCGCCATCCTAGATACCATCCCCTGACCGTTTTTGCCGTACCACGGCCCATCAGAAAGCCTAGTGAACCATTCGTTCGAAGATGTTTTTAGCCACCTGCTACAATATGCTGAACAACAATTAGTAACCGCTGCTAAAGCTCAGCCACGAATAAATAATAAATGAATACTATTCATGGGTTAATATCATCCCTCACGATGATATTAGCCAATGTTAAACAACATTGGCTGTAAAGTGTTATTCGGCAAAAATTCTTTATTTATCTTAAAGGCGAAAAAATAATAAGTGCTCGCAGATTTGTCTATTTCATCCACCAACCTAGAACCCATCTTATGGCCGATTTCGAAATATCATGGCTCATCAGAAAGGCTAGGGAACCATCGGACAGAAAATGTTTTCAATTGAAAGCCAACGAGCACTTACATGAAACATATCGATATTCACCAGAGTATTATCTCTGGTTACGCGACCTAGAATAAGATACAATCCGTCTCTTTCATCTAGAATAACCACTTGCTAAAATATGATTAACAACAATTAATTACTGCTGCTTGTGTTCAGTGACAAAGTAATAATAAATTAATAGTATTAATGGGGTAATATTATCCCTCACCAATGTTAAACAGTATTAACTGTAAGGGGTCATTTAGCAAAAACAGCTTAATTATGATAAAGGTGAAAAAGTAATAAGTGTCCCTAGATTCGTTATTCACGTCCGCCATCCTAGATACCATCCCCTGACCGTTTTTGCCGTACCATGGCTAATCAGAAAGCCTAGTGAACCATTCGTTCGAAGATGTTTTTAGCCACCTGCTACAATATGCTGAACGACAATTAGTAACTGCTTCTAAAGCTCAGCCACGAACAAATAATAAATGAATACTATTCATGTTGTAATATCAACCCTCACCAATGTTAAACAACATTGACTGTAAAGTGTTATTCAGCAAAAATTCTTTATTTATGTTAAAGGCGAAAAAATAATAAGTGCACGTAGATTTGCCTATTACATCCACCAACTTAGAACCCATCCCATGGCCGATTTCGAAATATCATGGCTCATCAGAAAAGCCAGGGAACCATCGGACCGAAAATTTTTTCAATTGAAAGCCAACGAGCACTTACACCACACATATCGATATTCAACAGAGTATTATGTCTGGTTACCCGATCTAGAATAAGAGACAATCCGTCTCCTTCATCTAGAATAACCACCTGCTAAAATATGATTAACAACAATTAATTACTGCTGCTAGCGTTCAGGGACGAAGTAATAATCAATTAATAGTATTAATGGGGTAATTTTATCCCTCACCAATGTTAAACAGTATTAACTGTAAGGGGTCATTTAGCAAAAACAGCTTAATTATGATAAAGGTAAAAAAGTAATTCGTCACTACGAATTACGTGGATTCGTCATTCACGTCCGCCATCCTAGATACCATTCCCTGACCGTTTTTCCGTACCATGGCTCATCAGAAAGCCTAGTGAATTACTCGTTCGAAGATGTTTTTAGCCACCTGCTACAATATGCTGAACGACAATTAGTAACTGCTTCTAAAGCTCAGCCACGAACAAATAATAAATGAATACTATTCATGTTTTAATATCAACCCTCACCAATGTTAGACAACATTGACTGTAAAGTGTTATTCAGCAAAAATTCTTTATTTATGTTAAAGGCGAAAAAATAATAAGTGCACGTAGATTTGCCTATTACATCCACCAACCTAGAATCCATCCCATGGCCGATTTCGAAATATCATGGCTCATCAGAAAGGCTAGGAAACCATCGGACAGAAAATGTTTTCAATTGAAAGCCAACGAGCACTTACATGAAACATATCGATATTCACCAGAGTATTATCTCTGGTTACGCGACCTAGAATAAGATACAATCCGTCTCTTTCATCTAGAATAACCACTTGCTAAAATATGATTAACAACAATTAATTACTGCTGCTTGTGTTCAGTGACAAAGTAATAATAAATTAATAGTATTAATGGGGTAATATTATCCCTCACCAATGTTAAACAGTATTAACTGTAAGGGGTCATTTAGCAAAAACAGCTTAATTATGATAAAGGTGAAAAAGTAATAAGTGTCCCTAGATTCGTTATTCACGTCCGCCATCCTAGATACCATCCCCTGACCGTTTTTGCCGTACCATGGCTAATCAGAAAGCCTAGTGAACCATTCGTTCGAAGATGTTTTTAGCCACCTGCTACAATATGCTGAACGACAATTAGTAACTGCTTCTAAAGCTCAGCCACGAACAAATAATAAATGAATACTATTCATGTTGTAATATCAACCCTCACCAATGTTAAACAACATTGACTGTAAAGTGTTATTCAGCAAAAATTCTTTATTTATGTTAAAGGCGAAAAAATAATAAGTGCACGTAGATTTGCCTATTACATCCACCAACTTAGAACCCATCCCATGGCCGATTTCGAAATATCATGGCTCATCAGAAAAGCCAGGGAACCATCGGACCGAAAATTTTTTCAATTGAAAGCCAACGAGCACTTACACCACACATATCGATATTCAACAGAGTATTATGTCTGGTTACCCGATCTAGAATAAGAGACAATCCGTCTCCTTCATCTAGAATAACCACCTGCTAAAATATGATTAACAACAATTAATTACTGCTGCTAGCGTTCAGGGACGAAGTAATAATCAATTAATAGTATTAATGGGGTAATTTTATCCCTCACCAATGTTAAACAGTATTAACTGTAAGGGGTCATTTAGCAAAAACAGCTTAATTATGATAAAGGTAAAAAAGTAATTCGTCACTACGAATTACGTGGATTCGTCATTCACGTCCGCCATCCTAGATACCATTCCCTGACCGTTTTTCCGTACCATGGCTCATCAGAAAGCCTAGTGAATTACTCGTTCGAAGATGTTTTTAGCCACCTGCTACAATATGCTGAACGACAATTAGTAACTGCTTCTAAAGCTCAGCCACGAACAAATAATAAATGAATACTATTCATGTTTTAATATCAACCCTCACCAATGTTAGACAACATTGACTGTAAAGTGTTATTCAGCAAAAATTCTTTATTTATGTTAAAGGCGAAAAAATAATAAGTGCACGTAGATTTGCCTATTACATCCACCAACCTAGAATCCATCCCATGGCCGATTTCGAAATATCATGGCTCATCAGAAAGGCTAGGAAACCATCGGACAGAAAATGTTTTCAATTGAAAGCCAACGAGCACTTACACCAAACATATCGATATTCACCAGAGTATTATCTCTGGTTACGCGATCTAGAATAAGAGACAATCCGTCTCCTTCATCTAGAAAAGCCACCTGCTAAAATATGATCAACAACAATTAATTACTGCTGCTAGTGTTCAGTGACAAAGTAATAATAAATTAATAGTATTAATGGGGTAATATTATCCCTCACCAATGTTAAAGAGTATTAACTGTAAGGGGTCATTTAGCAAAAACAGCTTAATTATGATAAAGGTGAAAAAGTAATAAGTGTCCCTAGATTCGTTATTCACGCCCGCCATCCTAGATACCATCCCCTGACCGTTTTTGCCGTACCATGGCTCTTCAGAAAGCCTACTGAACCATTCGTTCGAAGATGTTTTTAGCCACCTGCTACATTATGCTGAACAACAGTTAGTAACTGCTTCTAGAGTTCAGCCACGGAAAAATCATAAATGAATACTATTCATGGGTTAATATCATCCCTCACGAATGTTAAACAACATTGACTGTAAAGTGTTATTCAGCAAAAATTCTTTATTTATGTTAAAGGCGAAAAAATAATAGGTGCTCGTAGATTTGTCTATTATATCCACCAACCTAGGACCCATCCCATGGCCGATTTCGAAATATCATGGCTCATCAGTAAGGCTAGTAAACCATTCGTTCGAAGATGTTTTTAGCCACCTGCTACATTATGCTGAACAACAATTAGTAACTGCTTCTAGAGTTCAGCCACGGACAAATCATAAATGAATACTATTCATGGGTTAATATCAACCCTCACCAATGTTAAACAACATTGACTGTAAAGTGTTATTCAGCAAAAATTCTTTATTTATGTTAAAGGCGAAAAAATAATAAGTGCACGTAGATTTGTCTATTACATCCACCAACCTAGAACCCATCCCATGGCCGATTTCGAAGTATCATGGCTCATCAGAAAAGCCAGGGAACCATCGGACCGACAATGTTTTCAATTGAAAGCCAACGAGCACTTACATCAAACATATCGATATTCAACAGAGTATTATCTCTGGTTACGCGATCTAGAATAAGAGACAATCCGTCTCCTTCATCTAGAATAACCACGTGCTAAAATATGATTAACAACAATTAATTACTGCTGCTAGCGTTCAGGGACGAAGTAATAATCAATTAATAGTATTAATGGGGTAATTTTATCCCTCACCAATGTTAAACAGTATTAACTGTAAGGGGTCATTTAGCAAAAACAGCTTAATTATGATAAAGGTAAAAAAGTAATTCGTCACTACGAATTACGTGGATTCGTCATTCACGTCCGCCATCCTAGATACCATTCCCTGACCGTTTTTCCGTACCATGGCTCATCAGAAAGCCTAGTGAACCATTCGTTCGAAGATGTTTTTAGCCACCTGCTACAGTATGCTGAACGACAATTAGTAACTGCTTCTAAAGCTCAGCCACGAACAAATAATAAATGAATACTATTCATGTTTTAATATCAACCCTCACCAATGTTAAACAACATTGACTGTAAAGTGTTATTCGGCAAAAATTCTTTATTTATCTTAAAGGCGAAAAAATAATAAGTGCTCGCAGATTTGTCTATTTCATCCACCAACCTAGAACCCATCTTATGGCCGATTTCGAAATATCATGGCTCATCAGAAAGGCTAGGAAACCATCGGACAGAAAACGTTTTCAATTGAAAGCCAACGAGCACTTACACCAAACATATCGATATTCACCAGAGTATTATCTCTGGTTACGCGATCTAGAATAAGAGACAATCCGTCTCCTTCATCTAGAAAAGCCACCTGCTAAAATATGATCAACAACAATTAATTACTGCTGCTAGTGTTCAGTGACAAAGTAATAATAAATTAATAGTATTAATGGGGTAATATTATCCCTCACCAATGTTAAAGAGTATTAACTGTAAGGGGTCATTTAGCAAAAACAGCTTAATTATGATAAAGGTGAAAAAGTAATAAGTGTCCCTAGATTCGTTATTCACGCCCGCCATCCTAGATACCATCCCCTGACGGTTTTTGCCGTACCATGGCTCTTCAGAAAGCCTACTGAACCATTCGTTCGAAGATGTTTTTAGCCACCTGCTACATTATGCTGAACAACAGTTAGTAACTGCTTCTAGAGTTCAGCCACGGAAAAATCATAAATGAATACTATTCATGGGTTAATATCATCCCTCACGAATGTTAAACAACATTGACTGTAAAGTGTTATTCAGCAAAAATTCTTTATTTATGTTAAAGGCGAAAAAATAATAGGTGCTCGTAGATTTGTCTATTATATCCACCAACCTAGGACCCATCCCATGGCCGATTTCGAAATATCATGGCTCATCAGTAAGGCTAGTGAACCATTCGTTCGAAGATGTTTTTAGCCACCTGCTACATTATGCTGAACAACAATTAGTAACTGCTTCTAGAGTTCAGCCACGGACAAATCATAAATGAATACTATTCATGGGTTAATATCATCCCTCACGAATGTTAAACAACATTGACTGTAAAGTGTTATTCAGCAAAAATTCTTTATTTATGTTACAGGCGAAAAAATAATAAGTGCACGTAGATTTGCCTATTACATCCACCAACCTAGAACCCATCCCATGGCCGATGTCGAAATATCATGGCTCATCAGAAAGCCTAGGGAACCATCGGACAGAAAATGTTTTCAATTGAAAGCCAACGAGCACTTACACCAAACATATCGATATTCATCAGAGTATTATCTCTGGTTACGCGATCTAGAATAAGAGACAATCCGTCTCCTTCATCTAGAAAAGCCACCTGCTAAAATATGATTAACAACAATTAATTACTGCTGCTAGTGTTCAGTGACAAAGTAATAATAAATTAATAGTATTAATGGGGTAATATTATCCCTCACCAATGTTAAACAGTATTAACTGTAAGGGGTCATTTAGCAAAAACAGCTTAATTATGATAAAGGTGAAAATGTAATAAGTGTCCCTAGATTCGTTATTCACGTCCGCCATCCTAGATACCAACCCCTGACCGTCTTTGCCGTACCATGGCTCATCAGAAAGCCTAGTGAACCATTCGTTCGAAGATGTTTTCAGCCACCTGCTACAATATGCTGAACAACAATTAGTAACTGGTACTAGAGTTTAGACACGAAGTAATAATAAATTAATACCATTAATGAGTTAATATCATCCCTTACGAATGAGATACATTGACTGTAAATTGTCATTTACAGCCTGTAAACAAGCTGTTTTAGCAAAAACAGATTAATTATGATAAAGGTGAATAAGTAATATGTGTCCGTAGTTTCGTCATTCACGTCCGCCATCCTAGATACCATCCACTGACCGCTTTAGCCGTACCATGGCTCATCAGAAAGCCTAGTGAACCATTGGTTTGAAGATGTTTTTAGCCACCTGCTACAATATGCTGAACAACAGTTAGTAACTGCTGCTAGAGCTCAGCTACGGACAAATAATAAATGAATACTATTCATGGGTTAATATCATCCCTCACGAATGAGGTACATTAACTGTAAAGTGTCATTTACAGCCTGTAAACAAGCTGTTTTAGCAAAAACAGCTTAATTATGATAAAGGTGAATAAGTAATAAGTGTTCGTAGATTCGTCATTCACATCCGCCATCCTAGATACCATCCCCTGACCGTTTTTGCCGTACCATGGCCCATCAGAAAGCCTAGTGAACCATTCGTTCGAAGATGTTTTTAGCCACCTGCTACAATATGCTGAACAACAATAAGTAACCGCTGCTAAAGCTCAGCCACGAATAAATAATAAATGAATACTATTCATGGGTTAATATCATCCCTCACGAATGTTAAACAACATTGGCTGTAAAGTGTTATTCGGCAAAAATTCTTTATTTATATTAAAGGCGAAAAAATAATAAGTGCTCGCAGATTTGTCTATTACATCCACCAACCTGGAACCCATCCCATGGCCGATTTCGAAATATCATGGCTCATCAGAAAGGCTAGGGAACCATCGGACAGAAAATGTTTTCAATTGAAAGCCAACGAGCACTTACACCAAACATATCGATATTCACCAGAGTATTATCTCTGGTTACGCGACCTAGAATAAGAGACAATCCGTCTCCTTCATCTAGAAAAGCCACCTGCTAAAATATGATTAACAACAATTAATTACTGCTGCTAGTGTTCAGTGACAAAGTAATAATAAATTAATAGTATTAATGGGGTAATATTATCCCTCACCAATGTTAAACAGTATTAACTGTATGGGGTCATTTAGCAAAAACAGCTTAATTATGATAAAGGTGAAAATGTAATAAGTGTCCCTAGATTCGTTATTCACGTCCGCCATCCTAGATACCATCCCCTGACCGTTTTTGCCGTACCATGGCTAATCAGAAAGCCTAGTGAACCATTCGTTCGAAGATGTTTTTAGCCACCTGCTACAATATGCTGAACGTAAAGTGTTATTCAGCAAAAATTCTTTATTTATGTTAAAGGCGAAAAAATAATAAGTGCACGTAGATTTGCCTATTACATCCACAAACCTAGAATCCATCCCATGGCCGATTTCGAAATATCATGGCTCATCAGAAAGCCTAGTGAACCATTCGTTCGAAAATGTTGTTAGCCACCTGCTACATTATGCTGAACAACAATTAGTAACTGCTTCTAGAGTTCAGCCACGGACAAATCATAAATGAATACTATTCATGGGTTAATATCATCCCTCACGAATGTTAAACAACATTGACTGTAAAGTGTTATTCAGCAAAAATTCTTTATTTATGTTACAGGCGAAAAAATAATAAGTGCACGTAGATTTGCCTATTACATCCACAAACCTAGAACCCATCCCATGGCCGATTTCGAAATATCATGGCTCATCAGAAAGCCTAGGGAACCATCGGACAGAAAATATTTTCAATTGAAAGCCAACGAGCACTTACACCAAACATATCGATATTCATCAGAGTATTATCTCTGGTTACGCGATCTAGAATAAGAGACAATCCGTCTCCTTCATCTAGAAAAGCCACCTGCTAAAATATGATTAACAACAATTAATTACTGCTGCTAGTGTTCAGTGACAAAGTAATAATAAATTAATAGTATTAATGGGGTAATATTATCCCTCACCAATGTTAAACAGTATTAACTGTAAGGGGTCATTTAGCAAAAACAGCTTAATTATGATAAAGGTGAAAATGTAATAAGTGTCCCTAGATTCGTTATTCACGTCCGCCATCCTAGATACCAACCCCTGACCGTCTTTGCCGTACCATGGCTCATCAGAAAGCCTAGTGAACCATTCGTTCGAAGATGTTTTCAGCCACCTGCTACAATATGCTGAACAACAATTAGTAACTGGTTCTAGAGTTTAGACACGAAGTAATAATAAATTAATACCATTAATGAGTTAATATCATCCCTTACGAATGAGATACATTGACTGTAAATTGTCATTTACAGCCTGTAAACAAGCTGTTTTAGCAAAAACAGATTAATTATGATAAAGGTGAATAAGTAATATGTGTCCGTAGTTTCGTCATTCACGTCCGCCATCCTAGATACCATCCACTGAGCCGTACCATGGCTCATCAGAAAGCCTAGTGAACCATTGGTTTGAAGATGTTTTTAGCCACCTGCTACAATATGCTGAACAACAGTTAGTAACTGCTGCTAGAGCTCAGCTACGGACAAATAATAAATGAATACTATTCATGGGTTAATATCATCCTTCACGAATGTTAAACAACATTGACTGTAAAGTGTTATTCAGCAAAAATTCTTTATTTATGTTACAGGCGAAAAAATAATAAGTGCACGTAGATTTGCCTATTACATCCACCAATCTAGAACCCATCCCATGGCCGATTTCGAAACATCATGGCTCATCAGAAAGCCTAGGGAACCATCGGACAGAAAATGTTTTCAATTGAAAGCCAACGAGCACTTACACCAAACATATCGATATTCATCAGAGTATTATCTCTGGTTACGCGATCTAGAATAAGAGACAATCCGTCTCCTTCATCTAGAAAAGCCACCTGCTAAAATATGATTAACAACAATTAATTACTGCTGCTAGTGTTCAGTGACAAAGTAATAATAAATTAATAGTATTAATGGGGTAATATTATCCCTCACCAATGTTAAACAGTATTAACTGTAAGGGGTCATTTAGCAAAAACAGCTTAATTATGATAAAGGTGAAAATGTAATAAGTGTCCCTAGATTCGTTATTCACGTCCGCCATCCTAGATACCAACCCCTGACCGTCTTTGCCGTACCATGGCTCATCAGAAAGCCTAGTGAACCATTCGTTCGAAGATGTTTTCAGCCACCTGCTACAATATGCTGAACAACAATTAGTAACTGGTACTAGAGTTTAGACACGAAGTAATAATAAATTAATACCATTAATGAGTTAATATCATCCCTTACGAATGAGATACATTGACTGTAAATTGTCATTTACAGCCTGTAAACAAGCTGTTTTAGCAAAAACAGATTAATTATGATAAAGGTGAATAAGTAATATGTGTCCGTAGTTTCGTCATTCACGTCCGCCATCCTAGATACCATCCACTGACCGCTTTAGCCGTATCATGGCTCATCAGAAAGCCTAGTGAACCATTCGTTCGAAAATGTTGTTAGCCACCTGCTACATTATGCTGAACAACAATTAGTAACTGCTTCTAGAGTTCAGCCACAGACAAATCATAAATGAATACTATTCATGGGTTAATATCATCCCTCACGAATGTTAAACAACATTGACTGTAAAGTGTTATTCAGCAATAATTCTTTATTTATGTTAAAGGCGAAAAATAATAGGTGCTCGTAGATTTGTCTATTACATCCACCAACCTAGGACCCATCCCATGGCCGATTTCGAAATATCATGGCTCATCAGAAAGGATAGTGAACCATTCGTTCGAAGATGTTTTTAGCCACCTGTTACATTATGCTGAACAACAATTATTAACTGCTTCTAGAGTTCAGCCACGGACAAATCATAAATGAATACTATTCATGGGTTAATATCATCCCTCACGAATGTTAAACAACATTGACTGTAAAGTGTTATTCAGCATTAATTCTTTATTTATGTTAAAGGCGAAAAATAATAGGTGCTCGTAGATTTGTCTATTACATCCACCAACCTAGGACCCATCCCATGGCCGATTTCGAAGTATCATGGCTCATCAGAAAGGCTAGGGAACCATCAAACTAAAAATGTTTTCAATTGAAATCCAACGAGCACCTACGCCAAACATATCGACGTTCAACAGTGTAACATCTACAGTAGCGACCTCTATGAATGAGAGATAAATCGCCTCTTACAGCTAGATTAGCCACCTGCTACAATATGCTGAACAACAATTAGTAACTGGTACTTGAGTTTAGACACGAAGTAATAATAAATTAATACCATTAATGAGTTAATATCATCCCTTACGAATGAGATACATTGACAGTAAATTGTCATTTACAGCCTGTAAACAAGCTGTTTTAGCAAAAACAGCTTAATTATGATAAAGGTGAATAAGTAATATGTGTCCGTAGTTTCGTCATTCCCGTCCGCCATCCTAGATACCATCCACTGACCGCTTTAGCCGTACCATGGCTCATCAGAAAGCCTAGTGAACCATTGGTTTGAAGATGTTGATAGCCACCTGCTACAATATGCTGAACAACAATTAGTAACTGCTTCTAGAGTTCAGCCACGGACAAATCATAAATGAATACTATTCATGGGTTAATATCATCCCTCACGAATGTTAAACAACATTGACTTTAAAGTGTTATTCAGCAAAAATTCTTTATTTATGTTACAGGCGAAAAAATAATAAGTGCACGTAGATTTGCCTATTACATCCACCAACCTAGAACCCATCCCATGGCCGATTTCGAAATATCATGGCTCATCAGAAAGCCTAGGGAACCATCGGACAGAAAATATTTTCAATTGAAAGCCAACGAGCACTTACACCAAACATATCGATATTCATCAGAGTATTATCTCTGGTTACGCGATCTAGAATAAGAGACAATCCGTCTCCTTCATCTAGAAAAGCCACCTGCTAAAATATGATTAACAACAATTAATTACTGCTGCTAGTGTTCAGTTACAAAGTAATAATAAATTAATAGTATTAATGGGGTAATATTATCCCTCACCAATGTTAAACAGTATTAACTGTAAGGGGTCATTTAGCAAAAACAGCTTAATTATGATAAAGGTGAAAATGTAATAAGTGTCCCTAGATTCGTTATTCACGTCCGCCATCCTAGATACCAACCCCTGACCGTCTTTGCCGTACCATGGCTCATCAGAAAGCCTAGTGAACCATTCGTTCGAAGATGTTTTCAGCCACCTGCTACAATATGCTGAACAACAATTAGTAACTGGTTCTAGAGTTTAGACACGAAGTAATAATAAATTAATACCATTAATGAGTTAATATCATCCCTTACGAATGAGATACATTGACTGTAAATTGTCATTTACAGCCTGTAAACAAGCTGTTTTAGCAAAAACAGATTAATTATGATAAAGGTGAATAAGTAATATGTGTCCGTAGTTTCGTCATTCACGTCCGCCATCCTAGATACCATCCACTGAGCCGTACCATGGCTCATCAGAAAGCCTAGTGAACCATTGGTTTGAAGATGTTTTTAGCCACCTGCTACAATATGCTGAACAACAGTTAGTAACTGCTGCTAGAGCTCAGCTACGGACAAATAATAAATGAATACTATTCATGGGTTAATATCATCCTTCACGAATGTTAAACAACATTGACTGTAAAGTGTTATTCAGCAAAAATTCTTTATTTATGTTACAGGCGAAAAAATAATAAGTGCACGTAGATTTGCCTATTACATCCACCAATCTAGAACCCATCCCATGGCCGATTTCGAAACATCATGGCTCATCAGAAAGCCTAGGGAACCATCGGACAGAAAATGTTTTCAATTGAAAGCCAACGAGCACTTACACCAAACATATCGATATTCATCAGAGTATTATCTCTGGTTACGCGATCTAGAATAAGAGACAATCCGTCTCCTTCATCTAGAAAAGCCACCTGCTAAAATATGATTAACAACAATTAATTACTGCTGCTAGTGTTCAGTGACAAAGTAATAATAAATTAATAGTATTAATGGGGTAATATTATCCCTCACCAATGTTAAACAGTATTAACTGTAAGGGGTCATTTAGCAAAAACAGCTTAATTATGATAAAGGTGAAAATGTAATAAGTGTCCCTAGATTCGTTATTCACGTCCGCCATCCTAGATACCAACCCCTGACCGTCTTTGCCGTACCATGGCTCATCAGAAAGCCTAGTGAACCATTCGTTCGAAGATGTTTTCAGCCACCTGCTACAATATGCTGAACAACAATTAGTAACTGGTACTAGAGTTTAGACACGAAGTAATAATAAATTAATACCATTAATGAGTTAATATCATCCCTTACGAATGAGATACATTGACTGTAAATTGTCATTTACAGCCTGTAAACAAGCTGTTTTAGCAAAAACAGATTAATTATGATAAAGGTGAATAAGTAATATGTGTCCGTAGTTTCGTCATTCACGTCCGCCATCCTAGATACCATCCACTGACCGCTTTAGCCGTATCATGGCTCATCAGAAAGCCTAGGGAACCATTCGTTCGAAAATGTTGTTAGCCACCTGCTACATTATGCTGAACAACAATTAGTAACTGCTTCTAGAGTTCAGCCACAGACAAATCATAAATGAATACTATTCATGGGTTAATATCATCCCTCACGAATGTTAAACAACATTGACTGTAAAGTGTTATTCAGCAATAATTCTTTATTTATGTTAAAGGCGAAAAATAATAGGTGCTCGTAGATTTGTCTATTACATCCACCAACCTAGGACCCATCCCATGGCCGATTTCGAAATATCATGGCTCATCAGAAAGGATAGTGAACCATTCGTTCGAAGATGTTTTTAGCCACCTGTTACATTATGCTGAACAACAATTATTAACTGCTTCTAGAGTTCAGCCACGGACAAATCATAAATGAATACTATTCATGGGTTAATATCATCCCTCACGAATGTTAAACAACATTGACTGTAAAGTGTTATTCAGCATTAATTCTTTATTTATGTTAAAGGCGAAAAATAATAGGTGCTCGTAGATTTGTCTATTACATCCACCAACCTAGGACCCATCCCATGGCCGATTTCGAAGTATCATGGCTCATCAGAAAGGCTAGGGAACCATCAAACTAAAAATGTTTTCAATTGAAATCCAACGAGCACCTACGCCAAACATATCGACGTTCAACAGTGTAACATCTACAGTAGCGACCTCTATGAATGAGAGATAAATCGCCTCTTACAGCTAGATTAGCCACCTGCTACAATATGCTGAACAACAATTAGTAACTGGTACTTGAGTTTAGACACGAAGTAATAATAAATTAATACCATTAATGAGTTAATATCATCCCTTACGAATGAGATACATTGACAGTAAATTGTCATTTACAGCCTGTAAACAAGCTGTTTTAGCAAAAACAGCTTAATTATGATAAAGGTGAATAAGTAATATGTGTCCGTAGTTTCGTCATTCCCGTCCGCCATCCTAGATACCATCCACTGACCGCTTTAGCCGTACCATGGCTCATCAGAAAGCCTAGTGAACCATTGGTTTGAAGATGTTGATAGCCACCTGCTACAATATGCTGAACAACAGTTAGTAACTGCTGCTAGAGCTCAGCTACGGACAAATAATAAATGAATACTATTCATGGGTTAATATCATCCCTCACGAATGAGGTACATTAACTGTAAAGTGTCATTTACAGCCTGTAAACAAGCTGTTTTAGCAAAAACAGCTTAATTATGATAAAGGTGAATAAGTAATAAGTGTTCGTAGATTCGTCATTCACTTCCGCCATCCTAGATACCATCCCCTGACCGTTTTTGCCGTACCATGGCCCATCAGAAAGCCTAGTGAACCATTCGTTCGAAGATGTTTTTAGCCACCTGCTACAATATGCTGAACAACAATAAGTAACCGCTGCTAAAGCGCAGCCACGAATAAATAATAAATGAATACTATTCATGGGTTAATATCATCCCTCACGAATGTTAAACAACATTGGCTGTAAAGTGTTATTCGGCAAAAATTCTTTATTTATATTAAAGGCGAAAAAATAATAAGTGCTCGCAGATTTGTCTATTACATCCACCAACCTAGAACCCATCCCATGGCCGATTTCGAAATATCATGGCTTATCAGAAAGGCTAGGGAACCATCGGACAGAAAATGTTTTCAATTGAAAGCCAACGAGCACTTACACCAAACATATCGATATTCACCAGAGTATTATCTCTGGTTACGCGACCTAGAATAAGAGACAATCAGTCTCCTACATCTAGAAAAGCCACCTGCTAAAATATGATTAACAACAATTAATTACTGCTGCTAGTGTTCAGTGACAAAGTAATAATAAATTAATAGTATTAATGGGGTAATATTATCCCTCACCAATGTTAAACAGTATTAACTGTAAGGGGTCATTTAGCAAAAACAGCTTAATTATGATAAAGGAGAAAATGTAATAAGTGTCCCTAGATTCGTTATTCACGTCCGCCATCCTAGATACCATCCCCTGACCGTTTTTGCCGTACCATGGCTAATCAGAAAGCCTAGTGAACCATTCGTTCGAAGATGTTTTTAGCCACCTGCTACAATATGCTGAACGTAAAGTGTTATTCAGCAAAAATTCTTTATTTATGTTAAAGGCGAAAAAATAATAAGTGCACGTAGATTTGCCTATTACATCCACCAACCTAGAATCCATCCCATGGCCGATTTCGAAATATCATGGCTCATCAGAAAGGCTAGGAAACCATCGGACAGAAAATGTTTTCAATTGAAAGCCAACGAGCACGTACACCAAACATATCGATATTCAAAAGAGTATTATCTCTGGTGACGCGATCTAGAATAAGAGACGAACCGTCTCCTTCATCTAGAATAGCCACTTGCTAAAATATGGTTACCAACAATTAATTACTGCTGCTAGTGTTCAGGGACGAAGTAATAATAAATTAATAGTATTAATGAGGTAATATTATCTCTCACCCATGTTAAACAGTATTAACTGTATGGGGTCATTTAGCAAAAACAGCTTAATTATGATAAAGGTGAAAATGTAATAAGTGTCCCTAGATTCGTTATTCACGTCCGCCATCCTAGATACCATCCCCTGACCGTTTTTGCCGTACCATGGCTAATCAGAAAGCCTAGTGAACCATTCGTTCGAAGATGTTTTTAGCCACCTGCTACAATATGCTGAACGTAAAGTGTTATTCAGCAAAAATTCTTTATTTATGTTAAAGGCGAAAAAATAATAAGTGCACGTAGATTTGCCTATTACATCCACAAACCTAGAATCCATCCCATGGCCGATTTCGAAATATCATGGCTCATCAGAAAGCCTAGTGAACCATTCGTTCGAAAATGTTGTTAGCCACCTGCTACATTATGCTGAACAACAATTAGTAACTGCTTCTAGAGTTCAGCCACGGACAAATCATAAATGAATACTATTCATGGGTTAATATCATCCCTCACGAATGTTAAACAACATTGACTGTAAAGTGTTATTCAGCAAAAATTCTTTATTTATGTTACAGGCGAAAAAATAATAAGTGCACGTAGATTTGCCTATTACATCCACAAACCTAGAACCCATCCCATGGCCGATTTCGAAATATCATGGCTCATCAGAAAGGCTAGGGAACCATCGGACAGAAAATGTTTTCAATTGAAAGCCAACGAGCACTTACACCAAACATATCGATATTCACCAGAGTATTATCTCTGGTTACGCGACCTAGAATAAGAGACAATCCGTCTCCTTCATCTAGAAAAGCCACCTGCTAAAATATGATTAACAACAATTAATTACTGCTGCTAGTGTTCAGTGACAAAGTAATAATAAATTAATAGTATTAATGGGGTAATATTATCCCTCACCAATGTTAAACAGTATTAACTGTATGGGGTCATTTAGCAAAAACAGCTTAATTATGATAAAGGTGAAAATGTAATAAGTGTCCCTAGATTCGTTATTCACGTCCGCCATCCTAGATACCATCCCCTGACCGTTTTTGCCGTACCATGGCTAATCAGAAAGCCTAGTGAACCATTCGTTCGAAGATGTTTTTAGCCACCTGCTACAATATGCTGAACGTAAAGTGTTATTCAGCAAAAATTCTTTATTTATGTTAAAGGCGAAAAAATAATAAGTGCACGTAGATTTGCCTATTACATCCACAAACCTAGAATCCATCCCATGGCCGATTTCGAAATATCATGGCTCATCAGAAAGCCTAGTGAACCATTCGTTCGAAAATGTTGTTAGCCACCTGCTACATTATGCTGAACAACAATTAGTAACTGCTTCTAGAGTTCAGCCACGGACAAATCATAAATGAATACTATTCATGGGTTAATATCATCCCTCACGAATGTTAAACAACATTGACTGTAAAGTGTTATTCAGCAAAAATTCTTTATTTATGTTACAGGCGAAAAAATAATAAGTGCACGTAGATTTGCCTATTACATCCACAAACCTAGAACCCATCCCATGGCCGATTTCGAAATATCATGGCTCATCAGAAAGCCTAGGGAACCATCGGACAGAAAATATTTTCAATTGAAAGCCAACGAGCACTTACACCAAACATATCGATATTCATCAGAGTATTATCTCTGGTTACGCGATCTAGAATAAGAGACAATCCGTCTCCTTCATCTAGAAAAGCCACCTGCTAAAATATGATTAACAACAATTAATTACTGCTGCTAGTGTTCAGTGACAAAGTAATAATAAATTAATAGTATTAATGGGGTAATATTATCCCTCACCAATGTTAAACAGTATTAACTGTAAGGGGTCATTTAGCAAAAACAGCTTAATTATGATAAAGGTGAAAATGTAATAAGTGTCCCTAGATTCGTTATTCACGTCCGCCATCCTAGATACCAACCCCTGACCGTCTTTGCCGTACCATGGCTCATCAGAAAGCCTAGTGAACCATTCGTTCGAAGATGTTTTCAGCCACCTGCTACAATATGCTGAACAACAATTAGTAACTGGTTCTAGAGTTTAGACACGAAGTAATAATAAATTAATACCATTAATGAGTTAATATCATCCCTTACGAATGAGATACATTGACTGTAAATTGTCATTTACAGCCTGTAAACAAGCTGTTTTAGCAAAAACAGATTAATTATGATAAAGGTGAATAAGTAATATGTGTCCGTAGTTTCGTCATTCACGTCCGCCATCCTAGATACCATCCACTGAGCCGTACCATGGCTCATCAGAAAGCCTAGTGAACCATTGGTTTGAAGATGTTTTTAGCCACCTGCTACAATATGCTGAACAACAGTTAGTAACTGCTGCTAGAGCTCAGCTACGGACAAATAATAAATGAATACTATTCATGGGTTAATATCATCCTTCACGAATGTTAAACAACATTGACTGTAAAGTGTTATTCAGCAAAAATTCTTTATTTATGTTACAGGCGAAAAAATAATAAGTGCACGTAGATTTGCCTATTACATCCACCAATCTAGAACCCATCCCATGGCCGATTTCGAAACATCATGGCTCATCAGAAAGCCTAGGGAACCATCGGACAGAAAATGTTTTCAATTGAAAGCCAACGAGCACTTACACCAAACATATCGATATTCATCAGAGTATTATCTCTGGTTACGCGATCTAGAATAAGAGACAATCCGTCTCCTTCATCTAGAAAAGCCACCTGCTAAAATATGATTAACAACAATTAATTACTGCTGCTAGTGTTCAGTGACAAAGTAATAATAAATTAATAGTATTAATGGGGTAATATTATCCCTCACCAATGTTAAACAGTATTAACTGTAAGGGGTCATTTAGCAAAAACAGCTTAATTATGATAAAGGTGAAAATGTAATAAGTGTCCCTAGATTCGTTATTCACGTCCGCCATCCTAGATACCAACCCCTGACCGTCTTTGCCGTACCATGGCTCATCAGAAAGCCTAGTGAACCATTCGTTCGAAGATGTTTTCAGCCACCTGCTACAATATGCTGAACAACAATTAGTAACTGGTACTAGAGTTTAGACACGAAGTAATAATAAATTAATACCATTAATGAGTTAATATC
This sequence comes from Platypus cylindrus, assembly GCA_949748235.1. Classification (NCBI taxonomy): domain Eukaryota; kingdom Metazoa; phylum Arthropoda; class Insecta; order Coleoptera; family Curculionidae; genus Platypus; species Platypus cylindrus. Next base: position 34,681,088 of record OX456488.1, read on the forward strand.
ATCCCTTACGAATGAGATACATTGACTGTAAATTGTCATTTACAGCCTGTAAACAAGCTGTTTTAGCAAAAACAGATTAATTATGATAAAGGTGAATAAGTAATATGTGTCCGTAGTTTCGTCATTCACGTCCGCCATCCTAGATACCATCCACTGACCGCTTTAGCCGTATCATGGCTCATCAGAAAGCCTAGTGAACCATTCGTTCGAAAATGTTGTTAGCCACCTGCTACATTATGCTGAACAACAATTAGTAACTGCTTCTAGAGTTCAGCCACAGACAAATCATAAATGAATACTATTCATGGGTTAATATCATCCCTCACGAATGTTAAACAACATTGACTGTAAAGTGTTATTCAGCAATAATTCTTTATTTATGTTAAAGGCGAAAAATAATAGGTGCTCGTAGATTTGTCTATTACATCCACCAACCTAGGACCCATCCCATGGCCGATTTCGAAATATCATGGCTCATCAGAAAGGATAGTGAACCATTCGTTCGAAGATGTTTTTAGCCACCTGTTACATTATGCTGAACAACAATTATTAACTGCTTCTAGAGTTCAGCCACGGACAAATCATAAATGAATACTATTCATGGGTTAATATCATCCCTCACGAATGTTAAACAACATTGACTGTAAAGTGTTATTCAGCATTAATTCTTTATTTATGTTAAAGGCGAAAAATAATAGGTGCTCGTAGATTTGTCTATTACATCCACCAACCTAGGACCCATCCCATGGCCGATTTCGAAGTATCATGGCTCATCAGAAAGGCTAGGGAACCATCAAACTAAAAATGTTTTCAATTGAAATCCAACGAGCACCTACGCCAAACATATCGACGTTCAACAGTGTAACATCTACAGTAGCGACCTCTATGAATGAGAGATAAATCGCCTCTTACAGCTAGATTAGCCACCTGCTACAATATGCTGAACAACAATTAGTAACTGGTACTTGAGTTTAGACACGAAGTAATAATAAATTAATACCATTAATGAGTTAATATCATCCCTTACGAATGAGATACATTGACAGTAAATTGTCATTTACAGCCTGTAAACAAGCTGTTTTAGCAAAAACAGCTTAATTATGATAAAGGTGAATAAGTAATATGTGTCCGTAGTTTCGTCATTCCCGTCCGCCATCCTAGATACCATCCACTGACCGCTTTAGCCGTACCATGGCTCATCAGAAAGCCTAGTGAACCATTGGTTTGAAGATGTTGATAGCCACCTGCTACAATATGCTGAACAACAATTAGTAACTGCTTCTAGAGTTCAGCCACGGACAAATCATAAATGAATACTATTCATGGGTTAATATCATCCCTCACGAATGTTAAACAACATTGACTGTAAAGTGTTATTCAGCAAAAATGCTTTATTTATGTTACAGGCGAAAAAATAATAAGTGCACGTAGATTTGCCTATTACATCCACCAACCTAGAACCCATCCCATGGCCGATTTCGAAATATCATGGCTCATCAGAAAGCCTAGGGAACCATCGGACAGAAAATATTTTCAATTGAAAGCCAACGAGCACTTACACCAAACATATCGATATTCATCAGAGTATTATCTCTGGTTACGCGATCTAGAATAAGAGACAATCCGTCTCCTTCATCTAGAAAAGCCACCTGCTAAAATATGATTAACAACAATTAATTACTGCTGCTAGTGTTCAGTTACAAAGTAATAATAAATTAATAGTATTAATGGGGTAATATTATCCCTCACCAATGTTAAACAGTATTAACTGTAAGGGGTCATTTAGCAAAAACAGCTTAATTATGATAAAGGTGAAAATGTAATAAGTGTCCCTAGATTCGTTATTCACGTCCGCCATCCTAGATACCAACCCCTGACCGTCTTTGCCGTACCATGGCTCATCAGAAAGCCTAGTGAACCATTCGTTCGAAGATGTTTTCAGCCACCTGCTACAATATGCTGAACAACAATTAGTAACTGGTTCTAGAGTTTAGACACGAAGTAATAATAAATTAATACCATTAATGAGTTAATATCATCCCTTACGAATGAGATACATTGACTGTAAATTGTCATTTACAGCCTGTAAACAAGCTGTTTTAGCAAAAACAGATTAATTATGATAAAGGTGAATAAGTAATATGTGTCCGTAGTTTCGTCATTCACGTCCGCCATCCTAGATACCATCCACTGAGCCGTACCATGGCTCATCAGAAAGCCTAGTGAACCATTGGTTTGAAGATGTTTTTAGCCACCTGCTACAATATGCTGAACAACAGTTAGTAACTGCTGCTAGAGCTCAGCTACGGACAAATAATAAATGAATACTATTCATGGGTTAATATCATCCTTCACGAATGTTAAACAACATTGACTGTAAAGTGTTATTCAGCAAAAATTCTTTATTTATGTTACAGGCGAAAAAATAATAAGTGCACGTAGATTTGCCTATTACATCCACCAATCTAGAACCCATCCCATGGCCGATTTCGAAACATCATGGCTCATCAGAAAGCCTAGGGAACCATCGGACAGAAAATGTTTTCAATTGAAAGCCAACGAGCACTTACACCAAACATATCGATATTCATCAGAGTATTATCTCTGGTTACGCGATCTAGAATAAGAGACAATCCGTCTCCTTCATCTAGAAAAGCCACCTGCTAAAATATGATTAACAACAATTAATTACTGCTGCTAGTGTTCAGTGACAAAGTAATAATAAATTAATAGTATTAATGGGGTAATATTATCCCTCACCAATGTTAAACAGTATTAACTGTAAGGGGTCATTTAGCAAAAACAGCTTAATTATGATAAAGGTGAAAATGTAATAAGTGTCCCTAGATTCGTTATTCACGTCCGCCATCCTAGATACCAACCCCTGACCGTCTTTGCCGTACCATGGCTCATCAGAAAGCCTAGTGAACCATTCGTTCGAAGATGTTTTCAGCCACCTGCTACAATATGCTGAACAACAATTAGTAACTGGTACTAGAGTTTAGACACGAAGTAATAATAAATTAATACCATTAATGAGTTAATATCATCCCTTACGAATGAGATACATTGACTGTAAATTGTCATTTACAGCCTGTAAACAAGCTGTTTTAGCAAAAACAGATTAATTATGATAAAGGTGAATAAGTAATATGTGTCCGTAGTTTCGTCATTCACGTCCGCCATCCTAGATACCATCCACTGACCGCTTTAGCCGTATCATGGCTCATCAGAAAGCCTAGGGAACCATTCGTTCGAAAATGTTGTTAGCCACCTGCTACATTATGCTGAACAACAATTAGTAACTGCTTCTAGAGTTCAGCCACAGACAAATCATAAATGAATACTATTCATGGGTTAATATCATCCCTCACGAATGTTAAACAACATTGACTGTAAAGTGTTATTCAGCAATAATTCTTTATTTATGTTAAAGGCGAAAAATAATAGGTGCTCGTAGATTTGTCTATTACATCCACCAACCTAGGACCCATCCCATGGCCGATTTCGAAATATCATGGCTCATCAGAAAGGATAGTGAACCATTCGTTCGAAGATGTTTTTAGCCACCTGTTACATTATGCTGAACAACAATTATTAACTGCTTCTAGAGTTCAGCCACGGACAAATCATAAATGAATACTATTCATGGGTTAATATCATCCCTCACGAATGTTAAACAACATTGACTGTAAAGTGTTATTCAGCATTAATTCTTTATTTATGTTAAAGGCGAAAAATAATAGGTGCTCGTAGATTTGTCTATTACATCCACCAACCTAGGACCCATCCCATGGCCGATTTCGAAGTATCATGGCTCATCAGAAAGGCTAGGGAACCATCAAACTAAAAATGTTTTCAATTGAAATCCAACGAGCACCTACGCCAAACATATCGACGTTCAACAGTGTAACATCTACAGTAGCGACCTCTATGAATGAGAGATAAATCGCCTCTTACAGCTAGATTAGCCACCTGCTACAATATGCTGAACAACAATTAGTAACTGGTACTTGAGTTTAGACACGAAGTAATAATAAATTAATACCATTAATGAGTTAATATCATCCCTTACGAATGAGATACATTGACAGTAAATTGTCATTTACAGCCTGTAAACAAGCTGTTTTAGCAAAAACAGCTTAATTATGATAAAGGTGAATAAGTAATATGTGTCCGTAGTTTCGTCATTCCCGTCCGCCATCCTAGATACCATCCACTGACCGCTTTAGCCGTACCATGGCTCATCAGAAAGCCTAGTGAACCATTGGTTTGAAGATGTTGATAGCCACCTGCTACAATATGCTGAACAACAGTTAGTAACTGCTGCTAGAGCTCAGCTACGGACAAATAATAAATGAATACTATTCATGGGTTAATATCATCCCTCACGAATGAGGTACATTAACTGTAAAGTGTCATTTACAGCCTGTAAACAAGCTGTTTTAGCAAAAACAGCTTAATTATGATAAAGGTGAATAAGTAATAAGTGTTCGTAGATTCGTCATTCACTTCCGCCATCCTAGATACCATCCCCTGACCGTTTTTGCCGTACCATGGCCCATCAGAAAGCCTAGTGAACCATTCGTTCGAAGATGTTTTTAGCCACCTGCTACAATATGCTGAACAACAATAAGTAACCGCTGCTAAAGCGCAGCCACGAATAAATAATAAATGAATACTATTCATGGGTTAATATCATCCCTCACGAATGTTAAACAACATTGGCTGTAAAGTGTTATTCGGCAAAAATTCTTTATTTATATTAAAGGCGAAAAAATAATAAGTGCTCGCAGATTTGTCTATTACATCCACCAACCTAGAACCCATCCCATGGCCGATTTCGAAATATCATGGCTTATCAGAAAGGCTAGGGAACCATCGGACAGAAAATGTTTTCAATTGAAAGCCAACGAGCACTTACACCAAACATATCGATATTCACCAGAGTATTATCTCTGGTTACGCGACCTAGAATAAGAGACAATCAGTCTCCTACATCTAGAAAAGCCACCTGCTAAAATATGATTAACAACAATTAATTACTGCTGCTAGTGTTCAGTGACAAAGTAATAATAAATTAATAGTATTAATGGGGTAATATTATCCCTCACCAATGTTAAACAGTATTAACTGTAAGGGGTCATTTAGCAAAAACAGCTTAATTATGATAAAGGAGAAAATGTAATAAGTGTCCCTAGATTCGTTATTCACGTCCGCCATCCTAGATACCATCCCCTGACCGTTTTTGCCGTACCATGGCTAATCAGAAAGCCTAGTGAACCATTCGTTCGAAGATGTTTTTAGCCACCTGCTACAATATGCTGAACGTAAAGTGTTATTCAGCAAAAATTCTTTATTTATGTTAAAGGCGAAAAAATAATAAGTGCACGTAGATTTGCCTATTACATCCACCAACCTAGAATCCATCCCATGGCCGATTTCGAAATATCATGGCTCATCAGAAAGGCTAGGAAACCATCGGACAGAAAATGTTTTCAATTGAAAGCCAACGAGCACGTACACCAAACATATCGATATTCAAAAGAGTATTATCTCTGGTGACGCGATCTAGAATAAGAGACGAACCGTCTCCTTCATCTAGAATAGCCACTTGCTAAAATATGGTTACCAACAATTAATTACTGCTGCTAGTGTTCAGGGACGAAGTAATAATAAATTAATAGTATTAATGAGGTAATATTATCCCTCACCCATGTTAAACAGTATTAACTGTAAAGTGTCATTTAGCAAAAACAGCTTAATTATGTTAAAGGTTAAAAAGTAATAAATGTCTGTAGATTTGTCATTCACATCAGCCATCCTAGATACCATACCCTGACAGTATTTGCCGTACCATTGCTCATCAGAAAGCCTAGTGAACTATTCGTTCGAAGATGTTTTTAGCCACCTGCTACAATATGCTGATTGACAATTAGTAACTGCTGCTAGAGCTCAACCAAGGACAAATAATAAATGAATATTATTCATGTTTTAATATCAACCCTCACCAATGTTAAACAACATTGACTGTAAAGTGTTATTCAGCAAAAATTCTTTATTTATGTTAGAGGCGAAAAAATAATAAGTGCACGTAGATTTGCCTATTACATCCACCAACCTAGAACCCATCCCATGGCCGATTTCGAAATATCATGGCTCATCAGAAAGCCTAGTGAACCATTCGTTCGAAGATGTTTTTAGCCACCTGCTACATTATGCTGAAGAAAAATTATTAACTGCTTCTAGAGTTCAGCCACGGACAAATCATAAATGAATACTATTCATGGGTTAATATCATCCCTCACGAATGTTAAACAACATTGACTGTAAAGTGTTATTCAGCAATAATTCTTTATTTATGTTAAAGGCGAAAAATAATAGGTGCTCGTAGATTTGTCTATTACATCCACCAACCTAGGACCCATCCCATGGCCGATTTCGAAATATCATGGCTCATCAGAAAGCCTAGTGAACCATTCATTCGAAGATGTTTTTAGCCACCTGCTACATTATGCTGAACAACAATTAGTAACTGCTTCTAGAGTTCAGCCACGGACAAATCATAAATGAATACTATTCATGGGTTAATATCATCCCTCACGAATGTTAAACAACATTGACTGTAAAGTGTTATTCAGCAAAAATTCTTTATTTATGTTACAGGCGAAAAAATAATAAGTGCACGTAGATTTGCCTATTACATCCACCAACCTAGAACCCATCCCATGGCCGATTTCGAAGTATCATGGCTCATCAGAAAGGATAGGAAACCATCGGACCGAAAATGTTTTCTATTGAAATCCAACGAGCACTTACACCAAACATATCGATATTCACCAGAGTATTATCTCTGGTTACGCGATCTAGAATAAGATCCGAACCGTCTCCTTCATCTAGAATAGCCATTAGCTAAAATATGATTAACAACAATTAATTACTGCTGCTAGTGTTCATGGACGAAGTAATAATAAATTAATAGTATTAATGGGGTAATATTATCCCTCACCAATGTTAAACAGTATTAACTGTAAAGTGTCATTTAGCAAAAACAGCTTAATTATGATAAAGGTGAAAAAGTAATAAGTGTCCCTAGATTCGTTATTCACGTCCGCCATCCTAGATACCATCCCCTGACCGTTTTTGCCGTACCATGGCTAATCAGAAAGCCTACTGAACCATTCGTTCGAAGATGTTTTTAGCCATCTGCTACAATAAGCTGAACGACAATTAGTAACTGCTTCTAAAGCTCAGCCACGAACAAATAATAAATGAATACTATTCATGTTTTAATATCAACCCTCACCAATGTTAAACAACATTGACTGTAAAGTGTTATTCAGCAAAAATTCTTTATTTATGCTAAAGGCGAAAAAATAATTAGTGCACGTAGATTTGCCTATTACATCCACCAACCTAGAACCCATCCCATGGCCGATTTCGAAATATCATGGCTCATCAGAAAGCCTAGTGAACCATTCGTTCGAAGATGTTTTTAGCCACCTGCTACATTATGCTGAAGAACAATTATTAACTGCTTCTAGAGTTCAGCCACGGACAAATCATAAATGAATACTATTCATGGGCTAATATCATCCCTCACGAATGTTAAATAACATTGACTGTAAAGTGTTATTCGGCAATAATTCTTTATTTATGTTAAAGGCGAAAAATAATAGGTGCTCGTAGATTTGTCTATTACATCCACCAACCTAGGACCCATCCCATGGCCGATTTCGAAATATTATGGCTCATCAGAAAGGTTAGTGAACCATTCATTCGAAGATGTTTTTAGCCACCTGCTACATTATGCTGAACAACAATTAGTAACTGCTTCTAGAGTTCAGCCACGGACAAATCATAAATGAATACTATTCATGGGTTAATATCAACCCTCACCAATGTTAAACAACATTGACTGTAAAGTGTTATTCAGCAAAAATTCTTTATTTATGCTAAAGGCGAAAAAATAATTAGTGCACGTAGATTTGCCTATTACATCCACCAACCTAGAACCCATTCCATGGCCGATTTCGAAATATCATGGCTCATCAGAAAGGATAGGGAACCATCGGACCGAAAATGTTTTCTATTGAAATCCAACGAGCACTTACACCAAACATATCGATATTCACCAGAGTATTATCTCTGGTTACGCGATCTAGAATAAGATCCGAACCGTCTCCTTCATCTAGAATAGCCATTAGCTAAAATATGATTAACAACAATTAATTACTGCTGCTAGTGTTCATGGACGAAGTAATAATAAATTAATAGTATTAATGGGGTAATATTATCCCTCACCAATGTTAAACAGTATTAACTGTAAAGTGTCATTTAGCAAAAACAGCTTAATTATGATAAAGGTGAAAAAGTAATAAGTGTCCCTAGATTCGTTATTCACGTCCGCCATCCTAGATACCATCCCCTGACCGTTTTTGCCGTACCATGGCTAATCAGAAAGCCTAGTGAACCATTCGTTCGAAGATGTTTTTAGCCACCTGCTACAATATGCTGAACGTAAAGTGTTATTCAGCAAAAATTCTTTATTTATGTTAAAGGCGAAAAAATAATAAGTGCACGTAGATTTGCCTATTACATCCACCAACCTAGAATCCATCCCATGGCCGATTTCGAAATATCATGGCTCATCAGAAAGGCTAGGGAACCATCGGACAGAAAATGTTTTCAATTGAAAGCCAACGAGCACTTACACCAAACATATCGATATTCACCAGAGTATTATCTCTGGTTACGCGACCTAGAATAAGAGACAATCCGTCTCCTTCATCTAGAAAAGCCACCTGCTAAAATATGATTAACAACAATTAATTACTGCTGCTAGTGTTCAGTGACAAAGTAATAATAAATTAATAGTATTAATGGGGTAATATTATCCCTCACCAATGTTAAACAGTATTAACTGTAAGGGGTCATTTAGCAAAAACAGCTTAATTATGATAAAGGTGAAAATGTAATAAGTGTCCCTAGATTCATTATTCACGTCCGCCATCCTAGATACCATCCCCTGACCGTTTTTGCCGTACCATGGCTAATCAGAAAGCCTAGTGAACCATTCGTTCGAAGATGTTTTTAGCAACCTGCTACAATATGCTGAATGACAATTAGTAACTGCTTCTAAAGCTCAGCCACGAACAAATAATAAATGAATACTATTCATGTTTTAATATCAACCCTCACCAATGTTAGACAACATTGACTGTAAAGTGTTATTCAGCAAAAATTCTTTATTTATGTTAAAGGCGAAAAAATAATAAGTGCACGTAGATTTGCCTATTACATCCACCAACCTAGAACCCATCCCATGGCCGATTTCGAAATATCATGGCTCATCAGAAAGCCTAGTGAACCATTAGTTCGAAAATGTTTTTAGCCACCTGCTACATTATGCTGAACAAAAATTAGTAACTGCTTCTAGAGTTCAGCCACGGACAAATCATAAATGAATACTATTCATGGGTTAATATCATCCCTCAAAAATGTTAAACAACATTGACTGTAAAGTGTTATTTAGCAAAAATTCTTTATTTATGTTAAAGGGGAAAAAATAATAAGTGCTCGTAGATTTGCCTATTACATCCACCAACCTAGAACCCATCCCATGGCCGATTTCGAAATATCATGGCTCATCAGAAAAGCCAGGGAACCATTCGTTCGAAGATGTTTTTAGCCACCTGTTACATTATGCTGAACAACAATTAGTAACTGCTTCTAGAGTTCAGCCACGGACAAATCATAAATGAGTACTATTCATGGGTTAATATCATCCCTCACGAATGTTAAACAACATTGACTGTAAAGTGTTATTCAGCAAAAATTCTTTATTTATGTTACAGGCGAAAAAATAATAAGTGCACGTAGATTTGCCTATTACATCCACCAACCTAGAACCCATCCCATGGCCGATTTCGAAATATCATGGCTCATCAGAAAGCCTAGGGAACCATCGGGCAGAAAATGTTTTCAATTGAAAGCCAACGAGCACTTACACCATACATATCGATATTCACCAGAGTATTATCTCTGGTTACGCGATCTAGAATAAGAGACGAACCGTCTCCTTCATCTAGAATAGCCAGTTGCGAAAATATGGTTACCAACAATTAATTACTGTTGCTAGTGTTCAGGGACGAAGTAATAATAAATTAATAGTATTAATGGGGTAATATTATCTCTCACCCATGTTAAACAGTATTAACTGTAAAGTGTCATTTAGCAAAAACAGCTTAATTATGTTAAAAGTTAAAAAACAATAAATGTCTGTAGATTTGTCATTCACATCCGCCATCCTAGATACCATCCCCTGACCGTTTTTCCGTACCATGGCTCATCAGAAAGCCTAGTGAACCATTCGTTCGAAGACGTTTTTAGCCACCTGCTACAATATGCTGAACGACAATTAGTAACTGCTTCTAAAGCTCAGCCACGAACAAATAATAAATGAATACTATTTATGTTTTAATATCAACCCTCACCAATGTTAAACAACATTGACTGTAAAGTGTTATTCAGCAAAAATTCTTCAATTATGTTAAAGGCGAAAAAATAATAAGTGCACGTAAATTTGCCTATTACATCCACCAACCTAGAACCCATCTCATGGACGATTTCGAAATATCATGGCTCATCAGAAAAGCCAGGGAACCATCGGACCGACAATGTTTTCAATTGAAAGCCAACGAGCACTTACACCAAACATATCGATATTCAACAGAGTATTATCTCTGGTTACGCGATCTAGAATATGAGACAATCCGTCTCCTTCATCTAGAATAACCACCTGCTAAAATATGATTAACAACAATTAATTACTGCTGCTAGCGTTCAGGGACGAAGTAATAATCAATTAATAATATTAATGGGGTGATTTTATCCCTCACCAATGTTAAACAGTATTAACTGTAAGGGGTCATTTAGCAAAAACAGCTTAATTATGATAAAGGTGATAAAGTAATTCGTCACTACGAATTACGTAGATTCGTCATTCAATTCCGCCATCCTAGATACCATCCCCTGACCGTTTTTCCGTATCATGGCTCATCAGAAAGCCTAGTGAACCATTCGTTCGAAGATGTTTTTAGCCACCTGCTACATTATGCTGAAGAAAAATTATTAACTGCTTCTAGAGTTCAGCCACGGACAAATCATAAATGAATACTATTCATGGGTTAATATCATCCCTCACGAATGTTAAACAACATTGACTGTAAAGTGTTATTCAGCAATAATTCTTTATTTATGTTAAAGGCGAAAAATAATAGGTGCTCGTAGATTTGTCTATTACATCCACCAACCTAGGACCCATCCCATGGCCGATTTCGAAATATCATGGCTCATCAGAAAGGCTAGTGAACCATTCGTTCGAAGATGTTTTTAGCCACCTGTTACATTATGCTGAACAACAATAAGTAACTGCTTCTAGAGTTCAGCCACGGACAAATCATAAATGAATACTATTCATGGGTTAATATCATCCCTCATGAATGTTAAACAACATTGACTGTAAAGTGTTTTTCAGCAAAAAATCTTTATTTATGTTACAGGCGAAAAAATAATAAGTGCACGTAGATTTGCCTATTACATCCACCAACCTAGAACCCATCCCATGGCCGATTTCGAAATATCATGGCTCATCAGAAAGCCTAGGGAACCATCGGGCAGAAAATGTTTTCAATTGAAAGCCAACGAGCACTTACACCAAACATATCGATATTCACCAGAGTATTATCTCTGGTTACGCGATCTAGAATAAGAGACGAACCGTCTCCTTCATCTAGAATAGCCACTTGCGAAAATATGGTTACCAACATTTAATTACTGCTGCTAGTGTTCAGGGACGAAGTAATAATAAATTAATAGTATTAATGGGGTAATATTATCTCTCACCCATGTTAAACAGTATAAACTGTAAAGTGTCATTTAGCAAAAACAGCTTAATTATGTTAAAGGTTAAAAAATAATAAATGTCTGTAGATTTGTCATTCACATCCGCCATCCTAGATACCATCCCCTGACAGTTTTTCCGTACCATGGCTCATCAGAAAGCCTAGTGAACCATTCGTTCGAAGATGTTTTTAGCCACCTGCTACAATATGCTGAACGACAATTAGTAACTGCTTCTAAAGCTCAGCCACGAACAAATAATAAATGAATACTATTCATGTTTTAATATCAATCCTCACCAATGTTAAACAACATTGACTGTAAAGTGTTATTCAGCAAAAATTCTTCAATTATGTTAAAGGCGAAAAAATAATAAGTGCACGTAAATTTGCCTATTACATCCACCAACCTAGAACCCATCCCATGGCCGATTTCGAAATATCATGGCTCATCAGAAAAGCCAGGGAACCATCGGACCGACAATGTTTTCAATTGAAAGCCAACGAGCACTTACACCAAACATATCGATATTCAACAGAGTATTATCTCTGGTTACGCGATCTAGAATAAGAGACAATCCGCCTCCTTCATCTAGAATAACCACCTGCTAAAATATGATTAACAACAATTAATTACTGCTGCTAGCGTTCAGGGACGAAGTAATAATCAATTAATAGTATTAATGGGGTGATTTTATCCCTCACCAGTGTTAAACAGTATTAACTGTAAGGGGTCATTTAGCAAAAACAGCTTAATTATGATAAATGTGAAAAAGTAATTCGTCACTACGAATTACGTAGATTCGTCATTCACTTCCGCCATCCTAGATACCATCCCATGACCGTTTTTCCGTACCATGGCTCATCAGAAAGCCTAGTGAACCATTCGTTCGAAGATGTTTTTAGCCATCTGCTACAATAAGCTGAACGACAATTAGTAACTGCTTCTAAAGCTCAGCCACGAACAAATAATAATTGAATACTATTCATGTTTTAATATCAACCCTCACCAATGTTAAACAACATTGACTGTAAAGTGTTATTCAGCAAAAATTCTTTATTTATGTTAAAGGCGAAAAAATAATAAGTGCACGTAGATTTGCCTATTACATCCACCAACCTAGAACCCATCCCATGGCCGATTTCGAAATATCATGGCTCATCAGAAAGCCTAGTGAACCATTCGTTCGAAAATGTTTTTAGCCATTTGCTACATTATGCTGAACAACAATTAGTAACTGCTTCTAGAGTTCAGCCACGGACAAATCATAAATGAATACTATTCATGGGTTAATATCATCCCTCACGAATGTTAAACAACATTGACTGTAAAGTGTTATTCAGCAAAAATTCTTTATTTATGTTAAAGGCGAAAAATAATAAGTGCTCGTAGATTTGTCTATTACATCCACCAACCTAGGACCCATCCCATGGCCGATTTGGAAATATCATGGCTCATCAGAAAGGCTAGTGAACCATTCGTTCGAAGATGTTTTTAGCCACCTGTTACATTATGCTGAACAACAATTAGTAACTGCTTCTAGAGTTCAGCCACGGACAAATCATAAATGAATATTATTCATGTTTTAATATCAACCCTCACCAATGTTAAACAACATTGACTGTAAAGTGTTATTCAGCAAAAATTCTTTATTTATGTTAAAGGCGAAAAAATAATAAGTGCACGTAGATTTGCCTATTACATCCACCAACCTAGAACCCATCCCATGGCCGATTTCGAAATATCATGGCTCATCAGAAAAGCCAGGGAACCATTCGTTCGAAGATGTTTTTAGCTACCTGTTACATTATGCTGAACAACAATTAGTAACTGCTTCTAGAGTTCAGTCACGGACAAATCATAAATGAATACTATTCATGGGTTAATATCACCCCTCACGAATGTTAAACAACATTGACTGTAAAGTGTTATTCAGCAAAAATTCTTTATTTATGTTACAGGCGAAAAAATAATAAGTGCACGTAGATTTGCCTATTACATCCACCAACCTAGAACCCATCCCATGGCCGATTTCGAAATATCATGGCTCATCAGAAAAGCCAGGGAACCATCGGACCGACAATGTTTTCAATTGAAAGCCAACGAGCACTTACACCAAACATATCGATATTCAACAGAGTATTATCTCTGGTTACGCGATCTAGAATAAGAGACAATCCGCCTCCTTCATCTAGAATAACCACCTGCTAAAATATGATTAACAACAATTAATTACTGCTGCTAGCGTTCAGGGACGAAGTAATAATCAATTAATAGTATTAATGGGGTGATTTTATCCCTCACCAGTGTTCAACAGTATTAACTGTAAGGGGTCATTTAGCAAAAACAGCTTAATTATGATAAATGTGAAAAAGTAATTCGTCACTACGAATTACGTAGATTCGTCATTCACTTCCGCCATCCTAGATACCATCCCCTGACCGTTTTTCCGTACCATGGCTCATCAGAAAGCCTAGTGAACCATTCGTTCGAAGATGTTTTTAGCCATCTGCTACAATAAGCTGAACGACAATTAGTAACTGCTTCTAAAGCTCAGCCACGAACAAATAATAAATGAATACTATTCATGTTTTAATATCAACCCTCACCAATGTTAAACAACATTGACTGTAAAGTGTTATTCAGCAAAAATTCTTTATTTATGTTAAAGGCGAAAAAATAATAAGTGCACGTAGATTTGCCTATTACATCCACCAACCTAGAACCCATCCCATGGCCGATTTCGAAATATCATGGCTCATCAGAAAGCCTAGTGAACCATTCGTTCGAAAATGTTTTTAGCCATTTGCTACATTATGCTGAACAACAATTAGTAACTGCTTCTAGAGTTCAGCCACGGACAAATCATAAATGAATACTATTCATGGGTTAATATCATCCCTCACGAATGTTAAACAACATTAACTGTAAAGTGTTATTCAGCAAAAATTCTTTATTTATGTTAAAGGCGAAAAATAATAGGTGCTCGTAGATTTGTCTATTACATCCACCAACCTAGGACCCATCCCATGGCCGATTTGGAAATATCATGGCTCATCAGAAAGGCTAGTGAACCATTCGTTCGAAGATGTTTTTAGCCACCTGTTACATTATGCTGAACAACAATTAGTAACTGCTTCTAGAGTTCAGCCACGGACAAATCATAAATGAATATTATTCATGTTTTAATATCAACCCTCACCAATGTTAAACAACATTGACTGTAAAGTGTTATTCAGCAAAAATTCTTTATTTATGTTAAAGGCGAAAAAATAATAAGTGCACGTAGATTTGCCTATTACATCCACCAACCTAGAACCCATCCCATGGCCGATTTCGAAATATCATGGCTCATCAGAAAGCCTAGTGAACCATTAGTTCGAAAATGTTTTTAGCCACCTGCTACATTATGCTGAACAACAATTAGTAACTGCTTCTAGATTTCAGCCACGGACAAATCATAAATGAATACTATTCATGGGTTAATATCATCCCTCAAAAATGTTAAACAACATTGACTGTAAAGTGTTATTTAGCAAAAATTCTTTATTTATGTTAAAGGCGAAAAAATAATAAGTGCTCGTAGATTTGCCTATTACATCCACCAACCTAGAACCCATCCCATGGCCGATTTCGAAATATCATGGCTCATCAGAAAAGCCAGGGAACCATTCGTTCGAAGATGTTTTTAGCTACCTGTTACATTATGCTGAACAACAATTAGTAACTGCTTCTAGAGTTCAGCCACGGACAAATCATAAATGAATACTATTCATGGGTTAATATCATCCCTCACGAATGTTAAACAACATTGACTGTAAAGTGTTATTCAGCAAAAATTCTTTATTTATGTTACAGGCGAAAAAATAATAAGTGCACGTAGATTTGCCTATTACATCCACCAACCTAGAACCCATCCCATGGCCGATTTCGAAATATCATGGCTCATCAGAAAGCCTAGGGAACCATCGGGCAGAAAATGTTTTCAATTGAAAGCCAACGAGCACTTACACCAAACATATCGATATTCACCAGAGTATTATCTCTGGTTACGCGATCTAGAATAAGAGACGAACCGTCTCCTTCATCTAGAATAGCCAGTTGCGAAAATATGGTTACCAACAATTAATTACTGTTGCTAGTGTTCAGGGACGAAGTAATAATAAATTAATAGTATTAATGGGGTAATATTATCTCTCACCCATGTTAAACAGTATTAACTGTAAAGTGTCATTTAGCAAAAACAGCTTAATTATGTTAAAAGTTAAAAAACAATAAATGTCTGTAGATTTGTCATTCACATCCGCCATCCTAGATACCATCCCCTGACCGTTTTTCCGTACCATGGCTCATCAGAAAGCCTAGTGAACCATTCGTTCGAAGATGTTTTTAGCCACCTGCTACAATATGCTGAACGACAATTAGTAACTGCTTCTAAAGCTCAGCCACGAACAAATAATAAATGAATACTATTCATGCTTTAATATCAATCCTCACCAATGTTAAACAACATTGACTGTAAAGTGTTATTCAGCAAAAATTCTTCAATTATGTTAAAGGCGAAAAAATAATAAGTGCACGTAGATTTGCATATTACATCCACCAACCTAGAACCCATCCCATGGCCGATTTCGAAATATCATGGCTCATCAGAAAGCCTAGTGAACCATTCGTTCGAAAATGTTTTTGCCACCTACTACATTATGCTGAACAACAATTAGTAACTGCTTCTAGAGTTCAGCCACGGACAAATCATAAATGAATACTATTCATGGGTTAATATCATCCCTCACGAATGTTAAACAACATTGACTGTAAAGTGTTATTCAGCAAAAATTCTTTATTTATGTTAAAGGCGAAAAATAATAGGTGCTCGTAGATTTGTCTATTCACCAACCTAGAACCCATCCCATGGACGATTTCGAAATATCATGGCTCATCAGAAAAGCCAGGGAACCATCGGACCGACAATGTTTTCAATTGAAAGCCAACGAGCACTTACACCAAACATATCGATATTCAACAGAGTATTATCTCTGGTTACGCGATCTAGAATATGAGACAATCCGTCTCCTTCATCTAGAATAACCACCTGCTAAAATATGATTAACAACAATTAATTACTGCTGCTAGCGTTCAGGGACGAAGTAATAATCAATTAATAATATTAATGGGGTGATTTTATCCCTCACCAATGTTAAACAGTATTAACTGTAAGGGGTCATTTAGCAAAAACAGCTTAATTATGATAAAGGTGATAAAGTAATTCGTCACTACGAATTACGTAGATTCGTCATTCACTTCCGCCATCCTAGATACCATCCCCTGACCGTTTTTCCGTATCATGGCTCATCAGAAAGCCTAGTGAACCATTCGTTCGAAGATGTTTTTAGCCACCTGCTACAATATGCTGAACGACAATTAGTAACTGCTTCTAAAGCTCAGCCACGAACAAATAATAAATGAATACTATTTATGTTTTAATATCAACCCTCACCAATGTTAAACAACATTGACTGTAAAGTGTTATTCAGCAAAAATTCTTTATTTATGTTAAAGGCGAAAAAATAATAAGTGCACGTAGATTTGCATATTACATCCACCAACCTAGAACCCATCCCATGGCCGATTTCGAAATATCATGGCTCATCAGAAAGCCTAGTGAACCATTCGTTCGAAAATGTTTTTAGCCACCTACTACATTATGCTGAACAACAATTAGTAACTGCTTCTAGAGTTCAGCCACGGACAAATCATAAATGAATACTATTCATGGGTTAATATCATCCCTCACGAATGTTAAACAACATTGACTGTAAAGTGTTATTCAGCAAAAATTCTTTATTTATGTTAAAGGCGAAAAATAATAGGTGCTCGTAGATTTGTCTATTCACCAACCTAGGACCCATCCCATGGCCGATTTCGAAATATCATGGCTCATCAGAAAGGCTAGTGAACCATTCGTTCGAAGATGTTTTTAGCCACCTGTTACATTATGCTGAACAACAATAAGTAACTGCTTCTAGAGTTCAGCCACGGACAAATCATAAATGAATACTATATATGGGTTAATATCATCCCTCACGAATGTTAAACAACATTGACTGTAAAGTGTTTTTCAGCAAAAAATCTTTATTTATGTTACAGGCGAAAAAATAATAAGTGCACGTAGATTTGCCTATTACATCCACCAACCTAGAACCCATCCCATGGCCGATTTCGAAATATCATGGCTCATCAGAAAGCCTAGGGAACCATCGGGCAGAAAATGTTTTCAATTGAAAGCCAATGAGCACTTACACCAAACATATCGATATTCACCAGAGTATTATCTCTGGTTACGCGATCTAGAATAAGAGACGAACCGTCTCCTTCATCTAGAATAGCCACTTGCGAAAATATGGTTACCAACATTTAATTACTGCTGCTAGTGTTCAGGGACGAAGTAATAATAAATTAATAGTATTAATGGGGTAATATTATCTCTCACCCATGTTAAACAGTATAAACTGTAAAGTGTCATTTAGCAAAAACAGCTTAATTATGTTAAAGGTTAAAAAATAATAAATGTCTGTAGATTTGTCATTCACATCCGCCATCCTAGATACCATCCCCTGACCGTTTTTCCGTACCATGGCTCATCAGAAAGCCTAGTGAACCATTCGTTCGAAGATGTTTTTAGCCACCTGCTACAATATGCTGAACGACAATTAGTAACTGCTTCTAAAGCTCAGCCACGAACAAATAATAAATGAATACTATTCATGTTTTAATATCAATCCTCACCAATGTTAAACAACATTGACTGTAAAGTGTTATTCAGCAAAAATTCTTCAATTATGTTAAAGGCGAAAAAATAATAAGTGCACGTAAATTTGCCTATTACATCCACCAACCTAGAACCCATCCCATGGCCGATTTCGAAATATCATGGCTCATCAGAAAAGCCAGGGAACCATTCGTTCGAAGATGTTTTTAGCTACCTGTTACATTATGCTGAACAACAATTAGTAACTGCTTCTAGAGTTCAGCCACGGACAAATCATAAATGAATACTATTCATGGGTTAATATCACCCCTCACGAATGTTAAACAACATTGACTGTAAAGTGTTATTCAGCAAAAATTCTTTATTTATGTTACAGGCGAAAAAATAATAAGTGCACGTAGATTTGCCTATTACATCCACCAACCTAGAACCCATCCCATGGCCGATTTCGAAATATCATGGCTCATCAGAAAAGCCAGGGAACCATCGGACCGACAATGTTTTCAATTGAAAGCCAACGAGCACTTACACCAAACATATCGATATTCAACAGAGTATTATCTCTGGTTACGCGATCTAGAATAAGAGACAATCCGCCTCCTTCATCTAGAATAACCACCTGCTAAAATATGATTAACAACAATTAATTACTGCTGCTAGCGTTCAGGGACGAAGTAATAATCAATTAATAGTATTAATGGGGTGATTTTATCCCTCACCAGTGTTAAACAGTATTAACTGTAAGGGGTCATTTAGCAAAAACAGCTTAATTATGATAAATGTGAAAAAGTAATTCGTCACTACGAATTACGTAGATTCGTCATTCACTTCCGCCATCCTAGATACCATCCCCTGACCGTTTTTCCGTACCATGGCTCATCAGAAAGCCTAGTGAACCATTCGTTCGAAGATGTTTTTAGCCATCTGCTACAATAAGCTGAACGACAATTAGTAACTGCTTCTAAAGCTCAGCCACGAACAAATAATAAATGAATACTATTCATGTTTTAATATCAACCCTCACCAATGTTAAACAACATTGACTGTAAAGTGTTATTCAGCAAAAATTCTTTATTTATGTTAAAGGCGAAAAAATAATAAGTGCACGTAGATTTGCCTATTACATCCACCAACCTAGAACCCATCCCATGGCCGATTTCGAAATATCATGGCTCATCAGAAAGCCTAGTGAACCATTCGTTCGAAAATGTTTTTAGCCATTTGCTACATTATGCTGAACAACAATTAGTAACTGCTTCTAGAGTTCAGCCACGGACAAATCATAAATGAATACTATTCATGGGTTAATATCATCCCTCACGAATGTTAAACAACATTGACTGTAAAGTGTTATTCAGCTAAAATTCTATATTTATGTTAAAGGCGAAAAATAATAGGTGCTCGTAGATTTGTCTATTACATCCACCAACCTAGGACCCATCCCATGGCCGATTTGGAAATATCATGGCTCATCAGAAAGGCTAGTGAACCATTCGTTCGAAGATGTTTTTAGCCACCTGTTACATTATGCTGAACAACAATTAGTAACTGCTTCTAGAGTTCAGCCACGGACAAATCATAAATGAATATTATTCATGTTTTAATATCAACCCTCACCAATGTTAAACAACATTGACTGTAAAGTGTTATTCAGCAAAAATTCTTTATTTATGTTAAAGGCGAAAAAATAATAAGTGCACGTAGATTTGCCTATTACATCCACCAACCTAGAACCCATCCCATGGCCGATTTCGAAATATCATGGCTCATCAGAAAGCCTAGTGAACCATTAGTTCGAAAATGTTTTTAGCCACCTGCTACATTATGCTGAACAACAATTAGTAACTGCTTCTAGATTTCAGCCACGGACAAATCATAAATGAATACTATTCATGGGTTAATATCATCCCTCAAAAATGTTAAACAACATTGACTGTAAAGTGTTATTTAGCAAAAATTCTTTATTTATGTTAAAGGCGAAAAAATAATAAGTGCTCGTAGATTTGCCTATTACATCCACCAACCTAGAACCCATCCCATGGCCGATTTCGAAATATCATGGCTCATCAGAAAAGCCAGGGAACCATTCGTTCGAAGATGTTTTTAGCTACCTGTTACATTATGCTGAACAACAATTAGTAACTGCTTCTAGAGTTCAGCCACGGACAAATCATAAATGAATACTATTCATGGGTTAATATCATCCCTCACGAATGTTAAACAACATTGACTGTAAAGTGTTATTCAGCAAAAATTCTTTATTTATGTTACAGGCGAAAAAATAATAAGTGCACGTAGATTTGCCTATTACATCCACCAACCTAGAACCCATCCCATGGCCGATTTCGAAATATCATGGCTCATCAGAAAGCCTAGGGAACCATCGGGCAGAAAATGTTTTCAATTGAAAGCCAACGAGCACTTACACCAAACATATCGATATTCAACAGAGTATTATCTCTGGTTACGCGATCTAGAATAAGAGACAATCCGCCTCCTTCATCTAGAATAACCACCTGCTAAAATATGATTAACAACAATTAATTACTGCTGCTAGCGTTCAGGGACGAAGTAATAATCAATTAATAGTATTAATGGGGTGATTTTATCCCTCACCAGTGTTAAACAGTATTAACTGTAAGGGGTCATTTAGCAAAAACAGCTTAATTATGTTAAAAGTTAAAAAACAATAAATGTCTGTAGATTTGTCATTCACATCCGCCATCCTAGATACCATCCCCTGACCGTTTTTCCGTACCATGGCTCATCAGAAAGCCTAGTGAACCATTCGTTCGAAGATGTTTTTAGCCACCTGCTACAATATGCTGAACGACAATTAGTAACTGCTTCTAAAGCTCAGCCACGAACAAATAATAAATGAATACTATTCATGTTTTAATATCAATCCTCACCAATGTTAAACAACATTGACTGTAAAGTGTTATTCAGCAAAAATTCTTCAATTATGTTAAAGGCGAAAAAATAATAAGTGCACGTAGATTTGCATATTACATCCACCAACCTAGAACCCATCCCATGGCCGATTTCGAAATATCATGGCTCATCAGAAAGCCTAGTGAACCATTCGTTCGAAAATGTTTTTAGCCACCTACTACATTATGCTGAACAACAATTAGTAACTGCTTCTAGAGTTCAGCCACGGACAAATCATAAATGAATACTATTCATGGGTTAATATCATCCCTCACGAATGTTAAACAACATTGACTGTAAAGTGTTATTCAGCAAAAATTCTTTATTTATGTTAAAGGCGAAAAATAATAGGTGCTCGTAGATTTGTCTATTCACCAACCTAGAACCCATCCCATGGACGATTTCGAAATATCATGGCTCATCAGAAAAGCCAGGGAACCATCGGACCGACAATGTTTTCAATTGAAAGCCAACGAGCACTTACACCAAACATATCGATATTCAACAGAGTATTATCTCTGGTTACGCGATCTAGAATATGAGACAATCCGTCTCCTTCATCTAGAATAACCACCTGCTAAAATATGATTAACAACAATTAATTACTGCTGCTAGCGTTCAGGGACGAAGTAATAATCAATTAATAATATTAATGGGGTGATTTTATCCCTCACCAATGTTAAACAGTATTAACTGTAAGGGGTCATTTAGCAAAAACAGCTTAATTATGATAAAGTGATAAAGTAATTCGTCACTACGAATTACGTAGATTCGTCATTCACTTCCGCCATCCTATATACCATCCCCTGACCGTTTTTCCGTATCATGGCTCATCAGAAAGCCTAGTGAACCATTCGTTCGAAGATGTTTTTAGCCACCTGCTACAATATGCTGAACGACAATTAGTAACTGCTTCTAAAGCTCAGCCACGAACAAATAATAAATGAATACTATTTATGTTTTAATATCAACCCTCACCAATGTTAAACAACATTGACTGTAAAGTGTTATTCAGCACAAATTCTTTATTTATGTTAAAGGCGAAAAAATAATAAGTGCACGTAGATTTGCATATTACATCCACCAACCTAGAACCACTCCCATGGCCGATTTCGAAATATCATGGCTCATCAGAAAGCCTAGTGAACCATTCGTTCGAAAATGTTTTTAGCCACCTACTACATTATGCTGAACAACAATTAGTAACTGCTTCTAGAGTTCAGCCACGGACAAATCATAAATGAATACTATTCATGGGTTAATATCATCCCTCACGAATGTTAAACAACATTGACTGTAAAGTGTTATTCAGCAAAAATTCTTTATTTATGTTAAAGGCGAAAAATAATAGGTGCTCGTAGATTTGTCTATTCACCAACCTAGGACCCATCCCATGGCCGATTTCGAAATATCATGGCTCATCAGAAAGGCTAGTGAACCATTCGTTCGAAGATGTTTTTAGCCACCTGTTACATTATGCTGAACAACAATAAGTAACTGCTTCTAGAGTTCAGCCACGGACAAATCATAAATGAATACTATACATGGGTTAATATCATCCCTCACGAATGTTAAACAACATTGACTGTAAAGTGTTTTTCAGCAAAAAATCTTTATTTATGTTAGAGGCGAAAAAATAATAAGTGCACGTAGATTTGCCTATTACATCCACCAACCTAGAACCCATCCCATGGCCGATTTCGAAATATCATGGCTCATCAGAAAGCCTAGGGAACCATCGGGCAGAAAATGTTTTCAATTGAAAGCCAATGAGCACTTACACCAAACATATCGATATTCACCAGAGTATTATCTCTGGTTACGCGATCTAGAATAAGAGACAATCCGTCTCCTTCATCTAGAATAACCACCTGCTAAAATATGATTAACAACAATTAATTACTGCTGCTAGCGTTCAGGGACGAAGTAATAATCAATTAATAGTATTAATGGGGTGATTTTATCCCTCGCCAGTGTTAAACAGTATTAACTGTAAGGGGTCATTTAGCAAAAACAGCTTAATTATGATAAATGTGAAAAAGTAATTCGTCACTACGAATTACGTAGATTCGTCATACACTTCCGCCATCCTAGATACCATCCCCTGACCGTTTTTCCGTACCATGGCTCATCAGAAAGCCTAGTGAACCATTCGTTCGAAGATGTTTTTAGCCACCTGCTACAATAAGCTGAACGACAATTAGTAACTGCTTCTAAAGCTCAGCCACGAACAAATAATAAATGAATACTATTCATGTTTTAATATCAACCCTCACCAATGTTAAACAACATTGACTGTAAAGTGTTATTCAGCAAAAATTCTTTATTTATGTTAAAGGCGAAAAAATAATAAGTGCACGTAGATTTGCCTATTACATCCACCAACCTAGAACCCATCCCATGGCCGATTTCGAAATATCATGGCTCATCAGAAAGCCTAGTGAACCATTAGTTCGAAAATGTTTTTAGCCACCTGCTACATTATGCTGAACAACAATTAGTAACTGCTTCTAGATTTCAGCCACGGACAAATCATAAATGAATACTATTCATGGGTTAATATCATCCCTCAAAAATGTTAAACAACATTGACTGTAAAGTGTTATTTAGCAAAAATTCTTTATTTATGTTAAAGGCGAAAAAATAATAAGTGCTCGTAGATTTGCCTATTACATCCACCAACCTAGAACCCATCCCATGGCCGATTTCGAAATATCATGGCTCATCAGAAAAGCCAGGGAACCATTCGTTCGAAGATGTTTTTAGCTACCTGTTACATTATGCTGAACAACAATTAGTAACTGCTTCTAGAGTTCAGCCACGGACAAATCATAAATGAATACTATTCATGGGTTAATATCATCCCTCACGAATGTTAAACAACATTGACTGTAAAGTGTTATTCAGCAAAAATTCTTTATTTATGTTACAGGCGAAAAAATAATAAGTGCACGTAGATTTGCCTATTACATCCACCAACCTAGAACCCATCCCATGGCCGATTTCGAAATATCATGGCTCATCAGAAAGCCTAGGGAACCATCGGGCAGAAAATGTTTTCAATTGAAAGCCAACGAGCACTTACACCAAACATATCGATATTCAACAGAGTATTATCTCTGGTTACGCGATCTAGAATAAGAGACAATCCGCCTCCTTCATCTAGAATAACCACCTGCTAAAATATGATTAACAACAATTAATTACTGCTGCTAGCGTTCAGGGACGAAGTAATAATCAATTAATAGTATTAATGGGGTGATTTTATCCCTCACCAGTGTTAAACAGTATTAACTGTAAGGGGTCATTTAGCAAAAACAGCTTAATTATGTTAAAAGTTAAAAAACAATAAATGTCTGTAGATTTGTCATTCACATCCGCCATCCTAGATACCATCCCCTGACCGTTTTTCCGTACCATGGCTCATCAGAAAGCCTAGTGAACCATTCGTTCGAAGATGTTTTTAGCCACCTGCTACAATATGCTGAACGACAATTAGTAACTGCTTCTAAAGCTCAGCCACGAACAAATAATAAATGAATACTATTCATGTTTTAATATCAATCCTCACCAATGTTAAACAACATTGACTGTAAAGTGTTATTCAGCAAAAATTCTTCAATTATGTTAAAGGCGAAAAAATAATAAGTGCACGTAGATTTGCATATTACATCCACCAACCTAGAACCCATCCCATGGCCGATTTCGAAATATCATGGCTCATCAGAAAGCCTAGTGAACCATTCGTTCGAAAATGTTTTTAGCCACCTACTACATTATGCTGAACAACAATTAGTAACTGCTTCTAGAGTTCAGCCACGGACAAATCATAAATGAATACTATTCATGGGTTAATATCATCCCTCACGAATGTTAAACAACATTGACTGTAAAGTGTTATTCAGCAAAAATTCTTTATTTATGTTAAAGGCGAAAAATAATAGGTGCTCGTAGATTTGTCTATTCACCAACCTAGAACCCATCCCATGGACGATTTCGAAATATCATGGCTCATCAGAAAAGCCAGGGAACCATCGGACCGACAATGTTTTCAATTGAAAGCCAACGAGCACTTACACCAAACATATCGATATTCAACAGAGTATTATCTCTGGTTACGCGATCTAGAATATGAGACAATCCGTCTCCTTCATCTAGAATAACCACCTGCTAAAATATGATTAACAACAATTAATTACTGCTGCTAGCGTTCAGGGACGAAGTAATAATCAATTAATAATATTAATGGGGTGATTTTATCCCTCACCAATGTTAAACAGTATTAACTGTAAGGGGTCATTTAGCAAAAACAGCTTAATTATGATAAAGTGATAAAGTAATTCGTCACTACGAATTACGTAGATTCGTCATTCACTTCCGCCATCCTATATACCATCCCCTGACCGTTTTTCCGTATCATGGCTCATCAGAAAGCCTAGTGAACCATTCGTTCGAAGATGTTTTTAGCCACCTGCTACAATATGCTGAACGACAATTAGTAACTGCTTCTAAAGCTCAGCCACGAACAAATAATAAATGAATACTATTTATGTTTTAATATCAACCCTCACCAATGTTAAACAACATTGACTGTAAAGTGTTATTCAGCACAAATTCTTTATTTATGTTAAAGGCGAAAAAATAATAAGTGCACGTAGATTTGCATATTACATCCACCAACCTAGAACCACTCCCATGGCCGATTTCGAAATATCATGGCTCATCAGAAAGCCTAGTGAACCATTCGTTCGAAAATGTTTTTAGCCACCTACTACATTATGCTGAACAACAATTAGTAACTGCTTCTAGAGTTCAGCCACGGACAAATCATAAATGAATACTATTCATGGGTTAATATCATCCCTCACGAATGTTAAACAACATTGACTGTAAAGTGTTATTCAGCAAAAATTCTTTATTTATGTTAAAGGCGAAAAATAATAGGTGCTCGTAGATTTGTCTATTCACCAACCTAGGACCCATCCCATGGCCGATTTCGAAATATCATGGCTCATCAGAAAGGCTAGTGAACCATTCGTTCGAAGATGTTTTTAGCCACCTGTTACATTATGCTGAACAACAATAAGTAACTGCTTCTAGAGTTCAGCCACGGACAAATCATAAATGAATACTATACATGGGTTAATATCATCCCTCACGAATGTTAAACAACATTGACTGTAAAGTGTTTTTCAGCAAAAAATCTTTATTTACGTTAGAGGCGAAAAAATAATAAGTGCACGTAGATTTGCCTATTACATCCACCAACCTAGAACCCATCCCATGGCCGATTTCGAAATATCATGGCTCATCAGAAAGCCTAGGGAACCATCGGGCAGAAAATGTTTTCAATTGAAAGCCAATGAGCACTTACACCAAACATATCGATATTCACCAGAGTATTATCTCTGGTTACGCGATCTAGAATAAGAGACAATCCGTCTCCTTCATCTAGAATAACCACCTGCTAAAATATGATTAACAACAATTAATTACTGCTGCTAGCGTTCAGGGACGAAGTAATAATCAATTAATAGTATTAATGGGGTGATTTTATCCCTCGCCAGTGTTAAACAGTATTAACTGTAAGGGGTCATTTAGCAAAAACAGCTTAATTATGATAAATGTGAAAAAGTAATTCGTCACTACGAATTACGTAGATTCGTCATACACTTCCGCCATCCTAGATACCATCCCCTGACCGTTTTTCCGTACCATGGCTCATCAGAAAGCCTAGTGAACCATTCGTTCGAAGATGTTTTTAGCCACCTGCTACAATAAGCTGAACGACAATTAGTAACTGCTTCTAAAGCTCAGCCACGAACAAATAATAAATGAATACTATTCATGTTTTAATATCAACCCTCACCAATGTTAAACAACATTGACTGTAAAGTGTTATTCAGCAAAAATTCTTTATTTATGTTAAAGGCGAAAAAATAATAAGTGCACGTAGATTTGCCTATTACATCCACCAACCTAGAACCCATCCCATGGCCGATTTCGAAATATCATGGCTCATCAGAAAGCCTAGTGAACCATTAGTTCGAAAATGTTTTTAGCCACCTGCTACATTATGCTGAACAACAATTAGTAACTGCTTCTAGATTTCAGCCACGGACAAATCATAAATGAATACTATTCATGGGTTAATATCATCCCTCAAAAATGTTAAACAACATTGACTGTAAAGTGTTATTTAGCAAAAATTCTTTATTTATGTTAAAGGCGAAAAAATAATAAGTGCTCGTAGATTTGCCTATTACATCCACCAACCTAGAACCCATCCCATGGCCGATTTCGAAATATCATGGCTCATCAGAAAAGCCAGGGAACCATTCGTTCGAAGATGTTTTTAGCTACCTGTTACATTATGCTGAACAACAATTAGTAACTGCTTCTAGAGTTCAGCCACGGACAAATCATAAATGAATACTATTCATGGGTTAATATCATCCCTCACGAATGTTAAACAACATTGACTGTAAAGTGTTATTCAGCAAAAATTCTTTATTTATGTTACAGGCGAAAAAATAATAAGTGCACGTAGATTTGCCTATTACATCCACCAACCTAGAACCCATCCCATGGCCGATTTCGAAATATCATGGCTCATCAGAAAGCCTAGGGAACCATCGGGCAGAAAATGTTTTCAATTGAAAGCCAACGAGCACTTACACCAAACATATCGATATTCACCAGAGTATTATCTCTGGTTACGCGATCTAGAATAAGAGACGAACCGTCTCCTTCATCTAGAATAGCCAGTTGCGAAAATATGGTTACCAACAATTAATTACTGTTGCTAGTGTTCAGGGACGAAGTAATAATAAATTAATAGTATTAATGGGGTAATATTATCTCTCACCCATGTTAAACAGTATTAACTGTAAAGTGTCATTTAGCAAAAACAGCTTAATTATGTTAAAAGTTAAAAAACAATAAATGTCTGTAGATTTGTCATTCACATCCGCCATCCTAGATACCATCCCCTGACCGTTTTTCCGTACCATGGCTCATCAGAAAGCCTAGTGAACCATTCGTTCGAAGATGTTTTTAGCCACCTGCTACAATATGCTGAACGACAATTAGTAACTGCTTCTAAAGCTCAGCCACGAACAAATAATAAATGAATACTATTCATGTTTTAATATCAATCCTCACCAATGTTAAACAACATTGACTGTAAAGTGTTATTCAGCAAAAATTCTTCAATTATGTTAAAGGCGAAAAAATAATAAGTGCACGTAGATTTGCATATTACATCCACCAACCTAGAACCCATCCCATGGCCGATTTCGAAATATCATGGCTCATCAGAAAGCCTAGTGAACCATTCGTTCGAAAATGTTTTTAGCCACCTACTACATTATGCTGAACAACAATTAGTAACTGCTTCTAGAGTTCAGCCACGGACAAATCATAAATGAATACTATTCATGGGTTAATATCATCCCTCACGAATGTTAAACAACATTGACTGTAAAGTGTTATTCAGCAAAAATTCTTTATTTATGTTAAAGGCGAAAAATAATAGGTGCTCGTAGATTTGTCTATTCACCAACCTAGAACCCATCCCATGGACGATTTCGAAATATCATGGCTCATCAGAAAAGCCAGGGAACCATCGGACCGACAATGTTTTCAATTGAAAGCCAACGAGCACTTACACCAAACATATCGATATTCAACAGAGTATTATCTCTGGTTACGCGATCTAGAATATGAGACAATCCGTCTCCTTCATCTAGAATAACCACCTGCTAAAATATGATTAACAACAATTAATTACTGCTGCTAGCGTTCAGGGACGAAGTAATAATCAATTAATAATATTAATGGGGTGATTTTATCCCTCACCAATGTTAAACAGTATTAACTGTAAGGGGTCATTTAGCAAAAACAGCTTAATTATGATAAAGGTGATAAAGTAATTCGTCACTACGAATTACGTAGATTCGTCATTCACTTCCGCCATCCTATATACCATCCCCTGACCGTTTTTCCGTATCATGGCTCATCAGAAAGCCTAGTGAACCATTCGTTCGAAGATGTTTTTAGCCACCTGCTACAATATGCTGAACGACAATTAGTAACTGCTTCTAAAGCTCAGCCACGAACAAATAATAAATGAATACTATTTATGTTTTAATATCAACCCTCACCAATGTTAAACAACATTGACTGTAAAGTGTTATTCAGCACAAATTCTTTATTTATGTTAAAGGCGAAAAAATAATAAGTGCACGTAGATTTGCATATTACATCCACCAACCTAGAACCCATCCCATGGCCGATTTCGAAATATCATGGCTCATCAGAAAGCCTAGTGAACCATTCGTTCGAAAATGTTTTTAGCCACCTACTACATTATGCTGAACAACAATTAGTAACTGCTTCTAGAGTTCAGCCACGGACAAATCATAAATGAATACTATTCATGGGTTAATATCATCCCTCACGAATGTTAAACAACATTGACTGTAAAGTGTTATTCAGCAAAAATTCTTTATTTATGTTAAAGGCGAAAAATAATAGGTGCTCGTAGATTTGTCTATTCACCAACCTAGGACCCATCCCATGGCCGATTTCGAAATATCATGGCTCATCAGAAAGGCTAGTGAACCATTCGTTCGAAGATGTTTTTAGCCACCTGTTACATTATGCTGAACAACAATAAGTAACTGCTTCTAGAGTTCAGCCACGGACAAATCATAAATGAATACTATACATGGGTTAATATCATCCCTCACGAATGTTAAACAACATTGACTGTAAAGTGTTTTTCAGCAAAAAATCTTTATTTATGTTACAGGCGAAAAAATAATAAGTGCACGTAGATTTGCCTATTACATCCACCAACCTAGAACCCATCCCATGGCCGATTTCGAAATATCATGGCTCATCAGAAAGCCTAGGGAACCATCGGGCAGAAAATGTTTTCAATTGAAAGCCAATGAGCACTTACACCAAACATATCGATATTCACCAGAGTATTATCTCTGGTTACGCGATCTAGAATAAGAGACGAACCGTCTCCTTCATCTAGAATAGCCACTTGCGAAAATATGGTTACCAACATTTAATTACTGCTGCTAGTGTTCAGGGACGAAGTAATAATAAATTAATAGTATTAATGGGGTAATATTATCTCTCACCCATGTTAAACAGTATAAACTGTAAAGTGTCATTTAGCAAAAACAGCTTAATTATGTTAAAGGTTAAAAAATAATAAATGTCTGTAGATTTGTCATTCACATCCGCCATCCTAGATACCATCCCCTGACCGTTTTTCCGTACCATGGCTCATCAGAAAGCCTAGTGAACCATTCGTTCGAAGATGCTTTTAGCCACCTGCTACAATATGCTGAACGACAATTAGTAACTGCTTCTAAAGCTCAGCCACGAACAAATAATAAATGAATACTATTCATGTTTTAATATCAATCCTCACCAATGTTAAACAACATTGACTGTAAAGTGTTATTCAGCAAAAATTCTTCAATTATGTTAAAGGCGAAAAAATAATAAGTGCACGTAAATTTGCCTATTACATCCACCAACCTAGAACCCATCCCATGGCCGATTTCGAAATATCATGGCTCATCAGAAAAGCCAGGGAACCATCGGACCGACAATGTTTTCAATTGAAAGCCAACGAGCACTTACACCAAACATATCGATATTCAACAGAGTATTATCTCTGGTTACGCGATCTAGAATAAGAGACAATCCGTCTCCTTCATCTAGAATAACCACCTGCTAAAATATGATTAACAACAATTAATTACTGCTGCTAGCGTTCAGGGACGAAGTAATAATCAATTAATAGTATTAATGGGGTGATTTTATCCCTCGCCAGTGTTAAACAGTATTAACTGTAAGGGGTCATTTAGCAAAAACAGCTTAATTATGATAAATGTGAAAAAGTAATTCGTCACTACGAATTACGTAGATTCGTCATACACTTCCGCCATCCTAGATACCATCCCCTGACCGTTTTTCCGTACCATGGCTCATCAGAAAGCCTAGTGAACCATTCGTTCGAAGATGTTTTTAGCCACCTGCTACAATAAGCTGAACGACAATTAGTAACTGCTTCTAAAGCTCAGCCACGAACAAATAATAAATGAATACTATTCATGTTTTAATATCAACCCTCACCAATGTTAAACAACATTGACTGTAAAGTGTTATTCAGCAAAAATTCTTTATTTATGTTAAAGGCGAAAAATAATAGGTGCTCGTAGATTTGTCTATTACATCCACCAACCTAGGACCCATCCCATGGCCGATTTGGAAATATCATGGCTCATCAGTAAGGCTAGTGAACCATTCGTTCGAAGATGTTTTTAGCCACCTGCTACATTATGCTGAACAACAATTAGTAACTGCTTCTAGAGTTCAGCAACGGACAAATCATAAATGAATACTATTCATGGGTTAATATCAACCCTCACCAATGTTAAACCACATTGACTGTAAAGTGTTATTCAGCAAAAATTCTTTATTTATGTTAAAGGCGAAAAAATAATAAGTGCACGTAGATTTGCCTATTACATCCACCAACCTAGAACCCATCCCATGGCCGATTTCGAAATATCATGGCTCATCAGAAAGCCTAGTGAACCATTCGTTCGAAAATGTTTTTAGCCACCTGCTACATTATGCTGAACAACAATTAGTAACTGCTTCTAGAGTTCAGCCACGGACAAATCATAAATGAATACTATTCATGGGTTAATATCATTCCTCACGAATGTTAAACAACATTGACTGTAAAGTGTTATTCAGCAAAAATTCTTTATTTATGTTACAGGCAAAAAAATAATAAGTGCACGTAGATTTGCCTATTACATCCACCAACCTAGAACCCATCCCATGGTCGATTTCGAAGTATCATGGCTCATCAGAAAGGATAGGGAACCATCGGATCGAAAATGTTTTCTATTGAAATCCAACGAGCACTTACACCAAACATATCGATATTCACCAGAGTATTATCTCTGGTTACGCGATCTAGAATAAGATCCGAACCGTCTCCTTCATCTAGAATAGCCATTAGCTAAAATATGATTAACAACAATTAATTACTGCTGCTAGTGTTCAGTGACAAAGTAATAATAAATTAATAGTATTAATGGGGTAATATTATCCCTCACCAATGTTAAACAGTATTAACTGTAAAGTGTCATTTAGCAAAAACAGCTTAATTATGATAAAGGTGAAAAAGTAATAAGTGTCCCTAGATTCGTTATTCACGTCCGCCATCCTAGATACCATCCCCTGACCGGTTTTGCCGTACCATGGCTAATCAGAAAGCCTAGTGAACCATTCGTTCGAAGATGTTTTTAGCCACCTGCTACAATAAGCTGAACGACAATTAGTAACTGCTTCTAAAGCTCAGCCACGAACAAATAATAAATGAATACTATTCATGTTTTAATATCAACCCTCACCAATGTTAAACAACATTGACTGTAAAGTGTTATTCAGCAAAAATTCTTTATTTATGTTAAAGGCGAAAAAACAATAAGTGCACGTAGATTTGCCTATTACATCCACCAACCTAGAACCCATCCCATGGCCGATTTCGAAATATCATGGCTCATCAGAAAGGCTAGGGAACCATCGGACAGAAAATGTTTTCAATTGAAAGCCAACGAGCACTTACACCAAACATATCGATATTCACCAGAGTATTATCTCTGGTTACGCGACCTAGAGTAAGAGACAATCCGTCTCCTTCATCTAGAAAAGCCACCTGCTAAAATATGATTAACAACAATTAATTACTGCTGCTAGTGTTCAGTGACAAAGTAATAATAAATTAATAGTATTAATGGTGTAATATTATCCCTCACCAATGTTAAACAGTATTAACTGTAAAGTGTCACTTAGCTAAAACAGCTTAATTATTTTAAAGTGAATAAGTAATAAGTGTCCGTAGATTCGTCATTCACGTTCGCCATCTTAGATACCATCCCCTGACCGCTTTTGCCGTACCATGGCCCATCAGAAAGCCTAGTGAACCATTCGTTCGAAGATGTTTTTAGCCACCTGATACAATATGCTGAACAACAATTAGTAACTGCTTCTAGAGTTCAGCCACGGACAAATCATAAATGAATACTATTCATGGGTTAATATCAACCCTCACCAATGTTAAACAACATTGACTGTAAAGTGTTATTCAGCAAAAATTCTTTATTTATGCTAAAGGCGAAAAAATAATAAGTGCACGTAGATTTGCCTATTACATCCACCAACCTAGAACCCATTCCATGGCCGATTTCGAAATATCATGGCTCATCAGAAAGCCTAGTGAACCATTCGTTCGAAAATGTTGTTAGCCACCTGCTACATTATGCTGAACAATAATTAGTAACTGCTTCTAGAGTTCAGCCACGGACAAATCATAAATGAATACTATTCATGGGTTAATATCATCCCTCACGAATGTTAAACAACATTGACTGTAAAGTGTTATTCAGCAAAAATTCTTTATTTATGTTACAGGCGAAAAAATAATAAGTGCACGTAGATTTGCCTATTACATCCACCAACCTAGAACCCATCCCATGGTCGATTTCGAAGTATCATGGCTCATCAGAAAGGATAGGGAACCATCGGATCGAAAATGTTTTCTATTGAAATCCAACGAGCACTTACACCAAACATATCGATATTCACCAGAGTATTATCTCTGGTTACGCGATCTAGAATAAGATCCGAACCGTCTCCTTCATCTAGAATAGCCATTAGCTAAAATATGATTAACAACAATTAATTACTGCTGCTAGTGTTCATGGACGAAGTAATAATAAATTAATAGTATTAATGGGGTAATATTATCCCTCACCAATGTTAAACAGTATTAACTGTAAAGTGTCATTTAGCAAAAACAGCTTAATTATGATAAAGGTGAAAAAGTAATAAGTGTCCCTAGATTCGTTATTCACGTCCGCCATCCTAGATACCATCCCCTGACCGTTTTTGCCGTACCATGGCTAATCAGAAAGCCTAGTGAACCATTCGTTCGAAGATGTTTTTAGCCACCTGCTACAATATGCTGAACGTAAAGTGTTATTCAGCAAAAATTCTTTATTTATGTTAAAGGCGAAAAAATAATAAGTGCACGTAGATTTGCCTATTACATCCACCAACCTAGAATCCATCCCATGGCCGATTTCGAAATATCATGGCTCATCAGAAAGGCTAGGGAACCATCGGACAGAAAATGTTTTCAATTGAAAGCCAACGAGCACTTACACCAAACATATCGATATTCACCAGAGTATTATCTCTGGTTACGCGACCTAGAATAAGAGACAATCCGTCTCTTTCATCTAGAAAAGCCACCTGCTAAAATATTATTAACAACAATTAATTACTGCTGCTAGTGTTCAGTGACAAAGTAATAATAAATTAATAGTATTAATGGGGTAATATTATCCCTCACCAATGTTAAACAGTATTAACTGTAAGGGGTCATTTAGCAAAAACAGCTTAATTATGATAAAGGTGAAAATGTAATAAGTGTCCCTAGACTCGTTATTCACGTCCGCCATCCTATTTACCATCCCCTGACCGTTTTTGCCGTACCATGGCTAATCAGAAAGCCTAGTGAACCATTCGTTCGAAGATGTTTTTAGCCACCTGCTACAATAAGCTGAACGACAATTAGTAACTGCTTCTAAAGCTCAGCCACGAACAAATAATAAATGAATACTATTCATGTTTTAATATCAACCCTCACCAATGTTAAACAACATTGACTGTAAAGTGTTATTCAGCAAAAATTCTTTATTTATGTTAAAGGCGAAAAAATAATAAGTGCACGTAGATTTGCCTATTACATCCACCAACCTAGAACCCATCCCATGGCCGATTTCGAAATATCATGGCTCATCAGAAAGGCTAGGGAACCATCGGACAGAAAATGTTTTCAATTGAAAGCCAACGAGCACTTACACCAAACATATCGATATTCACCAGAGTATTATCTCTGGTTACGCGACCTAGAATAAGAGACAATCCGTCTCCTTCATCTAGAAAAGCCACCTGCTAAAATATGATTAACAACAATTAATTACTGCTGCTAGTGTTCAGTGACAAAGTAATAATAAATTAATAGTATTAATGGTGTAATATTATCCCTCACCAATGTTAAACAGTATTAACTGTAAAGTGTCACTTAGCTAAAACAGCTTAATTATTTTAAAGTGAATAAGTAATAAGTGTCCGTAGATTCGTCATTCACGTTCGCCATCTTAGATACCATCCCCTGACCGCTTTTGCCGTACCATGGCCCATCAGAAAGCCTAGTGAACCATTCGTTCGAAGATGTTTTTAGCCACCTGATACAATATGCTGAACAACAATTAGTAACTGTTTCTAGAGTTCAGCCACGGACAAATCATAAATGAATACTATTCATGGGTTAATGTCATCCCTCACGAATGTTAAACAACATTGACTGTAAAGTGTTATTCATCAAAAATTCTTTATTTATGTTAAAGGCGAAAAATAATAGGTGCTCGTAGATTTGTCTATTACATCCACCAACCTAGGACCCATCCCATGGCCGATTTTGAAATATCATGGCTCATCAGAAAGGCTAGTGAACCATTCGTTCGAAGATGTTTTTAGCCACCTGCTACATTATGCTGAACAACAATTAGTAACTGCTTCTAGAGTTCAGCCACGGACAAATCATAAATGAATACTATTCATGGGTTAATATCAACCCTCACCAATGTTAAACAACATTGACTGTAAAGTGTTATTCAGCAAAAATTCTTTATTTATGTTAAAGGCGAAAAAATAATAAGTGCACGTAGATTTGCCTATTACATCCACCAACCTAGAACCCATCCCATGGCCGATTTCGAAATATCATGGCTCATCAGAAAGCCTAGTGAACCATTCGTTCGAAAATGTTTTTAGCCACCTGCTACATTATGCTGAACAACAATTAGTAACTGCTTCTAGAGTTCAGCCACGGACAAATCATAAATGAATACTATTCATGGGTTAATATCATCCCTCACGAATGTTAAACAACATTGACTGTAAAGTGTTATTCAGCAAAAATTCTTTATTTATGTTACAGGCAAAAAAATAATAAGTGCACGTAGATTTGCCTATTACATCCACCAACCTAGAACCTATCCCATGGCCGATTTCGAAGTATCATGGCTCATCAGAAAGGATAGGGAACCATCGGACCGAAAATGTTTTCTATTGAAATCCAACGAGCACTTACACCAAACATATCGATATTCACCAGAGTATTATCTCTGGTTACGCGATCTAGAATAAGATCCGAACCGTCTCCTTCATCTAGAATAGCCATTAGCTAAAATATGATTAACAACAATTAATTACTGCTGCTAGTGTTCATGGACGAAGTAATAATAAATTAATAGTATTAATGGGGTAATATTATCCCTCACCAATGTTAAACAGTATTAACTGTAAAGTGTCATTTAGCAAAAACAGCTTAATTATGATAAAGGTGAAAAAGTAATAAGTGTCCCTAGATTCGTTATTCACGTCCGCCATCCTAGATACCATCCCCTGACCGTTTTTGCCGTACCATGGCTAATCAGAAAGCCTAGTGAACCATTCGTTCGAAGATGTTTTTAGCCACCTGCTACAATATGCTGAACGTAAAGTGTTATTCAGCAAAAATTCTTTATTTATGTTAAAGGCGAAAAAATAATAAGTGCACGTAGATTTGCCTATTACATCCACCAACCTAGAATCCATCCCATGGCCGATTTCGAAATATCATGGCTCATCAGAAAGGCTAGGGAACCATCGGACAGAAAATGTTTTCAATTGAAAGCCAACGAGCACTTACACCAAACATATCGATATTCACCAGAGTATTATCTCTGGTTACGCGACCTAGAATAAGAGACAATCCGTCTCTTTCATCTAGAAAAGCCACCTGCTAAAATATTATTAACAACAATTAATTACTGCTGCTAGTGTTCAGTGACAAAGTAATAATAAATTAATAGTTTTAATGGGGTAATATTATCCCTCACCAATGTTAAACAGTATTAACTGTAAGGGGTCATTTAGCAAAAACAGCTTAATTATGATAAAGGTGAAAATGTAATAAGTGTCCCTAGATTCGTTATTCACGTCCGCCATCCTAGATACCATCCCCTGACCGTTTTTGCCGTACCATGGCTAATCAGAAAGCCTAGTGAACCATTCGTTCGAAGATGTTTTTAGCCACCTGCTACAATAAGCTGAACGACAATTAGTAACTGCTTCTAAAGCTCAGCCACGAACAAATAATAAATGAATACTATTCATGTTTTAATATCAACCCTCACCAATGTTAAACAACATTGACTGTAAAGTGTTATTCAGCAAAAATTCTTTATTTATGTTAAAGGCGAAAAAATAATAAGTGCACGTAGATTTGCCTATTACATCCACCAACCTAGAACCCATCCCATGGCCGATTTCGAAATATCATGGCTCATCAGAAAGGCTAGGGAACCATCGGACAGAAAATGTTTTCAATTGAAAGCCAACGAGCACTTACACCAAACATATCGATATTCACCAGAGTATTATCTCTGGTTACGCGACCTAGAGTAAGAGACAATCCGTCTCCTTCATCTAAAAAGCCACCTGCTAAAATATGATTAACAACAATTAATTACTGCTGCTAGTGTTCAGTGACAAAGTAATAATAAATTAATAGTATTAATGGTGTAATATTATCCCTCACCAATGTTAAACAGTATTAACTGTAAAGTGTCACTTAGCTAAAACAGCTTAATTATTTTAAAGTGAATAAGTAATAAGTGTCCGTAGATTCGTCATTCACGTTCGCCATCTTAGATACCATCCCCTGACCGCTTTTGCCGTAC
Source organism: Platypus cylindrus (assembly GCA_949748235.1). Taxonomy (NCBI): domain Eukaryota; kingdom Metazoa; phylum Arthropoda; class Insecta; order Coleoptera; family Curculionidae; genus Platypus; species Platypus cylindrus. The sequence continues at coordinate 34,719,596 of OX456488.1, forward strand.
CATGGCCCATCAGAAAGCCTAGTGAACCATTCGTTCGAAGATGTTTTTAGCCACCTGATACAATATGCTGAACAACAATTAGTAACTGCTTCTAGAGTTCAGCCACGGACAAATCATAAATGAATACTATTCATGGGTTAATATCAACCCTCACCAATGTTAAACAACATTGACTGTAAAGTGTTATTCAGCAAAAATTCTTTATTTATGCTAAAGGCGAAAAAATAATAAGTGCACGTAGATTTGCCTATTACATCCACCAACCTAGAACCCATTCCATGGCCGATTTCGAAATATCATGGCTCATCAGTAAGCCTAGTGAACCATTCGTTCGAAAATGTTGTTAGCCACCTGCTACATTATGCTGAACAACAATTAGTAACTGCTTCTAGAGTTCAGCCACGGACAAATCATAAATGAATACTATTCATGGGTTAATATCATCCCTCACGAATGTTAAACAACATTGACTGTAAAGTGTTATTCAGCAAAAATTCTTTATTTATGTTACAGGCGAAAAAATAATAAGTGCACGTAGATTTGCCTATTACATCCACCAACCTAGAACCCATCCCATGGTCGATTTCGAAGTATCATGGCTCATCAGAAAGGATAGGGAACCATCGGATCGAAAATGTTTTCTATTGAAATCCAACGAGCACTTACACCAAACATATCGATATTCACCAGAGTATTATCTCTGGTTACGCGATCTAGAATAAGATCCGAACCGTCTCCTTCATCTAGAATAGCCATTAGCTAAAATATGATTAACAACAATTAATTACTGCTGCTAGTGTTCATGGACGAAGTAATAATAAATTAATAGTATTAATGGGGTAATATTATCCCTCACCAATGTTAAACAGTATTAACTGTAAAGTGTCATTTAGCAAAAACAGCTTAATTATGATAAAGGTGAAAAAGTAATAAGTGTCCCTAGATTCGTTATTCACGTCCGCCATCCTAGATACCATCCCCTGACCGTTTTTGCCGTACCATGGCTAATCAGAAAGCCTAGTGAACCATTCGTTCGAAGATGTTTTTAGCCACCTGCTACAATATGCTGAACGTAAAGTGTTATTCAGCAAAAATTCTTTATTTATGTTAAAGGCGAAAAAATAATAAGTGCACGTAGATTTGCCTATTACATCCACCAACCTAGAATCCATCCCATGGCCGATTTCGAAATATCATGGCTCATCAGAAAGGCTAGGGAACCATCGGACAGAAAATGTTTTCAATTGAAAGCCAACGAGCACTTACACCAAACATATCGATATTCACCAGAGTATTATCTCTGGTTACGCGACCTAGAATAAGAGACAATCCGTCTCTTTCATCTAGAAAAGCCACCTGCTAAAATATTATTAACAACAATTAATTACTGCTGCTAGTGTTCAGTGACAAAGTAATAATAAATTAATAGTATTAATGGGGTAATATTATCCCTCACCAATGTTAAACAGTATTAACTGTAAGGGGTCATTTAGCAAAAACAGCTTAATTATGATAAAGGTGAAAATGTAATAAGTGTCCCTAGACTCGTTATTCACGTCCGCCATCCTATTTACCATCCCCTGACCGTTTTTGCCGTACCATGGCTAATCAGAAAGCCTAGTGAACCATTCGTTCGAAGATGTTTTTAGCCACCTGCTACAATAAGCTGAACGACAATTAGTAACTGCTTCTAAAGCTCAGCCACGAACAAATAATAAATGAATACTATTCATGTTTTAATATCAACCCTCACCAATGTTAAACAACATTGACTGTAAAGTGTTATTCAGCAAAAATTCTTTATTTATGTTAAAGGCGAAAAAATAATAAGTGCACGTAGATTTGCCTATTACATCCACCAACCTAGAACCCATCCCATGGCCGATTTCGAAATATCATGGCTCATCAGAAAGGCTAGGGAACCATCGGACAGAAAATGTTTTCAATTGAAAGCCAACGAGCACTTACACCAAACATATCGATATTCACCAGAGTATTATCTCTGGTTACGCGACCTAGAATAAGAGACAATCCGTCTCCTTCATCTAGAAAAGCCACCTGCTAAAATATGATTAACAACAATTAATTACTGCTGCTAGTGTTCAGTGACAAAGTAATAATAAATTAATAGTATTAATGGTGTAATATTATCCCTCACCAATGTTAAACAGTATTAACTGTAAAGTGTCACTTAGCTAAAACAGCTTAATTATTTTAAAGTGAATAAGTAATAAGTGTCCGTAGATTCGTCATTCACGTTCGCCATCTTAGATACCATCCCCTGACCGCTTTTGCCGTACCATGGCCCATCAGAAAGCCTAGTGAACCATTCGTTCGAAGATGTTTTTAGCCACCTGATACAATATGCTGAACAACAATTAGTAACTGTTTCTAGAGTTCAGCCACGGACAAATCATAAATGAATACTATTCATGGGTTAATGTCATCCCTCACGAATGTTAAACAACATTGACTGTAAAGTGTTATTCATCAAAAATTCTTTATTTATGTTAAAGGCGAAAAATAATAGGTGCTCGTAGATTTGTCTATTACATCCACCAACCTAGGACCCATCCCATGGCCGATTTTGAAATATCATGGCTCATCAGAAAGGCTAGTGAACCATTCGTTCGAAGATGTTTTTAGCCACCTGCTACATTATGCTGAACAACAATTAGTAACTGCTTCTAGAGTTCAGCCACGGACAAATCATAAATGAATACTATTCATGGGTTAATATCAACCCTCACCAATGTTAAACAACATTGACTGTAAAGTGTTATTCAGCAAAAATTCTTTATTTATGTTAAAGGCGAAAAAATAATAAGTGCACGTAGATTTGCCTATTACATCCACCAACCTAGAACCCATCCCATGGCCGATTTCGAAATATCATGGCTCATCAGAAAGCCTAGTGAACCATTCGTTCGAAAATGTTTTTAGCCACCTGCTACATTATGCTGAACAACAATTAGTAACTGCTTCTAGAGTTCAGCCACGGACAAATCATAAATGAATACTATTCATGGGTTAATATCATCCCTCACGAATGTTAAACAACATTGACTGTAAAGTGTTATTCAGCAAAAATTCTTTATTTATGTTACAGGCAAAAAAATAATAAGTGCACGTAGATTTGCCTATTACATCCACCAACCTAGAACCCATCCCATGGCCGATTTCGAAGTATCATGGCTCATCAGAAAGGATAGGGAACCATCGGACCGAAAATGTTTTCTATTGAAATCCAACGAGCACTTACACCAAACATATCGATATTCACCAGAGTATTATCTCTGGTTACGCGATCTAGAATAAGAGACGAACCGTCTCCTTCATCTAGAATAGCCACTTGCTAAAATATGGTTACCAACAGTTAATTACTGCTGCTAGTGTTCAGGGACGAAGTAATAATAAATTAATAGTATTAATGGGGTAATATTATCCCTCACCAATGTTAAACAGTATTAACTGTAAAGTGTCATTTAGCAAAAACAGCTTAATTATGATAAAGGTGAAAAAGTAATAAGTGTCCCTAGATTCGTTATTCACGTCCGCCATCCTAGATACCATCCCCTGACCGTTTTTGCCGTACCATGGCTAATCAGAAAGCCTAGTGAACCATTCGTTCGAAGATGTTTTTAGCCACCTGCTACAATAAGCTGAACGACAATTAGTAACTGCTTCTAAAGCTCAGCCACGAACAAATAATAAATGAATACTATTCATGTTTTAATATCAACCCTCACCAATGTTAAACAACATTGACTGTAAAGTGTTATTCAGCAAAAATTCTTTATTTATGTTACAGGCAAAAAAATAATAAGTGCACGTAGATTTGCCTATTACATCCACCAACCTAGAACCCATCCCATGGCCGATTTCGAAGTATCATGGCTCATCAGAAAGGATAGGGAACCATCGGACCGAAAATGTTTTCTATTGAAATCCAACGAGCACTTACACCAAACATATCGATATTCACCAGAGTATTATCTCTGGTTACGCGATCTAGAATAAGATCCGAACCGTCTCCTTCATCTAGAATAGCCATTAGCTAAAATATGATTAACAACAATTAATTACTGCTGCTAGTGTTCATGGACGAAGTAATAATAAATTAATAGTATTAATGGGGTAATATTATCCCTCACCAATGTTAAACAGTATTAACTGTAAAGTGTCATTTAGCAAAAACAGCTTAATTATGATAAAGGTGAAAAAGTAATAAGTGTCCCTAGATTCGTTATTCACGTCCGCCATCCTAGATACCATCCCCTGACCGTTTTTGCCGTACCATGGCTAATCAGAAAGCCTAGTGAACCATTCGTTCGAAGATGTTTTTAGCCACCTGCTACAATAAGCTGAACGACAATTAGTAACTGCTTCTAAAGCTCAGCCACGAACAAATAATAAATGAATACTATTCATGTTTTAATATCAACCCTCACCAATGTTAAACAACATTGACTGTAAAGTGTTATTCAGCAAAAATTCTTTATTTATGTTAAAGGCGAAAAAATAATAAGTGCACGTAGATTTGCCTATTACATCCACCAACCTAGAACCCATCCCATGGCCGATTTCGAAATATCATGGCTCATCAGAAAGGCTAGGGAACCATCGGACAGAAAATGTTTTCAATTGAAAGCCAACGAGCACTTACACCAAACATATCGATATTCACCAGAGTATTATCTCTGGTTACGCGACCTAGAATAAGAGACAATCCGTCTCCTTCATCTAGAAAAGCCACCTGCTAAAATATGATTAACAACAATTAATTACTGCTGCTAGTGTTCAGTGACAAAGTAATAATAAATTAATAGTATTAATGGTGTAATATTATCCCTCACCAATGTTAAACAGTATTAACTGTAAAGTGTCACTTAGCTAAAACAGCTTAATTATTTTAAAGTGAATAAGTAATAAGTGTCCGTAGATTCGTCATTCACGTTCGCCATCTTAGATACCATCCTCTGACCGCTTTTGCCGTACCATGGCCCATCAGAAAGCCTAGTGAACCATTCGTTCGAAGATGTTTTTAGCCACCTGATACAATATGCTGAACAACAATTAGTAACTGCTGCTAGAACTTAGACACGAACAAATAATTAATGAATATTATTCATGCGTTAATATCATCCCTCACGAATGAGGTACATTAACAGTAAAGTGTCATTTAGCAAAGACAGCTTAATTATGATAAGGTGAATAAATAATAAGTGTCCGTAGATTCGTCATTCACGTCCGCCATCCTAGATACCATCCCCTGACCGCTTTTCCGTACCATGGCTCATCAGAAAACCTAATGAACCATTCGATCGAAGATGTTTTTAGCCACCTGATACAATATGCTGAACAACAATTAGTAACTGCTGCTAGAACTTAGACACGAACAAATAATAAATGAACACTATTCATATGTTGATATCATCCCTCAAAAATGTTAAACAACATTGACTGTAAAGTGTTATTCAGCAAAAATTCTTTATTTATGTTAAAGGCGAAAAAATAATAAGTGCTCGTAGATTTGTCTATTACATCCACCAACCTAGAACCCATCCCATGGCCGATTTCGAAATATCATGGCTCATCAGAAAAGCCAGGGAACCATCGGACCGACAATGTTTTCAATTGAAAGCCAACGAGCACTTACATCAAACATATGGATATTCAACAGAGTATTATCTCTGGTTACGCGATCTAGAATAAGAGACAATCCGTCTCCTTCATCTAGAATAACCACCTGCTAAAATATGATTAACAACAATTAATTACTGCTGCTAGCGTTCAGGGACGAAGTAATAATCAATTAATAGTATTAATGGGGTGATTTTATCCCTCACCAATGTTAAACAGTATTAACTGTAAGGGGTCATTTAGCAAAAACAGCTTAATTATGATAAAGGTGAAAAAGAAATAAGTGTCCCTAGATTCGTTATTCACGTCCGCCATCCTAGATACCATCCCCTGACCGTTTTTCCGTACCATGGCTCATCAGAAAGCCTAGTGAACCATTCGTTCGAAGATGTTTTTAGCCACCTGCTACAATATGCTGAACGACAATTAGTAACTGCTTCTAAAGCTCAGCCACGAACAAATAATAAATGAATACTATTCATGTTTTAACATCAACCCTCACCAATGTTAAACAACATTGACTGTAAAGTGTTATTCAGCAAAAATTCTTTATTTATGTTAAAGGCGAAAAAATAATAAGTGCACGTAGATTTGCCTATTACATCCACCAACCTAGAACCCATCCCATGGCCGATTTCGAAATATCATGGCTCATCAGAAAGCCTAGTGAACCATTCGTTCGAAAATGTTTTTAGCCACCTGCTACATTATGCTGAACAACAATTAGTAACTGCTTCTAGAGTTCAGCCACGGACAAATCATAAATGAATACTATTCATGGGTTAAAATCATCCCTCACGGATGTTAAACAACATTGACAGTAAAGTGTTATTCAGCAAAAATTCTTTATTTATGTTAAAGGCGAAAAATAATAGGTGCTCGTAGATATGTCTATTACATCCACCAACCTAGGACCCATCCCATGGCCGATTTCGAAATATCATGGCTCATCAGAAAGGCTAGGGAACCATCGGACAGAAAATGTTTTCAATTGAAAGCCAACGAGCACTTACACCAAACATATCGATATTCACCAGAGTATTATCTCTGGTTACGCGACCTAGAATAAGAGACAATCCGTCTCCTTCATCTAGAAAAGCCACCTGCTAAAATATGATTAACAACAATTAATTACTGCTGCTAGTGTTCAGTGACAAAGTAATAATAAATTAATAGTATTAATGGTGTAATATTATCCCTCACCAATGTTAAACAGTATTAACTGTAAAGTGTCACTTAGCTAAAACAGCTTAATTATTTTAAAGTGAATAAGTAATAAGTGTCCGTAGATTCGTCATTCACGTTCGCCATCTTAGATACCATCCCCTGACCGCTATTGCCGTACCATGGCCCATCAGAAAGCCTAGTGAACCATTCGTTCGAAGATGTTTTTAGCCACCTGATACAATATGCTGAACAACAATTAGTAACTGTTTCTAGAGTTCAGCCACGGACAAATCATAAATGAATACTATTCATGGGTTAATGTCATCCCTCACGAATGTTAAACAACATTGACTGTAAAGTGTTATTCATCAAAAATTCTTTATTTATGTTAAAGGCGAAAAATAATAGGTGCTCGTAGATTTGTCTATTACATCCACCAACCTAGGACCCATCCCATGGCCGATTTTGAAATATCATGGCTCATCAGAAAGGCTAGTGAACCATTCGTTCGAAGATGTTTTTAGCCACCTGCTACATTATGCTGAACAACAATTAGTAACTGCTTCTAGAGTTCAGCCACGGACAAATCATAAATGAATACTATTCATGGGTTAATATCAACCCTCACCAATGTTAAACAACATTGACTGTAAAGTGTTATTCAGCAAAAATTCTTTATTTATGTTAAAGGCGAAAAAATAATAAGTGCACGTAGATTTGCCTATTACATCCACCAACCTAGAACCCATCCCATGGCCGATTTCGAAATATCATGGCTCATCAGAAAGCCTAGTGAACCATTCGTTCGAAAATGTTTTTAGCCACCTGCTACATTATGCTGAACAACAATTAGTAACTGCTTCTAGAGTTCAGCCACGGACAAATCATAAATGAATACTATTCATGGGTTAATATCATCCCTCACGAATGTTAAACAACATTGACTGTAAAGTGTTATTCAGCAAAAATTCTTTATTTATGTTACAGGCAAAAAAATAATAAGTGCACGTAGATTTGCCTATTACATCCACCAACCTAGAACCCATCCCATGGCCGATTTCGAAGTATCATGGCTCATCAGAAAGGATAGGGAACCATCGGACCGAAAATGTTTTCTATTGAAATCCAACGAGCACTTACACCAAACATATCGATATTCACCAGAGTATTATCTCTGGTTACGCGATCTAGAATAAGAGACGAACCGTCTCCTTCATCTAGAATAGCCACTTGCTAAAATATGGTTACCAACAGTTAATTACTGCTGCTAGTGTTCAGGGACGAAGTAATAATAAATTAATAGTATTAATGGGGTAATATTATCCCTCACCAATGTTAAACAGTATTAACTGTAAAGTGTCATTTAGCAAAAACAGCTTAATTATGATAAAGGTGAAAAAGTAATAAGTGTCCCTAGATTCGTTATTCACGTCCGCCATCCTAGATACCATCCCCTGACCGTTTTTGCCGTACCATGGCTAATCAGAAAGCCTAGTGAACCATTCGTTCGAAGATGTTTTTAGCCACCTGCTACAATAAGCTGAACGACAATTAGTAACTGCTTCTAAAGCTCAGCCACGAACAAATAATAAATGAATACTATTCATGTTTTAATATCAACCCTCACCAATGTTAAACAACATTGACTGTAAAGTGTTATTCAGCAAAAATTCTTTATTTATGTTACAGGCAAAAAAATAATAAGTGCACGTAGATTTGCCTATTACATCCACCAACCTAGAACCCATCCCATGGCCGATTTCGAAGTATCATGGCTCATCAGAAAGGATAGGGAACCATCGGACCGAAAATGTTTTCTATTGAAATCCAACGAGCACTTACACCAAACATATCGATATTCACCAGAGTATTATCTCTGGTTACGCGATCTAGAATAAGATCCGAACCGTCTCCTTCATCTAGAATAGCCATTAGCTAAAATATGATTAACAACAATTAATTACTGCTGCTAGTGTTCATGGACGAAGTAATAATAAATTAATAGTATTAATGGGGTAATATTATCCCTCACCAATGTTAAACAGTATTAACTGTAAAGTGTCATTTAGCAAAAACAGCTTAATTATGATAAAGGTGAAAAAGTAATAAGTGTCCCTAGATTCGTTATTCACGTCCGCCATCCTAGATACCATCCCCTGACCGTTTTTGCCGTACCATGGCTAATCAGAAAGCCTAGTGAACCATTCGTTCGAAGATGTTTTTAGCCACCTGCTACAATAAGCTGAACGACAATTAGTAACTGCTTCTAAAGCTCAGCCACGAACAAATAATAAATGAATACTATTCATGTTTTAATATCAACCCTCACCAATGTTAAACAACATTGACTGTAAAGTGTTATTCAGCAAAAATTCTTTATTTATGTTAAAGGCGAAAAAATAATAAGTGCACGTAGATTTGCCTATTACATCCACCAACCTAGAACCCATCCCATGGCCGATTTCGAAATATCATGGCTCATCAGAAAGGCTAGGGAACCATCGGACAGAAAATGTTTTCAATTGAAAGCCAACGAGCACTTACACCAAACATATCGATATTCACCAGAGTATTATCTCTGGTTACGCGACCTAGAATAAGAGACAATCCGTCTCCTTCATCTAGAAAAGCCACCTGCTAAAATATGATTAACAACAATTAATTACTGCTGCTAGTGTTCAGTGACAAAGTAATAATAAATTAATAGTATTAATGGTGTAATATTATCCCTCACCAATGTTAAACAGTATTAACTGTAAAGTGTCACTTAGCTAAAACAGCTTAATTATTTTAAAGTGAATAAGTAATAAGTGTCCGTAGATTCGTCATTCACGTTCGCCATCTTAGATACCATCCTCTGACCGCTTTTGCCGTACCATGGCCCATCAGAAAGCCTAGTGAACCATTCGTTCGAAGATGTTTTTAGCCACCTGATACAATATGCTGAACAACAATTAGTAACTGCTGCTAGAACTTAGACACGAACAAATAATTAATGAATATTATTCATGCGTTAATATCATCCCTCACGAATGAGGTACATTAACAGTAAAGTGTCATTTAGCAAAGACAGCTTAATTATGATAAGGTGAATAAATAATAAGTGTCCGTAGATTCGTCATTCACGTCCGCCATCCTAGATACCATCCCCTGACCGCTTTTCCGTACCATGGCTCATCAGAAAACCTAATGAACCATTCGATCGAAGATGTTTTTAGCCACCTGATACAATATGCTGAACAACAATTAGTAACTGCTGCTAGAACTTAGACACGAACAAATAATAAATGAACACTATTCATATGTTGATATCATCCCTCAAAAATGTTAAACAACATTGACTGTAAAGTGTTATTCAGCAAAAATTCTTTATTTATGTTAAAGGCGAAAAAATAATAAGTGCTCGTAGATTTGTCTATTACATCCACCAACCTAGAACCCATCCCATGGCCGATTTCGAAATATCATGGCTCATCAGAAAAGCCAGGGAACCATCGGACCGACAATGTTTTCAATTGAAAGCCAACGAGCACTTACATCAAACATATGGATATTCAACAGAGTATTATCTCTGGTTACGCGATCTAGAATAAGAGACAATCCGTCTCCTTCATCTAGAATAACCACCTGCTAAAATATGATTAACAACAATTAATTACTGCTGCTAGCGTTCAGGGACGAAGTAATAATCAATTAATAGTATTAATGGGGTGATTTTATCCCTCACCAATGTTAAACAGTATTAACTGTAAGGGGTCATTTAGCAAAAACAGCTTAATTATGATAAAGGTGAAAAAGAAATAAGTGTCCCTAGATTCGTTATTCACGTCCGCCATCCTAGATACCATCCCCTGACCGTTTTTCCGTACCATGGCTCATCAGAAAGCCTAGTGAACCATTCGTTCGAAGATGTTTTTAGCCACCTGCTACAATATGCTGAACGACAATTAGTAACTGCTTCTAAAGCTCAGCCACGAACAAATAATAAATGAATACTATTCATGTTTTAACATCAACCCTCACCAATGTTAAACAACATTGACTGTAAAGTGTTATTCAGCAAAAATTCTTTATTTATGTTAAAGGCGAAAAAATAATAAGTGCACGTAGATTTGCCTATTACATCCACCAACCTAGAACCCATCCCATGGCCGATTTCGAAATATCATGGCTCATCAGAAAGCCTAGTGAACCATTCGTTCGAAAATGTTTTTAGCCACCTGCTACATTATGCTGAACAACAATTAGTAACTGCTTCTAGAGTTCAGCCACGGACAAATCATAAATGAATACTATTCATGGGTTAAAATCATCCCTCACGGATGTTAAACAACATTGACAGTAAAGTGTTATTCAGCAAAAATTCTTTATTTATGTTAAAGGCGAAAAATAATAGGTGCTCGTAGATATGTCTATTACATCCACCAACCTAGGACCCATCCCATGGCCGATTTCGAAATATCATGGCTCATCAGAAAGGCTAGTGAACCATTCGTTCGAAGATGTTTTTAGCCACCTGTTACATTATGCTGAACAACAATTAGTAACTGCTGCTAGAGTTCAGCCACGGACAAATCATAAATGAATACTATTCATGGGTTAATATCATCCCTCACGAATGTTAAACAACATTGACTGTAAAGTGTTATTCAGCAAAAATTCTTTATTTATGTTACAGGCGAAAAAATAATAAGTGCACGTAGATTTGCCTATTACATCCACCAACCTAGAACCCATCCCATGGCCGATTTCGAAATATCATGGCTCATCAGAAAGCCTAGGGAACCATCGGGCAGAAAATGTTTTCAATTGAAAGCCAACGAGCACTTACACCAAACATATCGATATTCACCAGAGTATTATCTCTGGTTACGCGATCTAGAATAAGATCCGAACCGTCTCCTTCATCTAGAATAGCCATTAGCTAAAATATGATTAACAACAATTAATTACTGCTGCTAGTGTTCATGGACGAAGTAATAATAAATTAATAGTATTAATGGGGTAATATTATCCCTCACCAATGTTAAACAGTATTAACTGTAAAGTGTCATTTAGCAAAAACAGCTTAATTATGATAAAGGTGAAAAAGTAATAAGTGTCCCTAGATTCGTTATTCACGTCCGCCATCCTAGATACCATCCCCTGACCGTTTTTGCCGTACCATGGCTAATCAGAAAGCCTAGTGAACCATTCGTTCGAAGATGTTTTTAGCCACCTGCTACAATATGCTGAACGTAAAGTGTTATTCAGCAAAAATTCTTTATTTATGTTAAAGGCGAAAAAATAATAAGTGCACGTAGATTTGCCTATTACATCCACCAACCTAGAATCCATCCCATGGCCGATTTCGAAATATCATGGCTCATCAGAAAGGCTAGGGAACCATCGGACAGAAAATGTTTTCAATTGAAAGCCAACGAGCACTTACACCAAACATATCGATATTCACCAGAGTATTATCTCTGGTTACGCGACCTAGAATAAGAGACAATCCGTCTCTTTCATCTAGAAAAGCCACCTGCTAAAATATTATTAACAACAATTAATTACTGCTGCTAGTGTTCAGTGACAAAGTAATAATAAATTAATAGTATTAATGGGGTAATATTATCCCTCACCAATGTTAAACAGTATTAACTGTAAGGGGTCATTTAGCAAAAACAGCTTAATTATGATAAAGGTGAAAATGTAATAAGTGTCCCTAGATTCGTTATTCACGTCCGCCATCCTAGATACCATCCCCTGACCGTTTTTGCCGTACCATGGCTAATCAGAAAGCCTAGTGAACCATTCGTTCGAAGATGTTTTTAGCCACCTGCTACAATATGCTGAATGACAATTAGTAACTGCTGCTAGAGCTCAACCAAAGACAAATAATTAATGAATATTATTCATGTTTTAATATCAACCCTCACCAATGTTAAACAGTATTAACTGTAAAGTTTCACTTAGCTAAAACAGCTTAATTATTTTAAAGTGAATAAGTAATAAGTGTCCGTAGATTCGTCATTCACGTTCGCCATCTTAGATACCATCCCCTGACCGCTTTTGCCGTACCATGGCCCATCAGAAAGCCTAGTGAACCATTCGTTCGAAGATGTTTTTAGCCACCTGCTACAATGTGCTGAATGACAATTAGTAACTGCTGCTAGAGCTCAACCAAAGACAAATAATTAATGAATATTATTCATGTTTTAATATCAACCCTCACCAATGTTAAACAGTATTAACTGTAAAGTTTCACTTAGCTAAAACAGCTTAATTATTTTAAAGTGAATAAGTAATAAGTGTCCGTAGATTCGTCATTCACGTTCGCCATCTTAGATACCATCCCCTGACCGCTTTTGCCGTACCATGGCCCATCAGAAAGCCTAGTGAACCATTCGTTCGAAGATGTTTTTAGCCACCTGCTACAATATGCTGAACGTAAAGTGTTATTCAGCAAAAATTCTTTATTTATGTTAAAGGCGAAAAAATAATAAGTGTCCGTAGATTCGTCATTCACGTCCGCCGTCCTAGATACCATCCCCTGACCGCTTTTCCGTACCATGGCTCATCAGAAGCCTAGTGAACCATTCGTTCGAAGATGTTTTTAGCCACCTGCTACAATATGCTGAACAACAATTAGTAACTGCTGCTAGAACTTAGACACGAACACATAATTAATGAATACTATTCATGGGTTAACATCATCCCTCACGAATGAGGTACATTGACTGTAAAGTATCACTTAGCTAAAACAGCTTAATTATGATAAAGGTGAATAAGTAATAAGTGTCCCTAGATTCGTTATTCACGTCCGCCATCCTAGATACCATCCCCTGACCGTTTTTCCGTACCATGGCTCATCAGAAAGCCTAGTGAACCATTCGTTCGAAGATGTTTTTAGCCACCTGCTACAATATGCTGAACGTAAAGTGTTATTCAGCAAAAATTCCTTATTTATGTTAAAGGCGAAAAAATAATAAGTGCACGTAGATTTGCCTATTACATCCATAAACCTAGAACCCATCCCATGGCCGATTTCGAAATATCATGGCTCATCAGAAAGGATAGGGAACCATCGGACCGAAAATGTTTTCTATTGAAATCCAACGAGCACTTACACCAAACATATCGATATTCACCAGAGTATTATCTCTGGTTACGCGATCTAGAATAAGATCCGAACCGTCTCCTTCATCTAGAATAGCCATTAGCTAAAATATGATTAACAACAATTAATTGCTGCTGCTAGTGTTCATGGACGAAGTAATAATAAATTAATAGTAGTAATGGGGTAATATTATCCCTCACCAATGTTAAACAGTATTAACTGTAAAGTGCCATTTAGCAAAAACAGCTTAATTATGATAAAGGTGAAAAAGTAATAAGTGTCCCTAGATTCGTTATTCACGTCCGCCATCCTAGATACCATCCCCTGACCGTTTTTGCCGTACCATGGCTAATCAGAAAGCCTAGTGAACCATTCGTTCGAAGATGTTTTTAGCCACCTGCTACAATATGCTGAACGTAAAGTGTTATTCAGCAAAAATTCTTTATTTATGTTAAAGGCGAAAAAATAATAAGTGCACGTAGATTTGCCTATTACATCCATCAACCTAGAATCCATCTCATGGCCGATTTCGAAATATCATGGCTCATCAGAAAGGCTAGGAAACCATTGGACAGAAAATGTTTTCAATTGAAAGCCAACGAGCACTTACACCAAACATATCGATATTCAACAGAGTATTATCTCTTTTTACGCGATCTAGAATAAGAGACGAACCGTCTCCTTCATCTAGAATAGCCACTTGCTAAAATATGGTTACCAACAGTTAATTACTGCTGCTAGTGTTCAGGGACGAAGTAATAATAAATTAATAGTATTAATGGGGTAATATTATCCCTCACCCATGTTAAACAGTATTAATTGTAAAGTGTCATTTAGCAAAAACAGCTTAATTATGTTAAATGTTAAAAAGTAATAAATGTCTGTAGATTTGTCATTCACATCCGCCATCCTAGATACCATACCCTGACAGTATTTGCCGTACCATTGCTCATCAGAAAGCCTAGTGAACTATTCGTTCGAAGATGTTTTTAGCCACCTGCTACAATATGTTGAATGACAATTAGTAACTGCTGCTAGAGCTCAACCAAGGACAAATAATAAATGAATATTATTCATGTTTTAATATCAACCCTCACCAATGTTAAACAACATTGACTGTAAAGTGTTATTCAGCAATAATTCTTTATTTATGATAAAGGCGAAAAAATAATAGGTGCTCGTAGATTTGCCTATTACATCCACCAACCTAGAACCCATCCCATGGCCGATTTCGAAATATCATGGCTCATCAGAAAGCCTAGTGAACCATTCGTTCGAAGATGTTTTTAGCCACCTGCTACAATATGCTGAACGTAAAGTGTTATTCAGCAAAAATTCTTTATTTATGTTAAAGGCGAAATAATAATAAGTGCACGTAGATTTGCCTATTACATCCACCAACCTAGAATCCATCTCATGGCCGATTTCGAAATATCATGGCTCATCAGAAAGGCTAGGAAACCATCGGACAGAAAATGTTTTCAATTGAAAGCCAACGAGCACTTACACCAAACATATCGATATTCAACAGAGTATTATCTCTGGTTACGCGATCTTGAATAAGAGACGAACCGTCTCCTTCATCTAGAATAGCCACTTGCTAAAATATGGTTACCAACAGTTAATTACTGCTGCTAGTGTTCAGGGACGAAGTAATAATAAATTAATAGTATTAATGGGGTAATATTATCCCTCACCCATGTTAAACAGTATTAATTGTAAAGTGTCATTTAGCAAAAACAGCTTAATTATGTTAAATGTTAAAAAGTAATAAATGTCTGTAGATTTGTCATTCACATCCGCCATCCTAGATACCATACCCTGACAGTATTTGCCGTACCATTGCTCATCAGAAAGCCTAGTGAACTATTCGTTCGAAGATGTTTTTAGCCACCTGCTACAATATGCTGAATGACAATTAGTAACTGCTGCTAGAGCTCAACCAAGGACAAATAATAAATGAATATTATTCATGTTTTAATATCAACCCTCACCAATGTTAAACAACATTGACTGTAAAGTGTTATTCAGCAAAAATTCTTTATTTATGTTAAAGGCGAAAAAATAATAAGTGCACGTAGATTTGCCTATTACATCCACCAACCTAGAACCCATCCCATGGCCGATTTCGAAATATCATGGCTCATCAGAAAGCCTAGTGAACCATTCGTTCGAAGATGTTTTTAGCCACCTGCTACATTATGCTGAACAACAATTATTAACTGCTTCTAGAGTTCAGCCACGGACAAATCATAAATGAATACTATTCATGGGTTAATATCATCCCTCACGAATGTTAAACAACATTGACTGTAAAGTGTTATTCAGCAATAATTCTTTATTTATGTTAAAGGCGAAAAAATAATAGGTGCTCGTAGATTTGTCTATTACATCCACCAACCTAGGACCCATCCCATGGCCGATTTCGAAATATCATGGCTCATCAGAAAGGCTAGTGAACCATTTGTTCGAAGATGTTTTTAGCCACCTGCTACATTATGCTGAACAACAATTAGTAACTGCTTCTAGAGTTCAGCCACGGACAAATCATAAATGAATACTATTCATGGGTTAATATCATCCCTCACGAATGTTAAACAACATTGACTGTAAAGTGTTATTCAGCAAAAATTCTTTATTTATGTTAAAGGCGAAAAATAATAGGTGCTCGTAGATGTGTCTATTACATCCACCAACCTAGGACCCATCCCATGGCCGATTTCGAAATATCATGGCTCATCAGAAAGGCTAGTGAACCATTCGTTCGAAAATGTTTTTAGCCACCTGATACAATATGCTGAACAACAATTAGTAACTGCTGCTAGAACTTAGAAACGAACAAATAATTAATGAATACTATTCATGGGTTAACATCATCCCTCACGAATGAGGTACATTGACTGTAAAGTATCACTTAGCTAAAACAGCTTAATTATGATAAAGGTGAATAAGTAATAAGTGTCCCTAGATTCGTTATTCACGTCCGCCATCCTAGATACCATCCCCTGACCGTTTTTCCGTACCATGGATCATCAGAAAGCCTAGTGAACCATTCGTTCGAAGATGTTTTTAGCCACCTGCTACAATATGCTGAACGTAAAGTGTTATTCAGCAAAAATTCTTTATTTATGTTAAAGGCGAGAAAATAATGAGTGTCCGTAGATTCGTCATTCACGTCCGCCGTCCTAGATACCATCCCCTGACCGCTTTTCCGTACCATGGCTCATCAGAAAGCCTAGTGAACCATTCGTTCGAAGATGTTTTTAGCCACCTGCTACAATATGCTGAACGTAAAGTGTTATTCAGCAAAAATTCTTTATTTATGTTAAAGGCGAAAAAATAATAAGTGTCCGTAGATTCGTCATTCACGTCCGCCATCCTAGATACCATCCCCTGACCGTTTTTCCGTACCATGGCTCATCAGAAAGCCTAGTGAACCATTCGTTCGAAGATGTTTTTAGCCACCTGCTACAATATGCTGAACGTAAAGTGTTATTCAGCAAAAATTCTTTATTTATGTTAAAGGCGAAAAAATAATAAGTCTCCGTAGATTCGTCATTCACGTCCGCCGTCCTAGATACCATCCCCTGACCGCTTTTCCGTACCATGGCTCATCAGAAAGCCTAGTGAACCATTCGTTCGAAAATGTTTTTAGCCACCTGATACAATATGCTGAACAACAATTAGTAACTGCTGCTAGAACTTAGACACGAACAAATAATTAATGAATACTATTCATGGGTTAACATCATCCCTCACGAATGAGGTACATTGACTGTAAAGTATCACTTAGCTAAAACAGCTTAATTATGATAAAGGTGAATAAGTAATAAGTGTCCCTAGATTCGTTATTCACGTCCGCCATCCTAGATACCATCCCCTGACCGTTTTTCCGTACCATGGCTCATCAGAAAGCCTAGTGAACCATTCGTTCGAAGATGTTTTTAGCCACCTGCTACAATATGCTGAACGTAAAGTGTTATTCAGCAAAAATTCTTTATTTATGTTAAAGGCGAAAAAATAATAAGTGCACGTAGATTTGCCTATTACATCCATCAACCTAGAACCCATCCCATGGCCGATTTCGAAGTATCATGGCTCATCAGAAAGGCTAGGAAACCATCGGACAGAAAATGTTTTCAATTGAAAGCCAACGAGCACTTACACCAAACATATCGATATTCAACAGAGTATTATCTCTGGTTACGCGATCTAGAATAAGAGACGAACCGTCTCCTTCATCTAGAATAGCCACTTGCTAAAATATGGTTACCAACAGTTAATTACTGCTGCTAGTGTTCAGGGACGAAGTAATAATAAATTAATAGTATTAATGGGGTAATATTATCCCTCACCCATGTTAAACAGTATTAATTGTAAAGTGTCATTTAGCAAAAACAGCTTAATTATGTTAAATGTTAAAAAGTAATAAATGTCTGTAGATTTGTCATTCACATCCGCCATCCTAGATACCATACCCTGACAGTATTTGCCGTACCATTGCTCATCAGAAAGCCTAGTGAACTATTCGTTCGAAGATGTTTTTAGCCACCTGCTACAATATGCTGAATGACAATTAGTAACTGCTGCTAGAGCTCAACCAAGGACAAATAATAAATGAATATTATTCATGTTTTAATATCAACCCTCACCAATGTTAAACAACATTGACTGTAAAGTGTTATTCAGCAAAAATTCTTTATTTATGTTAAAGGCGAAAAATAATAGGTGCTCGTAGATTTGTCTATTACATCCACCAACCTAGGACCCATCCCATGGCCGATTTCGAAATATCATGGCTCATCAGAAAGGCTAGTGAACCATTCGTTCGAAGATGTTTTTAGCCACCTGCTACATTATGCTGAACAACAATTAGTAACTGCTTCTAGAGTTCAGCCACGGACAAATCATAAATGAATACTATTCATGGGTTAATATCATCCCTCACGAATGTTAAACAACATTGACTGTAAAGTGTTATTCAGCAATAATTCTTTATTTATGTTAAAGGCGAAAAAATAATAGGTGCTCGTAGATTTGTCTATTACATCCACCAACCTAGGACCCATCCCATGGCCGATTTCGAAATATCATGGCTCATCAGAAAGGCTAGTGAACCATTCGTTCGAAGATGTTTTTAGCCACCTGCTACATTATGCTGAACAACAATTAGTAACTGCTTCTAGAGTTCAGCCACGGACAAATCATAAATGAATACTATTCATGGGTTAATATCATCCCTCACGAATGTTAAACAACATTGACTGTAAAGTGTTATTCAGCAATAATTCTTTATTTATGTTAAAGGCGAAAAAATAATAGGTGCTCGTAGATTTGTCTATTACATCCACCAACCTAGGACCCATCCCATGGCCGATTTCGAAATATCATGGCTCATCAGAAAGGCTAGTGAACCATTTGTTCGAAGATGTTTTCAGCCACCTGCTACAATATGCTGAACAACAATTAGTAACTGGTACTAGAGTTTAGACACGAAGTAATAATTAATGAATACTATTCATGGGTTAACATCATCCCTCACGAATGAGGTACATTGACTGTAAAGTATCACTTAGCTAAAACAGCTTAATTATGATAAAGGTGAATAAGTAATAAGTGTCCCTAGATTCGTTATTCACGTCCGCCATCCTAGATACCATCCCCTGACCGTTTTTCCGTACCATGGCTCATCAGAAAGCCTAGTGAACCATTCGTTCGAAGATGTTTCTAGCCACCTGCTACAATATGCTGAACGTAAAGTGTTATTCAGCAAAAATTCTTTATTTATGTTAAAGGCGAAAAAATAATGAGTGTCCGTAGATTCGTCATTCACGTCCGCCGTCCTAGATACCATCCCCTGACCGCTTTTCCGTACCATGGCTCATCGGAAAGCCTAGTGAACCATTCGTTCGAAGATGTTTTTAGCCACCTGCTACAATATGCTGAACGTAAAGTGTTATTCAGCAAAAATTCTTTATTTATGTTAAAGGCGAAAAAATAATAAGTGTCCGTAGATTCGTCATTCACGTCCGCCATCCTAGATACCATCCCCTGACCGTTTTTCCGTACCATGGCTCATCAGAAAGCCTAGTGAACCATTCGTTCGAAGATGTTTTTAGCCACCTGCTACAATATGCTGAACGTAAAGTGTTATTCAGCAAAAATTCTTTATTTATGTTAAAGGCGAAAAAATAATAAGTGTCCGTAGATTCGTCATTCACGTCCGCCGTCCTAGATACCATCCCCTGACCGCTTTTCCGTACCATGGCTCATCAGAAAGCCTAGTGAACCATTCGTTCGAAGATGTTTTTAGCCACTTGCTACAATATGCTGAATGTAAAGTGTTATTCAGCAAAAATTCTTTATTTATGTTAAAGGCGTAAAAATAATAAGTGTCCGTAGATTCGTCATTCACGTCCGCCATCCTAGATACCATCCCCTGACCGTTTTTCCGTACCATGGCTCATCAGAAAGCCTAGTGAACCATTCGTTCGAAGATGTTTTTAGCCACCTGCTACAATATGCTGAACGTAAAGTGATATTCAGCAAAAATTCTTTATTTATGTTAAAGGCGAAAAAATAATAGGTGTCCGTAGATTCGTCATTCACGTCCGCCGTCCTAGATACCATCCCCTGACCGCTTTTCCGTACCATGGCTCATCAGAAAGGCTAGTGAACCATTCGTTCGAAAATGTTTTTAGCCACCTGATACAATATGCTGAACAACAATTAGTAACTGCTGCTAGAACTTAGACACGAACAAATAATTAATGAATACTATTCATGGGTTAACATCATCCCTCACGAATGTGGTACATTGACTGTAAAGTATCACTTAGCTAAAACAGCTTAATTATGATAAAGGTGAATAAGTAATAAGTGTCCCTAGATTCGTTATTCACGTCCGCCATCCTAGATACCATCCCCTGACCGTTTTTCCGTACCATGGCTCATCAGAAAGCCTAGTGAACCATTCGTTCGAAGATGTTTTTAGCCACCTGCTACAATATGCTGAACGTAAAGTGTTATTCAGCAAAAATTCTTTATTTATGTTAAAGGCGAAAAAATAATAAGTGCACGTAGATTTGCCTATTACATCCATCAACCTAGAACCCATCCCATGGCCGATTTCGAAGTATCATGGCTCATCAGAAAGGATAGGGAACCATCGGACCGAAAATGTTTTCTATTGAAATCCAACGAGCACTTACACCAAACATATCGATATTCACCAGAGTATTATCTCTGGTTACGCGATCTAGAATAAGATCCGAACCGTCTCCTTCATCTAGAATAGCCATTAGCTAAAATATGATTAACAACAATTAATTACTGCTGCTAGTGTTCATGGACGAAGTAATAATAAATTAATAGTATTAATGGGGTAATATTATCCCTCACCAATGTTAAACAGTATTAACTGTAAAGTGTCATTTAGCAAAAACAGCTTAATTATGATAAAGGTGAAAAAGAAATAAGTGTCCCTAGATTCGTTATTCACGTCCGCCATCCTAGATACCATCCCCTGACCGTTTTTGCCGTACCATGGCTAAACAGAAAGCCTAGTGAACCATTCGTTCGAAGATGTTTTTAGCCACCTGCTACAATATGCTGAACGTAAAGTGTTATTCAGCAAAAATTCTTTATTTATGTTAAAGGCGAAAAAATAATAAGTGCACGTAGATTTGCCTATTACATCCACCAACCTAGAATCCATCTCATGGCCGATTTCGAAATATCATGGCTCATCAGAAAGCCTAGTGAACCATTCGTTCGAAGATGTTTTTAGCCACCTGCCACAATATGCTGAACGTAAAGTGTTATTCAGCAAAAATTCTTTATTTATGTTAAAGGCGAAAAAATAATAAGTGCACGTAGATTTGCCTATTACATCCATCAACCTAGAACCCATCCCATGGCCGATTTCGAAGTATCATGGCTCATCAGAAAGGATAGGGAACCATCGGACCGAAAATGTTTTCTATTGAAATCCAACGAGCACTTACACCAAACATATCGATATTCACCAGAGTATTATCTCTGGTTACGCGATCTAGAATAAGATCCGAACCGTCTCCTTCATCTAGAATAGCCATTAGCTAAAATATGATTAACAACAATTAATTACTGCTGCTAGTGTTCATGGACGAAGTAATAATAAATTAATAGTATTAATGGGGTAATATTATCCCTCACCAATGTTAAACAGTATTAACTGTAAAGTGTCATTTAGCAAAAACAGCTTAATTATGATAAAGGTGAAAAAGTAATAAGTGTCCCTAGATTCGTTATTCACGTCCGCCATCCTAGATACCATCCCCTGACCGTTTTTGCCGTACCAGGGCTAATCAGAAAACCTAGTGAACCATTCGTTCGAAGATGTTTTTAGCCACCTGCTACAATATACTGAACGTAAAGTGTTATTCAGCAAAAATTCTTTATTTATGTTAAAGGCGAAAAAATAATAAGTGCACGTAGATTTGCCTATTGCATCCACCAACCTAGAATCCATCTCATGGCCGATTTCGAAATATCATGGCTCATCAGAAAGGCTAGGAAACCATCGGACAGAAAATGTTTTCAATTGAAAGCCAACGAGCACTTACACCTAACATATCGATATTCACCAGAGTATTATCTCTGGTTACGCGATCTAGAATAAGAGACGAACCGTCTCCTTCATCTAGAATAGCCACTTGCGAAAATATGGTTACCAACAATTAATTACTGCTGCTAGTGTTCAGGGACAAAGTAATAATAAATTAATAGTATTAATGGGGTAATATTATCTCTCACCCATGTTAAACAGTATTAACTGTAAAGTGTCATTTAGCAAAAACAGCTTAATTATGTTAAAGGTTAAAAAGTAATAAATGTCTGTAGATTTGTCATTCACATCCGCCATCCTAGATACCATACCCTGACAGTATTTGCCGTACCATTGCTCATCAGAAAGCCTAGTGAACTATTCGTTCGAAGATGTTTTTAGCCACCTGCTACATTATGCTGAACAACAATTATTAACTGCTTCTAGAGTTCAGCCACGGACAAATCATAAATGAATACTATTCATGGGTTAATATCATCCCTCACGAATGTTAAACAACATTGACTGTAAAGTGTTATTCAGCAATAATTCTTTATTTATGTTAAAGGCGAAAAAATAATAGGTGCTCGTAGATTTGTCTATTACATCCACCAACCTAGGACCCATCCCATGGCCGATTTCGAAATATCATGGCTCATCAGAAAGGCTAGTGAACCATTTGTTCGAAGATGTTTTTAGCCACCTGCTACATTATGCTGAACAACAATTAGTAACTGCTTCTAGAGTTCAGCCACGGACAAATCATAAATGAATACTATTCATGGGTTAATATCATCCCTCACGAATGTTAAACAACATTGACTGTAAAGTGTTATTCAGCAAAAATTCTTTATTTATGTTAACGGCGAAAAATAATAGGTGCTCGTAGATGTGTCTAATACATCCACCAACCTAGGACCCATCCCATGGCCGATTTCGAAATATCATGGCTCATCAGAAAGGCTAGTGAACCATTCGTTCGAAGATGTTTTTAGCCACCTGCTACATTATGCTGAACAACAATTAGTAACTGCTTCTAGAGTTCAGCAACGGACAAATCATAAATGAATACTATTCATGGGTTAATATCATCCCTCACGAATGTTAAACAACATTGACTGTAAAGTGTTATTCAGCAAAAATTCTTTATTTATGTTACAGGCGAAAAAATAATAAGTGCACGTAGATTTGCCTATTACATCGACCAACCTAGAACCCATCCCATGGCCGATTTCGAAATATCATGGCTCATCAGAAAGCCTAGGGAACCATCGGGCAGAAAATGTTTTCAATTGAAAGCCAACGAGCACTTACACCTAACATATCGATATTCACCAGAGTATTATCTCTGGTTACGCGATCTAGAATAAGAGACGAACCGTCTCCTTCATCTAGAATAGCCACTTGCGAAAATATGGTTACCAACAATTAATTACTGCTGCTAGTTTTCAGGGACAAAGTAATAATAAATTAATAGTATTAATGGGGTAATATTATCTCTCACCCATTTTAAACAGTATTAACTGTAAAGTGTCATTTAGCAAAAACAGCTTAATTATGTTAAAGGTTAAAAAGTAATAAATGTCTGTAGATTTATCATTCACATCCGCCATCCTAGATACCATACCCTGACAGTATTTGCCGTACCATTGCTCATCAGAAAGCCTAGTGAACTATTCGTTCGAAGATGTTTTTAGCCACCTGCTACAATATGCTGAATGACAATTAGTAACTGCTGCTAGAGCTCAACCAAGGACAAATAATAAATGAATATTATTCATGTTTTAATATCAACCCTCACCAATGTTAAACAACATTGACTGTAAAGTGTTATTCAGCAAAAATTCTTTATTTATGTTAAAGGCGAAAAAATAATAAGTGCACGTAGATTTGCCTATTACATCCACCAACCTAGAAACCATCCCATGGCCGATTTCGAAATATCATGGCTCGTCAGAAAGGCTAGTGAACCATTCGTTCGAAGATGTTTTTAGCCACCTGCTACATTATGCTGAACAACAATTAGTAACTGCTTCTAGAGTTCAGCCACGGACAAATCATAAATGAATACTATTCATGGGTTAATATCATCCCTCACGAATGTTAAACAACATTGACTGTAAAGTGTTATTCAGCAAAAATTCTTTATTTATGTTACAGGCGAAAAAATAATAAGTGCACGTAGATTTGCCTATTACATCGACCAACCTAGAACCCATCCCATGGCCGATTTCGAAATATCATGGCTCATCAGAAAGCCTAGGGAACCATCGGGCAGAAAATGTTTTCAATTGAAAGCCAACGAGCACTTACACCTAACATATCGATATTCACCAGAGTATTATCTCTGGTTACGCGATCTAGAATAAGAGACGAACCGTCTCCTTCATCTAGAATAGCCACTTGCGAAAATATGGTTACCAACAATTAATTACTGCTGCTAGTGTTCAGGGACAAAGTAATAATAAATTAATAGTATTAATGGGGTAATATTATCCCTCACCCATGTTAAACAGTATTAATTGTAAAGTGTCATTTAGCAAAAACAGCTTAATTATGTTAAATGTTAAAAAGTAATAAATGTCTGTAGATTTGTCATTCACATCCGCCATCCTAGATACCATACCCTGACAGTATTTGCCGTACCATTGCTCATCAGAAAGCCTAGTGAACTATTCGTTCGAAGATGTTTTTAGCCACCTGCTACAATATGCTGAATGACAATTAGTAACTGCTGCTAGAGCTCAACCAAGGACAAATAATAAATGAATATTATTCATGTTTTAATATCAACCCTCACCAATGTTAAACAACATTGACTGTAAAGTGTTATTCAGCAAAAATTCTTTATTTATGTTAAAGGCGAAAAAATAATAAGTGCACGTAGATTTGCCTATTACATCCACCAACCTAGAACCCATCCCATGGCCGATTTCGAAATATCATGGCTCATCAGAAAGCCTAGTGAACCATTCGTTCGAAGATGTTTTTAGCCACCTGCTACATTATGCTGAACAACAATTATTAACTGCTTCTAGAGTTCAGCCACGGACAAATCATAAATGAATACTATTCATGGGTTAATATCATCCCTCACGAATGTTAAACAACATTGACTGTAAAGTGTTATTCAGCAATAATTCTTTATTTATGTTAAAGGCGAAAAAATAATAGGTGCTCGTAGATTTGTCTATTACATCCACCAACCTAGGACCCATCCCATGGCCGATTTCGAAATATCATGGCTCATCAGAAAGGCTAGTGAACCATTTGTTCGAAGATGTTTTTAGCCACCTGCTACATTATGCTGAACAACAATTAGTAACTGCTTCTAGAGTTCAGCCACGGACAAATCATAAATGAATACTATTCATGGGTTAATATCATCCCTCACGAATGTTAAACAACATTGACTGTAAAGTGTTATTCAGCAAAAATTCTTTATTTATGTTAAAGGCGAAAAATAATAGGTGCTCGTAGATGTGTCTATTACATCCACCAACCTAGGACCCATCCCATGGCCGATTTCGAAATATCATGGCTCATCAGAAAGGCTAGTGAACCATTCGATCGAAGATGTTTTTAGCCACCTGCTACATTATGCTGAACAACAATTATTAACTGCTTCTAGAGTTCAGCCACGGACAAATCATAAATGAATACTATTCATGGGTTAATATCATCCCTCACGAATGTTAAACAACATTGACTGTAAAGTGTTATTCAGCAATAATTCTTTATTTATGTTAAAGGCGAAAAAATAATAGGTGCTCGTAGATTTGTCTATTACATCCACCAACCTAGGACCCATCCCATGGCCGATTTCGAAATATCATGGCTCATCAGAAAGGCTAGTGAACCATTTGTTCGAAGATGTTTTTAGCCACCTGCTACATTATGCTGAACAACAATTAGTAACTGCTTCTAGAGTTCAGCCACGGACAAATCATAAATGAATACTATTCATGGGTTAATATCATCCCTCACGAATGTTAAACAACATTGACTGTAAAGTGTTATTCAGCAAAAATTCTTTATTTATGTTAAAGGCGAAAAATAATAGGTGCTCGTAGATGTGTCTATTACATCCACCAACCTAGGACCCATCCCATGGCCGATTTCGAAATATCATGGCTCATCAGAAAGCCTAGTGAACCATTCGTTCGAAGATGTTTTTAGCCACCTGCTACAATATGCTGAACGTAAAGTGTTATTCAGCAAAAATTCTTTATTTATGTTAAAGGCGAAAAAATAATAAGTGTCCGTAGATTCGTCATTCACGTCCGCCATCCTAGATACCATCCCCTGACCGTTTTTCCGTACCATGGCTCATCAGAAAGCCTAGTGAACCATTCGTTCGAAGATGTTTTTAGACACCTGCTACAATATGCTGAACGTAAAGTGTTATTCAGCAAAAATTCTTTATTTATGTTAAAGGCGAAAAAATAATAAGTCTCCGTAGATTCGTCATTCACGTCCGCCGTCCTAGATACCATCCCCTGACCGCTTTTCCGTACCATGGCTCATCAGAAAGCCTAGTGAACCATTCGTTCGAAAATGTTTTTAGCCACCTGATACAATATGCTGAACAACAATTAGTAACTGCTGCTAGAACTTAGACACGAACAAATAATTAATGAATACTATTCATGGGTTAACATCATCCCTCACGAATGAGGTACATTGACTGTAAAGTATCACTTAGCTAAAACAGCTTAATTATGATAAAGGTGAATAAGTAATAAGTGTCCCTAGATTCGTTATTCACGTCCGCCATCCTAGATACCATCCCCTGACCGTTTTTCCGTACCATGGCTCATCAGAAAGCCTAGTGAACCATTCGTTCGAAGATGTTTTTAGCCACCTGCTACAATATGCTGAACGTAAAGTGTTATTCAGCAAAAATTCTTTATTTATGTTAAAGGCGAAAAAATAATAAGTGCACGTAGATTTGCCTATTACATCCATCAACCTAGAACCCATCCCATGGCCGATTTCGAAGTATCATGGCTCATCAGAAAGGCTAGGAAACCATCGGACAGAAAATGTTTTCAATTGAAAGCCAACGAGCACTTACACCAAACATATCGATATTCAACAGAGTATTATCTCTGGTTACGCGATCTAGAATAAGAGACGAACCGTCTCCTTCATCTAGAATAGCCACTTGCTAAAATATGGTTACCAACAGTTAATTACTGCTGCTAGTGTTCAGGGACGAAGTAATAATAAATTAATAGTATTAATGGGGTAATATTATCCCTCACCCATGTTAAACAGTATTAATTGTAAAGTGTCATTTAGCAAAAACAGCTTAATTATGTTAAATGTTAAAAAGTAATAAATGTCTGTAGATTTGTCATTCACATCCGCCATCCTAGATACCATACCCTGACAGTATTTGCCGTACCATTGCTCATCAGAAAGCCTAGTGAACTATTCGTTCGAAGATGTTTTTAGCCACCTGCTACAATATGCTGAATGACAATTAGTAACTGCTGCTAGAGCTCAACCAAGGACAAATAATAAATGAATATTATTCATGTTTTAATATCAACCCTCACCAATGTTAAACAACATTGACTGTAAAGTGTTATTCAGCAAAAATTCTTTATTTATGTTAAAGGCGAAAAATAATAGGTGCTCGTAGATTTGTCTATTACATCCACCAACCTAGGACCCATCCCATGGCCGATTTCGAAATATCATGGCTCATCAGAAAGGCTAGTGAACCATTCGTTCGAAGATGTTTTTAGCCACCTGCTACATTATGCTGAACAACAATTAGTAACTGCTTCTAGAGTTCAGCCACGGACAAATCATAAATGAATACTATTCATGGGTTAATATCATCCCTCACGAATGTTAAACAACATTGACTGTAAAGTGTTATTCAGCAATAATTCTTTATTTATGTTAAAGGCGAAAAAATAATAGGTGCTCGTAGATTTGTCTATTACATCCACCAACCTAGGACCCATCCCATGGCCGATTTCGAAATATCATGGCTCATCAGAAAGGCTAGTGAACCATTCGTTCGAAGATGTTTTTAGCCACCTGCTACATTATGCTGAACAACAATTAGTAACTGCTTCTAGAGTTCAGCCACGGACAAATCATAAATGAATACTATTCATGGGTTAATATCATCCCTCACGAATGTTAAACAACATTGACTGTAAAGTGTTATTCAGCAATAATTCTTTATTTATGTTAAAGGCGAAAAAATAATAGGTGCTCGTAGATTTGTCTATTACATCCACCAACCTAGGACCCATCCCATGGCCGATTTCGAAATATCATGGCTCATCAGAAAGGCTAGTGAACCATTTGTTCGAAGATGTTTTCAGCCACCTGCTACAATATGCTGAACAACAATTAGTAACTGGTACTAGAGTTTAGACACGAAGTAATAATTAATGAATACTATTCATGGGTTAACATCATCCCTCACGAATGAGGTACATTGACTGTAAAGTATCACTTAGCTAAAACAGCTTAATTATGATAAAGGTGAATAAGTAATAAGTGTCCCTAGATTCGTTATTCACGTCCGCCATCCTAGATACCATCCCCTGACCGTTTTTCCGTACCATGGCTCATCAGAAAGCCTAGTGAACCATTCGTTCGAAGATGTTTCTAGCCACCTGCTACAATATGCTGAACGTAAAGTGTTATTCAGCAAAAATTCTTTATTTATGTTAAAGGCGAAAAAATAATGAGTGTCCGTAGATTCGTCATTCACGTCCGCCGTCCTAGATACCATCCCCTGACCGCTTTTCCGTACCATGGCTCATCAGAAAGCCTAGTGAACCATTCGTTCGAAGATGTTTTTAGCCACCTGCTACAATATGCTGAACGTAAAGTGTTATTCAGCAAAAATTCTTTATTTATGTTAAAGGCGAAAAAATAATAAGTGTCCGTAGATTCGTCATTCACGTCCGCCATCCTAGATACCATCCCCTGACCGTTTTTCCGTACCATGGCTCATCAGAAAGCCTAGTGAACCATTCGTTCGAAGATGTTTTTAGCCACCTGCTACAATATGCTGAACGTAAAGTGTTATTCAGCAAAAATTCTTTATTTATGTTAAAGGCGAAAAAATAATAAGTGTCCGTAGATTCGTCATTCACGTCCGCCGTCCTAGATACCATCCCCTGACCGCTTTTCCGTACCATGGCTCATCAGAAAGCCTAGTGAACCATTCGTTCGAAGATGTTTTTAGCCACTTGCTACAATATGCTGAACGTAAAGTGTTATTCAGCAAAAATTCTTTATTTATGTTAAAGGCGTAAAAATAATAAGTGTCCGTAGATTCGTCATTCACGTCCGCCATCCTAGATACCATCCCCTGACCGTTTTTCCGTACCATGGCTCATCAGAAAGCCTAGTGAACCATTCGTTCGAAGATGTTTTTAGCCACCTGCTACAATATGCTGAACAACAATAAGTAACTGCTGCTAGAACTTAGACACGAACAAATAATTAATGAATACTATTCATGGGTTAACATCATCCCTCACGAATGAGGTACATTGACTGTAAAGTATCACTTAGCTAAAACAGTTTAATTATGATAAAGGTGAATAAGTAATAAGTGTCCCTAGATTCGTTATTCACGTCCGCCATCCTAGATACCATCCCCTGACCGTTTTTCCGTACCATGGCTCATCAGAAAACCTAGTGAACCATTCGTTCGAAAATGTTTTTAGCCACCTGATACAATATGCTGAACAACAATTAGTAACTGCTGCTAGAACTTAGACACGAACAAATAATTAATGAATACTATTCATGGGTTAACATCATCCCTCACGAATGTGGTACATTGACTGTAAAGTATCACTTAGCTAAAACAGCTTAATTATGATAAAGGTGAATAAGTAATAAGTGTCCCTAGATTCGTTATTCACGTCCGCCATCCTAGATACCATCCCCTGACCGTTTTTCCGTACCATGGCTCATCAGAAAGCCTAGTGAACCATTCGTTCGAAGATGTTTTTAGCCACCTGCTACAATATGCTGAACGTAAAGTGTTATTCAGCAAAAATTCTTTATTTATGTTAAAGGCGAAAAAATAATAAGTGCACGTAGATTTGCCTATTACATCCATCAACCTAGAACCCATCCCATGGCCGATATCGAAGTATCATGGCTCATCAGAAAGGATAGGGAACCATCGGACCGAAAATGTTTTCTATTGAAATCCAACGAGCACTTACACCAAACATATCGATATTCACCAGAGTATTATCTCTGGTTACGCGATCTAGAATAAGATCCGAACCGTCTCCTTCATCTAGAATAGCCATTAGCTAAAATATGATTAACAACAATTAATTACTGCTGCTAGTGTTCATGGACGAAGTAATAATAAATTAATAGTATTAATGGGGTAATATTATCCCTCACCAATGTTAAACAGTATTAACTGTAAAGTGTCATTTAGCAAAAACAGCTTAATTATGATAAAGGTGAAAAAGAAATAAGTGTCCCTAGATTCGTTATTCACGTCCGCCATCCTAGATACCATCCCCTGACCGTTTTTGCCGTACCATGGCTAAACAGAAAGCCTAGTGAACCATTCGTTCGAAGATGTTTTTAGCCACCTGCTACAATATGCTGAACGTAAAGTGTTATTCAGCAAAAATTCTTTATTTATGTTAAAGGCGAAAAAATAATAAGTGCACGTAGATTTGCCTATTACATCCACCAACCTAGAATCCATCTCATGGCCGATTTCGAAATATCATGGCTCATCAGAAAGCCTAGTGAACCATTCGTTCGAAGATGTTTTTAGCCACCTGCCACAATATGCTGAACGTAAAGTGTTATTCAGCAAAAATTCTTTATTTATGTTAAAGGCGAAAAAATAATAAGTGCACGTAGATTTGCCTATTACATCCATCAACCTAGAACCCATCCCATGGCCGATTTCGAAGTATCATGGCTCATCAGAAAGGATAGGGAACCATCGGACCGAAAATGTTTTCTATTGAAATCCAACGAGCACTTACACCAAACATATCGATATTCACCAGAGTATTATCTCTGGTTACGCGATCTAGAATAAGAGACGAACCGTCTCCTTCATCTAGAATAGCCACTTGCTAAAATATGGTTACCAACAGTTAATTACTGCTGCTAGTGTTCAGGGACGAAGTAATAATCAATTAATAGTATTAATGGGGTAATATTATCCCTCACCCATGTTAAACAGTATTAATTGTAAAGTGTCATTTAGCAAAAACAGCTTAATTATGTTAAATGTTAAAAAGTAATAAATGTCTGTAGATTTGTCATTCACATCCGCCATCCTAGATACCATACCCTGACAGTATTTGCCGTACCATTGCTCATCAGAAAGCCTAGTGAACTATTCGTTCGAAGATGTTTTTAGCCACCTGCTACAATATGCTGAATGACAATTAGTAACTGCTGCTAGAGCTCAACCAAGGACAAATAATAAATGAATATTATTCATGTTTTAATATCAACCCTCACCAATGTTAAACAACATTGACTGTAAAGTGTTATTCAGCAAAAATTCTTTATTTATGTTAAAGGCGAAAAATAATAGGTGCTCGTAGATTTGTCTATTACATCCGCCATCCTAGATACCATCCCCTGACCGTTTTCCGTACCATGGCTCATCAGAAAGCCTAGTGAACCATTCGTTCGAAGATGTTTCTAGCCACCTGCTACAATATGCTGAACGTAAAGTGTTATTCAGCAAAAATTCTTTATTTATGTTAAAGGCGAAAAAATAATAAGTGTCCGTAGATTCGTCATTCACGTCCGCCATCCTAGATACCATCCCCTGACCGTTTTTCCGTACCATGGCTCATCAGAAAGCCTAGTGAACCATTCGTTCGAAGATGTTTTTAGCCACCTGCTACAATATGCTGAACGTAAAGTGTTATTCAGCAAAAATTCTTTATTTATGTTAAAGGCGAAAAAATAATAAGTGTCCGTAGATTCGTCATTCACGTCCGCCGTCCTAGATACCATCCCCTGACCGCTTTTCCGTACCATGGCTCATCAGAAAGCCTAGTGAACCATTCGTTCGAAGATGTTTTTAGCCACTTGCTACAATATGCTGAACGTAAAGTGTTATTCAGCAAAAATTCTTTATTTATGTTAAAGGCGTAAAAATAATAAGTGTCCGTAGATTCGTCATTCACGTCCGCCATCCTAGATACCATCCCCTGACCGTTTTTCCGTACCATGGCTCATCAGAAAGCCTAGTGAACCATTCGTTCGAAGATGTTTTTAGCCACCTGCTACAATATGCTGAACGTAAAGTGATATTCAGCAAAAATTCTTTATTTATGTTAAAGGCGAAAAAATAATAGGTGTCCGTAGATTCGTCATTCACGTCCGCCGTCCTAGATACCATCACCTGACCGCTTTTCCGTACCATGGCTCATCAGAAAGGCTAGTGAACCATTCGTTCGAAAATGTTTTTAGCCACCTGATACAATATGCTGAACAACAATTAGTAACTGCTGCTAGAACTTAGACACGAACAAATAATTAATGAATACTATTCATGGGTTAACATCATCCCTCACGAATGAGGTACATTGACTGTAAAGTATCACTTAGCTAAAACAGTTTAATTATGATAAAGGTGAATAAGTAATAAGTGTCCCTAGATTCGTTATTCACGTCCGCCATCCTAGATACCATCCCCTGACCGTTTTTCCGTACCATGGCTCATCAGAAAACCTAGTGAACCATTCGTTCGAAAATGTTTTTAGCCACCTGATACAATATGCTGAACAACAATTAGTAACTGCTGCTAGAACTTAGACACGAACAAATAATTAATGAATACTATTCATGGGTTAACATCATCCCTCACGAATGTGGTACATTGACTGTAAAGTATCACTTAGCTAAAACAGCTTAATTATGATAAAGGTGAATAAGTAATAAGTGTCCCTAGATTCGTTATTCACGTCCGCCATCCTAGATACCATCCCCTGACCGTTTTTCCGTACCATGGCTCATCAGAAAGCCTAGTGAACCATTCGTTCGAAGATGTTTTTAGCCACCTGCTACAATATGCTGAACGTAAAGTGTTATTCAGCAAAAATTCTTTATTTATGTTAAAGGCGAAAAAATAATAAGTGCACGTAGATTTGCCTATTACATCCATCAACCTAGAACCCATCCCATGGCCGATTTCGAAGTATCATGGCTCATCAGAAAGGATAGGGAACCATCGGACCGAAAATGTTTTCTATTGAAATCCAACGAGCACTTACACCAAACATATCGATATTCACCAGAGTATTATCTCTGGTTACGCGATCTAGAATAAGATCCGAACTGTCTCCTTCATCTAGAATAGCCATTAGCTAAAATATGATTAACAACAATTAATTACTGCTGCTAGTGTTCATGGACGAAGTAATAATAAATTAATAGTATTAATGGGGTAATATTATCCCTCACCAATGTTAAACAGTATTAACTGTAAAGTGTCATTTAGCAAAAACAGCTTAATTATGATAAAGGTGAAAAAGAAATAAGTGTCCCTAGATTCGTTATTCACGTCCGCCATCCTAGATACCATCCCCTGACCGTTTTTGCCGTACCATGGCTAAACAGAAAGCCTAGTGAACCATTCGTTCGAAGATGTTTTTAGCCACCTGCTACAATATGCTGAACGTAAAGTGTTATTCAGCAAAAATTCTTTATTTATGTTAAAGGCGAAAAAATAATAAGTGCACGTAGATTTGCCTATTACATCCACCAACCTAGAATCCATCTCATGGCCGATTTCGAAATATCATGGCTCATCAGAAAGCCTAGTGAACCATTCGTTCGAAGATGTTTTTAGCCACCTGCCACAATATGCTGAACGTAAAGTGTTATTCAGCAAAAATTCTTTATTTATGTTAAAGGCGAAAAAATAATAAGTGCACGTAGATTTGCCTATTACATCCATCAACCTAGAACCCATCCCATGGCCGATTTCGAAGTATCATGGCTCATCAGAAAGGATAGGGAACCATCGGACCGAAAATGTTTTCTATTGAAATCCAACGAGCACTTACACCAAACATATCGATATTCACCAGAGTATTATCTCTGGTTACGCGATCTAGAATAAGATCCGAACCGTCTCCTTCATCTAGAATAGCCATTAGCTAAAATATGATTAACAACAATTAATTACTGCTGCTAGTGTTCATGGACGAAGTAATAATAAATTAATAGTATTAATGGGGTAATATTATCCCTCACCAATGTTAAACAGTATTAACTGTAAAGTGTCATTTAGCAAAAACAGCTTAATTATGATAAAGGTGAAAAAGTAATAAGTGTCCCTAGATTCGTTATTCACGTCCGCCATCCTAGATACCATCCCCTGACCGTTTTTGCCGTACCAGGGCTAATCAGAAAACCTAGTGAACCATTCGTTCGAAGATGTTTTTAGCCACCTGCTACAATATACTGAACGTAAAGTGTTATTCAGCAAAAATTCTTTATTTATGTTAAAGGCGAAAAAATAATAAGTGCACGTAGATTTGCCTATTGCATCCACCAACCTAGAATCCATCTCATGGCCGATTTCGAAATATCATGGCTCATCAGAAAGGCTAGGAAACCATCGGACAGAAAATGTTTTCAATTGAAAGCCAACGAGCACTTACACCAAACATATCGATATTCAACAGAGTATTATCTCTGGTTACGCGATCTAGAATAAGAGACGAACCGTCTCCTTCATCTAGAATAGCCACTTGCTAAAATATGGTTACCAACAGTTAATTGCTGCTTTTAGTGTTAAGGGACGAAGTAATAATAAATTAATAGTATTAATGGGGTAATATTATCCCTCACCCATGTTAAACAGTATTAATTGTAAAGTGTCATTTAGCAAAAACAGCTTAATTATGTTAAATGTTAAAAAGTAATAAATGTCTGTAGATTTGTCATTCACATCCGCCATCCTAGATACCATACCCTGACAGTATTTGCCGTACCATTGCTCATCAGAAAGCCTAGTGAACTATTCGTTCGAAGATGTTTTTAGCCACCTGCTACAATATGTTGAATGACAATTAGTAACTGCTGCTAGAGCTCAACCAAGGACAAATAATAAATGAATATTATTCATGTTTTAATATCAACCCTCACCAATGTTAAACAACATTGACTGTAAAGTGTTATTCAGCAATAATTCTTTATTTATGTTAAAGGCGAAAAAATAATAGGTGCTCGTAGATGTGTCTATTACATCCACCAACCTAGGACCCATCCCATGGCCGATTTCGAAATATCATGGCTCATCAGAAAGGCTAGTGAACCATTCGTTCGAAGATGTTTTTAGCCACCTGCTACATTATGCTGAACAACAATTAGTAACTGCTTCTAGAGTTCAGCCACGGACAAATCATAAATGAATACTATTCATGGGTTAATATCATCCCTCACGAATGTTAAACAACATTGACTGTAAAGTGTTATTCAGCAAAAATTCTTTATTTATGTTACAGGCGAAAAAATAATAAGTGCACGTAGATTTGCCTATTACATCGACCAACCTAGAACCCATCCCATGGCCGATTTCGAAATATCATGGCTCATCAGAAAGCCTAGGGAACCATCGGGCAGAAAATGTTTTCAATTGAAAGCCAACGAGCACTTACACCTAACATATCGATATTCACCAGAGTATTATCTCTGGTTACGCGATCTAGAATAAGAGACGAACCGTCTCCTTCATCTAGAATAGCCACTTGCGAAAATATGGTTACCAACAATTAATTACTGCTGCTAGTGTTCAGGGACAAAGTAATAATAAATTAATAGTATTAATGGGGTAATATTATCTCTCACCCATGTTAAACAGTATTAACTGTAAAGTGTCATTTAGCAAAAACAGCTTAATTATGTTAAAGGTTAAAAAGTAATAAATGTCTGTAGATTTGTCATTCACATCCGCCATCCTAGATACCATACCCTGACAGTATTTGCCGTACCATTGCTCATCAGAAAGCCTAGTGAACTATTCGTTCGAAGATGTTTTTAGCCACCTGCTACATTATGCTGAACAACAATTATTAACTGCTTCTAGAGTTCAGCCACGGACAAATCATAAATGAATACTATTCATGGGTTAATATCATCCCTCACGAATGTTAAACAACATTGACTGTAAAGTGTTATTCAGCAATAATTCTTTATTTATGTTAAAGGCGAAAAAATAATAGGTGCTCGTAGATTTGTCTATTACATCCACCAACCTAGGACCCATCCCATGGCCGATTTCGAAATATCATGGCTCATCAGAAAGGCTAGTGAACCATTTGTTCGAAGATGTTTTTAGCCACCTGCTACATTATGCTGAACAACAATTAGTAACTGCTTCTAGAGTTCAGCCACGGACAAATCATAAATGAATACTATTCATGGGTTAATATCATCCCTCACGAATGTTAAACAACATTGACTGTAAAGTGTTATTCAGCAAAAATTCTTTATTTATGTTAAAGGCGAAAAATAATAGGTGCTCGTAGATGTGTCTAATACATCCACCAACCTAGGACCCATCCCATGGCCGATTTCGAAATATCATGGCTCATCAGAAAGGCTAGTGAACCATTCGTTCGAAGATGTTTTTAGCCACCTGCTACATTATGCTGAACAACAATTAGTAACTGCTTCTAGAGTTCAGCAACGGACAAATCATAAATGAATACTATTCATGGGTTAATATCATCCCTCACGAATGTTAAACAACATTGACTGTAAAGTGTTATTCAGCAAAAATTCTTTATTTATGTTACAGGCGAAAAAATAATAAGTGCACGTAGATTTGCCTATTACATCGACCAACCTAGAACCCATCCCATGGCCGATTTCGAAATATCATGGCTCATCAGAAAGCCTAGGGAACCATCGGGCAGAAAATGTTTTCAATTGAAAGCCAACGAGCACTTACACCTAACATATCGATATTCACCAGAGTATTATCTCTGGTTACGCGATCTAGAATAAGAGACGAACCGTCTCCTTCATCTAGAATAGCCACTTGCGAAAATATGGTTACCAACAATTAATTACTGCTGCTAGTGTTCAGGGACAAAGTAATAATAAATTAATAGTATTAATGGGGTAATATTATCTCTCACCCATGTTAAACAGTATTAACTGTAAAGTGTCATTTAGCAAAAACAGCTTAATTATGTTAAAGGTTAAAAAGTAATAAATGTCTGTAGATTTATCATTCACATCCGCCATCCTAGATACCATACCCTGACAGTATTTGCCGTACCATTGCTCATCAGAAAGCCTAGTGAACTATTCGTTCGAAGATGTTTTTAGCCACCTGCTACAATATGCTGAATGACAATTAGTAACTGCTGCTAGAGCTCAACCAAGGACAAATAATAAATGAATATTATTCATGTTTTAATATCAACCCTCACCAATGTTAAACAACATTGACTGTAAAGTGTTATTCAGCAAAAATTCTTTATTTATGTTAAAGGCGAAAAAATAATAAGTGCACGTAGATTTGCCTATTACATCCACCAACCTAGAAACCATCCCATGGCCGATTTCGAAATATCATGGCTCGTCAGAAAGGCTAGTGAACCATTCGTTCGAAGATGTTTTTAGCCACCTGCTACATTATGCTGAACAACAATTAGTAACTGCTTCTAGAGTTCAGCCACGGACAAATCATAAATGAATACTATTCATGGGTTAATATCATCCCTCACGAATGTTAAACAACATTGACTGTAAAGTGTTATTCAGCAAAAATTCTTTATTTATGTTACAGGCGAAAAAATAATAAGTGCACGTAGATTTGCCTATTACATCGACCAACCTAGAACCCATCCCATGGCCGATTTCGAAATATCATGGCTCATCAGAAAGCCTAGGGAACCATCGGGCAGAAAATGTTTTCAATTGAAAGCCAACGAGCACTTACACCTAACATATCGATATTCACCAGAGTATTATCTCTGGTTACGCGATCTAGAATAAGAGACGAACCGTCTCCTTCATCTAGAATAGCCACTTGCGAAAATATGGTTACCAACAATTAATTACTGCTGCTAGTGTTCAGGGACAAAGTAATAATAAATTAATAGTATTAATGGGGTAATATTATCTCTCACCCATGTTAAACAGTATTAACTGTAAAGTGTCATTTAGCAAAAACAGCTTAATTATGTTAAAGGTTAAAAAGTAATAAATGTCTGTAGATTTGTCATTCACATCCGCCATCCTAGATACCATACCCTGACAGTATTTGCCGTACCATTGCTCATCAGAAAGCCTAGTGAACTATTCGTTCGAAGATGTTTTTAGCCACCTGCTACATTATGCTGAACAACAATTATTAACTGCTTCTAGAGTTCAGCCACGGACAAATCATAAATGAATACTATTCATGGGTTAATATCATCCCTCACGAATGTTAAACAACATTGACTGTAAAATGTTATTCAGCAAAAATTCTTTATTTATGTTAAAGGCGAAAAATAATAGGTGCTCGTAGATGTGTCTAATACATCCACCAACCTAGGACCCATCCCATGGCCGATTTCGAAATATCATGGCTCATCAGAAAGGCTAGTGAACCATTCGTTCGAAGATGTTTTTAGCCACCTGCTACATTATGCTGAACAACAATTAGTAACTGCTTCTAGAGTTCAGCCACGGACAAATCATAAATGAATACTATTCATGGGTTAATATCATCCCTCACGAATGTTAAACAACATTGACTGTAAAGTGTTATTCAGCAAAAATTCTTTATTTATGTTAAAGGCGAAAAATAATAGGTGCTCGTAGATGTGTCTAATACATCCACCAACCTAGGACCCATCCCATGGCCGATTTCGAAATATCATGGCTCATCAGAAAGGCTAGTGAACCATTCGTTCGAAGATGTTTTTAGCCACCTGCTACATTATGCTGAACGACAATTAGTAACTGCTTCTAGAGTTCAGCCACGGACAAATCATAAATGAATACTATTCATGGGTTAATATCATCCCTCACGAATGTTAAACAACATTGACTGTAAAGTGTTATTCAGCAAAAATTCTTTATTTATGTTACAGGCGAAAAAATAATAAGTGCACGTAGATTTGCCTATTACATCGACCAAACTAGAACCCATCCCATGGCCGATTTCGAAATATCATGGCTCATCAGAAAGCCTAGGGAACCATCGGGCAGAAAATGTTTTCAATTGAAAGCCAACGAGCACTTACACCAAACATATCGATATTCACCAGAGTATTATCTCTGGTTACGCGATCTAGAATAAGAGACGAACCGTCTCCTTCATCTAGGATAGCCACTGGCGAAAATATGGTTACCAACAATTAATTACTGCTGCTAGTGTTCAGGGACGAAGTAATAATAAATTAATAGTATTAATGGGGTAATATTATCTCTCACCCATGTTAAACAGTATTAACTGTAAAGTGTCATTTAGCAAAAACAGCTTAATTATGTTAAAGGTTAAAAAGTAATAAATGTCTGTAGATTTGTCATTCACATCCGCCATCCTAGATACCATACCCTGACAGCATTTGCCGTACCATTGCTCATCAGAAAGCCTAGTGAACCATTCGTTCGAAGATGTTTTTAGCCACCTGCTACATTATGCTGAACAACAATTATTAACTGCTTCTAGAGTTCAGCCACGAACAAATAATAAATGAATACTATTCATTGGTTAATATCATCCCTCACGAATGTTAA
This sequence comes from Platypus cylindrus, assembly GCA_949748235.1. Lineage (NCBI taxonomy): Eukaryota > Metazoa > Arthropoda > Insecta > Coleoptera > Curculionidae > Platypus > Platypus cylindrus. The sequence goes on from OX456488.1 coordinate 34,759,843, forward strand.
ACAACATTGACTGTAAAGTGTTATTCAGCAAAAATTCTTTATTTATGTTACAGGCGAAAAAATAATAAGTGCACGTAGATTTGCCTATTACATCGACCAACCTAGAACCCATCCCATGGCCGATTTCGAAATATCATGGCTCATCAGAAAGCCTAGGGAACCATCGGGCAGAAAATGTTTTCAATTGAAAGCCAACGAGCACTTACACCTAACATATCGATATTCACCAGAGTATTATCTCTGGTTACGCGATCTAGAATAAGAGACGAACCGTCTCCTTCATCTAGAATAGCCACTTGCGAAAATATGGTTACCAACAATTAATTACTGCTGCTAGTGTTCAGGGACAAAGTAATAATAAATTAATAGTATTAATGGGGTAATATTATCTCTCACCCATGTTAAACAGTATTAACTGTAAAGTGTCATTTAGCAAAAACAGCTTAATTATGTTAAAGGTTAAAAAGTAATAAATGTCTGTAGATTTGTCATTCACATCCGCCATCCTAGATACCATACCCTGACAGTATTTGCCGTACCATTGCTCATCAGAAAGCCTAGTGAACTATTCGTTCGAAGATGTTTTTAGCCACCTGCTACATTATGCTGAACAACAATTATTAACTGCTTCTAGAGTTCAGCCACGGACAAATCATAAATGAATACTATTCATGGGTTAATATCATCCCTCACGAATGTTAAACAACATTGACTGTAAAGTGTTATTCAGCAAAAATTCTTTATTTATGTTAAAGGCGAAAAATAATAGGTGCTCGTAGATGTGTCTAATACATCCACCAACCTAGGACCCATCCCATGGCCGATTTCGAAATATCATGGCTCATCAGAAAGGCTAGTGAACCATTCGTTCGAAGATGTTTTTAGCCACCTGCTACATTATGCTGAACAACAATTAGTAACTGCTTCTAGAGTTCAGCCACGGACAAATCATAAATGAATACTATTCATGGGTTAATATCATCCCTCACGAATGTTAAACAACATTGACTGTAAAGTGTTATTCAGCAAAAATTCTTTATTTATGTTAAAGGCGAAAAATAATAGGTGCTCGTAGATGTGTCTAATACATCCACCAACCTAGGACCCATCCCATGGCCGATTTCGAAATATCATGGCTCATCAGAAAGGCTAGTGAACCATTCGTTCGAAGATGTTTTTAGCCACCTGCTACATTATGCTGAACAACAATTAGTAACTGCTTCTAGAGTTCAGCCACGGACAAATCATAAATGAATACTATTCATGGGTTAATATCATCCCTCACGAATGTTAAACAACATTGACTGTAAAGTGTTATTCAGCAAAAATTCTTTATTTATGTTACAGGCGAAAAAATAATAAGTGCACGTAGATTTGCCTATTACATCGACCAAACTAGAACCCATCCCATGGCCGATTTCGAAATATCATGGCTCATCAGAAAGCCTAGGGAACCATCGGGCAGAAAATGTTTTCAATTGAAAGCCAACGAGCACTTACACCAAACATATCGATATTCACCAGAGTATTATCTCTGGTTACGCGATCTAGAATAAGAGACGAACCGTCTCCTTCATCTAGGATAGCCACTGGCGAAAATATGGTTACCAACAATTAATTACTGCTGCTAGTGTTCAGGGACGAAGTAATAATAAATTAATAGTATTAATGGGGTAATATTATCCCTCACCCATGTTAAACAGTATTAACTGTAAAGTGTCATTTAGCAAAAACAGCTTAATTATGTTAAAGGTTAAAAAGTAATAAATGTCTGTAGATTTGTCATTCACATCCGCCATCCTAGATACCATACCCTGACAGCATTTGCCGTACCATTGCTCATCAGAAAGCCTAGTGAACCATTCGTTCGAAGATGTTTTTAGCCACCTGCTACATTATGCTGAACAACAATTATTAACTGCTTCTAGAGTTCAGCCACGAACAAATAATAAATGAATACTAATCATGTTTTAATATCAACCCTCACCAATGTTAAACTACATTGACTGTAAAGTGTTATTCAGCAAAAATTCTTTATTTATGTTAAAGGCGAAAAAATAATAAGTGCTCGTAGATTTGTCTATTACATCCACCAACCTAGGACCCATCCCATGGCCGATTTCGAAATATCATGGCTCATAAGAAAGCCTAGTGAACCATTCGTTCGAAAATGTTTTTAGCCATTTGCTACATTATGCTGAACAACAATTAGTAACTGCTTCTAGAGTTCAGCCACGGACAAATCATAAATGAATACTATTCATGGGTTAATATCATCCCTCACGAATGTTAAACAACATTGACTGTAAAGTGTTATTCAGCAAAAGTTCTTTATTTATGTTACAGGCAAAAAAATAATAAGTGCACGTAGATTTGCCTATTACATCCACCAACCTAAAACCCATCCCATGGCCGATTTTGAAATATCATGGCTCATCAGAAAGCCTAGTGAACCATTCGTTCGAAAATGTTTTTAGCCACCTGCTACATTATGCTGAACAACAATTAGTAACTGCTTCTAGAGTTCAGCCACGGACAAATCATAAATGAATACTATTCATGGGTTAATATCATCCCTCACGAATGTTAAACAACATTGACTGTAAAGTGTTATTCAGCAAAAATTCTTTATTTATGTTAAAGGCGAAAAATAATAGGTGCTCGTAGATTTGTCTATTACATCCACCAACCTAGGACCCATCCCATGGCCGATTTCGAAATATCATGGCTCATAAGAAAGCCTAGTGAACCATTCGTTCGAAAATGTTTTTAGCCATTTGCTACATTATGCTGAACAACAATTAGTAACTGCTTCTAGAGTTCAGCCACGGACAAATCATAAATGAATACTATTCATGGGTTAATATCATCCCTCACGAATGTTAAACAACATTGACTGTAAAGTGTTATTCAGCAAAAGTTCTTTATTTATGTTACAGGCAAAAAAATAATAAGTGCACGTAGATTTGCCTATTACATCCACCAACCTAAAACCCATCCCATGGCCGATTTCGAAGTATCATGGCTCATCAGAAAGGATAGGGAACCATCGGACCGAAAATGTTTTCTATTGAAATCCAACGAGCACTTACACCAAACATATCGATATTCACCAGAGTATTATCTCTGGTTACGCGATCTAGAATAAGAGACGAACCGTCTCCTTCATCTAGAATAGCCACTTGCTAAAATATGGTTACCAACAGTTAATTACTGCTGCTAGTGTTCAGGGACGAAGTAATAATAAATTAATAGTATTAATGGGGTAATATTATCCCTCACCCATGTTAAACAGTATTAACTGTAAAGTGTCATTTAGCAAAAACAGCTTAATTATGTTAAAGGTTAAAAAGTAATAAATGTCTGTAGATTTGTCATTCACATCCGCCATCCTAGATACCATACCCTGACAGTATTTGCCGTACCATTGCTCATCAGAAAGCCTAGTGAACTATTCGTTCGAAGATGTTTTTAGCCACCTGCTACAATATGCTGAATGACAATTAGTAACTGCTGCTAGAGCTCAACCAAGGACAAATAATAAATGAATATTATTCATGTTTTAATATCAACCCTCACCAATGTTAAACAACATTGACTGTAAAGTGTTATTCAGCAATAATTCTTTATTTATGTTAAAGGCGAAAAAATAATAGGTGCTCGTAGATTTGTCTATTACATCCACCAACCTAGGACCCATCCCATGGCCGATTTCGAAATATCATGGCTTATCAGAAAGGCTAGTGAACCATTCGTTCGAAGATGTTTTTAGCCACCTGCTACATTATGCTGAACAACAATTAGTAACTGCTTCTAGAGTTCAGCCACGGACAAATCATAAATGAATACTATTCATGGGTTAATATCATCCCTCACGAATGTTAAACAACATTGACTGTAAAGTGTTATTCAGCAAAAATTCTTTATTTATGTTACAGGCGAAAAAATAATAAGTGCACGTAGATTTGCCTATTACATCGACCAAACTAGAACCCATCCCATGGCCGATTTCGAAATATCATGGCTCATCAGAAAGCCTAGGGAACCATCGGGCAGAAAATGTTTTCAATTGAAAGCCAACGAGCACTTACACCAAACATATCGATATTCACCAGAGTATTATCTCTGGTTACGCGATCTAGAATAAGAGACGAACCGTCTCCTTCATCTAGGATAGCCACTGGCGAAAATATGGTTACCAACAATTAATTACTGCTGCTAGTGTTCAGGGACGAAGTAATAATAAATTAATAGTATTAATGGGGTAATATTATCTCTCACCCATGTTAAACAGTATTAACTGTAAAGTGTCATTTAGCAAAAACAGCTTAATTATGTTAAAGGTTAAAAAGTAATAAATGTCTGTAGATTTGTCATTCACATCCGCCATCCTAGATACCATACCCTGACAGCATTTGCCGTACCATTGCTCATCAGAAAGCCTAGTGAACCATTCGTTCGAAGATGTTTTTAGCCACCTGCTACATTATGCTGAACAACAATTATTAACTGCTTCTAGAGTTCAGCCACGAACAAATAATAAATGAATACTAATCATGTTTTAATATCAACCCTCACCAATGTTAAACTACATTGACTGTAAAGTGTTATTCAGCAAAAATTCTTTATTTATGTTAAAGGCGAAAAAATAATAAGTGCACGTAGATTTGCCTATTACATCCACCAACCTAGAACCCATCCCATGGCCGATTTCGAAATATCATGGCTCATCAGAAAGCCTAGTGAACCATTCGTTCGAAAATGTTTTTAGCCATTTGCTACATTATGCTGAACAACAATTAGTAACTGCTTCTAGAGTTCAGCCACGGACAAATCATAAATGAATACTATTCATTGGTTAATATCATCCCTCACGAATGTTAAACAACATTGACTGTAAAGTGTTATTCAGCAAAAATTCTTTATTTATGTTAAAGGCGAAAAATAATAGGTGCTCGTAGATTTGTCTATTACATCCACCAACCTAGGACCCATCCCATGGCCGATTTTGAAATATCATGGCTCATCAGAAAGCCTAGTGAACCATTCGTTCGAAAATGTTTTTAGCCACCTGCTACATTATGCTGAACAACAATTAGTAACTGCTTCTAGAGTTCAGCCACGGACAAATCATAAATGAATACTATTCATGGGTTAATATCATCCCTCACGAATGTTAAACAACATTGACTGTAAAGTGTTATTCAGCAAAAATTCTTTATTTATGTTAAAGGCGAAAAATAATAGGTGCTCGTAGATTTGTCTATTACATCCACCAACCTAGGACCCATCCCATGGCCGATTTCGAAATATCATGGCTCATAAGAAAGCCTAGTGAACCATTCGTTCGAAAATGTTTTTAGCCATTTGCTACATTATGCTGAACAACAATTAGTAACTGCTTCTAGAGTTCAGCCACGGACAAATCATAAATGAATACTATTCATGGGTTAATATCATCCCTCACGAATGTTAAACAACATTGACTGTAAAGTGTTATTCAGCAAAAGTTCTTTATTTATGTTACAGGCAAAAAAATAATAAGTGCACGTAGATTTGCCTATTACATCCACCAACCTAGGACCCATCCCATGGCCGATTTTGAAATATCATGGCTCATCAGAAAGCCTAGTGAACCATTCGTTCGAAAATGTTTTTAGCCACCTGCTACATTATGCTGAACAACAATTAGTAACTGCTTCTAGAGTTCAGCCACGGACAAATCATAAATGAATACTATTCATGGGTTAATATCATCCCTCACGAATGTTAAACAACATTGACTGTAAAGTGTTATTCAGCAAAAATTCTTTATTTATGTTAAAGGCGAAAAATAATAGGTGCTCGTAGATTTGTCTATTACATCCACCAACCTAGGACCCATCCCATGGCCGATTTCGAAATATCATGGCTCATAAGAAAGCCTAGTGAACCATTCGTTCGAAAATGTTTTTAGCCATTTGCTACATTATGCTGAACAACAATTAGTAACTGCTTCTAGAGTTCAGCCACGGACAAATCATAAATGAATACTATTCATGGGTTAATATCATCCCTCACGAATGTTAAACAACATTGACTGTAAAGTGTTATTCAGCAAAAGTTCTTTATTTATGTTACAGGCAAAAAAATAATAAGTGCACGTAGATTTGCCTATTACATCCACCAACCTAAAACCCATCCCATGGCCGATTTCGAAGTATCATGGCTCATCAGAAAGGATAGGGAACCATCGGACCGAAAATGTTTTCTATTGAAATCCAACGAGCACTTACACCAAACATATCGATATTCACCAGAGTATTATCTCTGGTTACGCGATCTAGAATAAGAGACGAACCGTCTCCTTCATCTAGAATAGCCACTTGCTAAAATATGGTTACCAACAGTTAATTACTGCTGCTAGTGTTCAGGGACGAAGTAATAATAAATTAATAGTATTAATGGGGTAATATTATCCCTCACCCATGTTAAACAGTATTAACTGTAAAGTGTCATTTAGCAAAAACAGCTTAATTATGTTAAAGGTTAAAAAGTAATAAATGTCTGTTGATTTGTCATTCACATCCGCCATCCTAGATACCATACCCTGACAGTATTTGCCGTACCATTGCTCATCAGAAAGCCTAGTGAACTATTCGTTCGAAGATGTTTTTAGCCACCTGCTACAATATGCTGAATGACAATTAGTAACTGCTGCTAGAGCTCAACCAAGGACAAATAATAAATGAATATTATTCATGTTTTAATATCAACCCTCACCAATGTTAAACAACATTGACTGTAAAGTGTTATTCAGCAATAATTCTTTATTTATGTTAAAGGCGAAAAAATAATAGGTGCTCGTAGATTTGTCTATTACATCCACCAACCTAGGACCCATCCCATGGCCGATTTCGAAATATCATGGCTTATCAGAAAGGCTAGTGAACCATTTGTTCGAAGATGTTTTTAGCCACCTGCTACATTATGCTGAACAACAATTAGTAACTGCTTCTAGAGTTCAGCCACGGACAAATCATAAATGAATACTATTCATGGGTTAATATCATCCCTCACGAATGTTAAACAACATTGACTGTAAAGTGTTATTCAGCAAAAATTCTATATTTATGTTACAGGCAAAAAAATAATAAGTGCACGTAGATTTGCCTATTACATCCACCAACCTAGAATCCATCTCATGGCCGATTTCGAAATATCATGGCTCATCAGAAAGGCTAGGAAACCATCGGACAGAAAATGTTTTCAATTGAAAGCCAACGAGCACTTACACCAAACATATCGATATTCAACAGAGTATTATCTCTGGTTACCCGATCTAGAATAAGAGACGAACCGTCTCCTTCATCTAGAATAGCCACTTGCTAAAATATGGTTACCAACAGTTAATTACTGCTGCTAGTGTTCAGGGACGAAGTAATAATAAATTAATAGTATTAATGGGGTAATATTATCTCTCACCCATGTTAAACAGTATTAACTGTAAAGTGTCATTTAGCAAAAACCGCTTAATTATGATTAAGGTGAAAAAGTAATAAGTGTCCCTAGATTCGTTATTCACGTCCGCCATCCTAGATACCATCCCCTGACGGTTTTTGCCGTACCATGGCTAATCAGAAAGCCTAGTGAACCATTCGTTCGAAGATGTTTTTAGCCACCTGCTACAATATGCTGAACGTAAAGTGTTATTCAGCAAAAATTCTTTATTTATGTTAAAGGCGAAAAAATAATAAGTGCACGTAGATTTGCCTATTACATCCACCAACCTAGAATCCATCTCATGGCCGATTTCGAAATATCATGGCTCATCAGAAAGGCTAGGAAACCATCGGACAGAAAATGTTTTCAATTGAAAGCCAACGAGCACTTACACCAAACATATCGATATTCAACAGAGTATTATCTCTGGTTACGCGATCTAGAATAAGAGACGAACCGTCTCCTTCATCTAGAATAGCCACTTGCTAAAATATGGTTACCAACAGTTAATTACTGCTGCTAGTATTCAGGGACGAAGTAATAATAAATTAATAGTATTAATGGGGTAATATTATCCCTCACCCATGTTAAACAGTATTAATTGTAAAGTGTCATTTAGCAAAAACAGCTTAATTATGTTAAATGTTAAAAAGTAATAAATGTCTGTAGATTTGTCATTCACATCCGCCATCCTAGATACCATACCCTGACAGTATTTGCCGTACCATTGCTCATCAGAAAGCCTAGTGAACTATTCGTTCGAAGATGTTTTTAGCCACCTGCTACAATATGCTGAATGACAATTAGTAACTGCTGCTAGAGCTCAACCAAGGACAAATAATAAATGAATATTATTCATGTTTTAATATCAACCCTCACCAATGTTAAACAACATTGACTGTAAAGTGTTATTCAGCAATAATTCTTTATTTATGTTAAAGGCGAAAAAATAATAGGTGCTCGTAGATTTGTCTATTACATCCACCAACCTAGGACCCATCCCATGGCCGATTTCGAAATATCATGGCTTATCAGAAAGGCTAGTGAACCATTTGTTCGAAGATGTTTTTAGCCACCTGCTACATTATGCTGAACAACAATTAGTAACTGCTTCTAGAGTTCAGCCACGGACAAATCATAAATGAATACTATTCATGGGTTAATATCATCCCTCACGAATGTTAAACAACATTGACTGTAAAGTGTTATTCAGCAAAAATTCTATATTTATGTTACAGGCAAAAAAATAATAAGTGCACGTAGATTTGCCTATTACATCCACCAACCTAGAATCCATCTCATGGCCGATTTCGAAATATCATGGCTCATCAGAAAGGCTAGGAAACCATCGGACAGAAAATGTTTTCAATTGAAAGCCAACGAGCACTTACACCAAACATATCGATATTCAACAGAGTATTATCTCTGGTTACCCGATCTAGAATAAGAGACGAACCGTCTCCTTCATCTAGAATAGCCACTTGCTAAAATATGGTTACCAACAGTTAATTACTGCTGCTAGTGTTCAGGGACGAAGTAATAATAAATTAATAGTATTAATGGGGTAATATTATCTCTCACCCATGTTAAACAGTATTAACTGTAAAGTGTCATTTAGCAAAAACCGCTTAATTATGATTAAGGTGAAAAAGTAATAAGTGTCCCTAGATTCGTTATTCACGTCCGCCATCCTAGATACCATCCCCTGACGGTTTTTGCCGTACCATGGCTAATCAGAAAGCCTAGTGAACCATTCGTTCGAAGATGTTTTTAGCCACCTGCTACAATATGCTGAACGTAAAGTGTTATTCAGCAAAAATTCTTTATTTATGTTAAAGGCGAAAAAATAATAAGTGCACGTAGATTTGCCTATTACATCCACCAACCTAGAATCCATCTCATGGCCGATTTCGAAATATCATGGCTCATCAGAAAGGCTAGGAAACCATCGGACAGAAAATGTTTTCAATTGAAAGCCAACGAGCACTTACACCAAACATATCGATATTCAACAGAGTATTATCTCTGGTTACGCGATCTAGAATAAGAGACGAACCGTCTCCTTCATCTAGAATAGCCACTTGCTAAAATATGGTTACCAACAGTTAATTACTGCTGCTAGTATTCAGGGACGAAGTAATAATAAATTAATAGTATTAATGGGGTAATATTATCCCTCACCCATGTTAAACAGTATTAATTGTAAAGTGTCATTTAGCAAAAACAGCTTAATTATGTTAAATGTTAAAAAGTAATAAATGTCTGTAGATTTGTCATTCACATCCGCCATCCTAGATACCATACCCTGACAGTATTTGCCGTACCATTGCTCATCAGAAAGCCTAGTGAACTATTCGTTCGAAGATGTTTTTAGCCACCTGCTACAATATGCTGAATGACAATTAGTAACTGCTGCTAGAGCTCAACCAAGGACAAATAATAAATGAATATTATTCATGTTTTAATATCAACCCTCACCAATGTTAAACAACATTGACTGTAAAGTGTTATTCAGCAAAAATTCCTTATTTATGTTAAAGGCGAAAAAATAATAAGTGCACGTAGATTTGCCTATTACATCCACCAACCTAGAACCCGTTCCATGGCCGATTTCAAAATATCATGGCTCATCAGAAAGCCTAGTGAACCATTCGTTCGAAGATGTTTTTAGCCACCTGCTAAAATATGCTGAACAACAATTAGTAACTTCTGCTTGAACTTAGACACGAACAAATAATTAATGAATACTATTCATGGGTTAACATCATCCCTCACGAATGAGGTACATTGACTGTAAAGTATCACTTAGCTAAAACAGCTTAATTATGATAAAGGTGAATAAGTAATAAGTGTCCCTAGATTCGTTATTCACGTCCGCCATCCTAGATACCATCCCCTGACCGTTTTTCCGTACCATGGCTCATCAGAAAGCCTAGTGAACCATTCGTTCGAAGATGTTTTTAGCCACCTGCTACAATATGCTGAACGTAAAGTGTTATTCAGCATAAATTCTTTATTTATGTTAAAGGCGAAAAAATAATAAGTGCACGTAGATTTGCCTATTACATCCATCAACCTAGATCCCATCCCATGGCCGATTTCGAAGTATCATGGCTCATCAGAAAGGATAGGGAACCATCTTACCGAAAATGTTTTCTATTGAAATCCAACGAGCACTTACACCAAACATATCGATATTCACCAGAGTATTATCTCTGGTTACGCGATCTAGAATAAGATCCGAACCGTCTCCTTCATCTAGAATAGCCATTAGCTAAAATATGATTAACAACAATTAATTACTGCTGCTAGTGTTCATGGACGAAGTAATAATAAATTAATAGTATTAATGGGGTAATATTATCCCTCACCAATGTTAAACAGTATTAACTGTAAAGTGTCATTTAGCAAAAACAGCTTAATTATGATAAAGGTGAAAAAGTAATAAGTGTCCCTAGATTCGTTATTCACGTCCGCCATCCTAGATACCATCCCCTGACCGTTTTTGCCGTACCATGGCTAATCAGAAAGCCTAGTGAACCATTCGTTCGAAGATGTTTTTAGCCACCTGCTACAATATGCTGAACGTAAAGTGTTATTCAGCAAAAATTCTTTATTTATGTTAAAGGCGAAAAAATAATAAGTGCACGTAGATTTGCCTATTAAATCCACCAACCTAGAATCCATCTCATGGCCGATTTCGAAATATCATGGCTCATCAGAAAGGCTAGGAAACCATCGGACAGAAAATGTTTTCAATTGAAAGCCAACGAGCACTTACACCAAACATATCGATATTCAACAGAGTATTATCTCTGGTTACGCGATCTAGAATAAGAGACGAACCGTCTCCTTCATCTAGAATAGCCACTTGCTAAAATATGGTTACCAACAGTTAATTACTGCTGCTAGTGTTCAGGGACGAAGTAATAATAAATTAATAGTATTAATGGGGTAATATTATCCCTCACCCATGTTAAACAGTATTAATTGTAAAGTGTTATTCAGCAAAAATTCTTTATTTATGTTACAGGCGAAAAAATAATAAGTGCACGTAGATTTGCCTATTACATCCACCAACCTAGAACCCATCCCATGGCCGATTTCGAAATATCATTGCTCATCAGAAAGCCTAGTGAACCATTCGTTCGAAGATGTTTTTAGCCACCTGCTACATTATGCTAAACAACAATTAGTAACTGCTTCTAGAGTTCAGCCACGGACAAATCATAAATGAATACTATTCATGGGTTAATATCATCCCTCACGAATGTTAAACAACATTGACTGTAAAGTGTTATTCAGCAATAATTCTTTATTTATGTTAAAGGCGAAAAAATAATAGGTGCTCGTAGATTTGTCTATTACATCCACCAACCTAGGACCCATCCCATGGCCAATTTCGAAATATCATGGCTCATCAGAAAGGCTAGTGAACCATTTGTTCGATGATGTTTTTAGCCACCTGCTACATTATGCTGAACAACAATTAGTAACTGCTTCTAGAGTTCAGCCACGGACAAATCATAAATGAATACTATTCATGGGTTAATATCATCCCTCACGAATGTTAAACAACATTGACTGTAAAGTGTTATTCAGCAAAAATTCTTTATTCATGTTAAAGGCGAAAAATAATAGGTGCTCGTAGATGTGTCTATTACATCCACCAACCTAGGACCCATCCCATGGCCGATTTCGAAATATCATGGCTCATCAGAAAGGCTAGTGAACCATTCGTTCGAAGATGTTTTTAGCCACCTGCTACATTATGCTGAACAACAATTAGTAACTGCTTCTAGAGTTCAGCCACGGACAAATCATAAATGAATACTATTCATGGGTTAATATCATCCCTCACGAATGTTAAACAACATTGACTGTAAAGTGTTATTCAGCAAAAATTCTTTATTTATGTTACAGGCGAAAAAATAATAAGTGCACGTAGATTTGCCTATTACATCGACCAACCTAGAACCCATCCCATGGCCGATTTCGAAATATCATGGCTCATCAGAAAGCCTAGGGAACCATCGGGCAGAAAATGTTTTCAATTGAAAGCCAACGAGCACTTACACCAAACATATCGATATTCACCAGAGTATTATCTCTGGTTACGCGATCTAGAATAAGAGACGAACCGTCTCCTTCATCTAGGATAGCCACTTGCGAAAATATGGTTACCAACAATTAATTACTGCTGCTAGTGTTCAGGGACGAAGTAATAATAAATTAATAGTATTAATGGGGTAATATTATCTCTCACCCATGTTAAACAGTATTAACTGTAAAGTGTCATTTAGCAAAAACAGCTTAATTATGTTAAAGGTTAAAAAATAATAAATGTCTGTAGATTTGTCATTCACATCCGCCATCCTGGATACCATCCCCTGACCGTTTTTGCCGTACCATAGCTAATCAGAAAGCCTAGTGAACCATTCGTTCGAAGATGTTTTTAACCACCTGCTACAATATGCTGAACGTAAAGTGTTATTCAGCAAAAATTCTTTATTTATGTTAAAGGCGAAAAAATAATAAGTGCACGTAGATTTGCCTATTACATCCACCAATCTAGAATCCATCCCATTGCCGATTTCGAAATATCATGGCTCATCAGAAAGGCTAGGAAACCATCGGACAGAAAATGTTTTCAATTGAAAGCCAACGAGCACTTACACCAAACATATCGATATTCAACAGAGTATTATCTCTGGTTACGCGATCTAGAATAAGAGACGAACCGTCTCCTTCATCTAGAATAGCCACTTGCTAAAATATGGTTACCAACAGTTAATTACTGCTGCTAGTGTTCAGGGACGAAGTAATAATAAATTAATAGTATTAATGGGGTAATATTATCCCTCACCCATGTTAAACAGTATTAACTGTAAAGTGTCATTTAGCAAAAACAGCTTAATTATGTTAAAGGTTAAAAAGTAATAAATGTCTGTAGATTTGTCATTCACATCCGCCATCCTAGATACCATACCCTGACAGCATTTGCCGTACCATTGCTCATCAGAAAGCCTAGTGAACCATTCGTTCGAAAATGTTTTCAGCCACCTGCTACATTATGCTGAACAACAATTAGTAACTGCTTCTAGAGTTCAGCCACGGACAAATCATAAATGAATACTATTCATGGGTTAATATCATCCCTCACGAATGTTAAACAACATTGACTGTAAAGTGTTATTCAGCAATAATTCTTTATTTATGTTAAAGGCGAAAAAATAATAGGTGCTCGTAGATTTGTCTATTACATCCACCAACCTAGGACCCATCCCATGGCCGATTTCGAAATATCATGGCTCATCAGAAAGGCTAGTTAACCATTTGTTCGAAGATGTTTTTAGCCACCTGCTACATTATGCTGAACAACAATTAGTAACTGCTTCTAGAGTTCAGCCACGGACAAATCATAAATGAATACTATTCATGGGTTAATATCATCCCTCACGAATGTTAAACAACATTGACTGTAAAGTGTTATTCAGCAAAAATTCTTTATTTATGTTAAAGGCGAAAAATAATAGGTGCTCGTAGATGTGTCTATTACATCCACCAACCTAGGACCCATCCCATGGCCGATTTCGAAATATCATGGCTCATCAGAAAGGCTAGTGAACCATTCGTTCGAAGATGTTTTTAGCCACCTGCTACATTATGCTGAACAACAATTAGTAACTGCTTATAGAGTTCAGCCACGGACAAATCATAAATAAATACTATTCATGGGTTAATATCATCCCTCACGAATGTTAAACAACATTGACTGTAAAGTGTTATTCAGCAAAAATTCTTTATTTATGTTAAAGGCGAAAAAATAATAAGTGCACGTAGATTTGCCTATTACATCCACCAACCTAGAATCCATCCCATGGCCGATTTCGAAATATCATGGCTCATCAGAAAGGCTAGGAAACCATCGGACAGAAAATGTTTTCAATTGAAAGCCAACGAGCACTTACACCAAACATATCGATATTCAACAGAGTATTATCTCTGGTTACGCGATCTAGAATAAGAGACGAACCGTCTCCTTCATCTAGAATAGCCACTTGCTAAAATATGGTTACCAACAGTTAATTACTGCTGCTAGTGTTCAGGGACGAAGTAATAATAAATTAATAGTATTAATGGGGTAATATTATCCCTCACCCATGTTAAACAGTATTAACTGTAAAGTGTCATTTAGCAAAAACAGCTTAATTATGTTAAAGGTTAAAAAGTAATAAATGTCTGTAGATTAGTCATTCACATCCGCCATCCTAGATACCATACCCTGACAGCATTTGCCGTACCATTGCTCATCAGAAAGCCTAGTGAACCATTCGTTCGAAGATGTTTTTAGCCACCTGCTACATTATGCTGAACAACAATTATTGACTGCTTCTAGAGTTCAGCCACGGACAAATCATAAATGAATACTATTCATGGGTTAATATCATCCCTCACGAATGTTAAACAACATTGACTGTAAAGTGTTATTCAGCAATAATTCTTTATTTATGTTAAAGGCGAAAAAATAATAGGTGCTCGTAGATTTGTCTATTACATCCACCAACCTAGGACCCATCCCATGGCCGATTTCGAAATATCATGGCTCATCAGAAAGGCTAGTGAACCATTTGTTCGAAGATGTTTTTAGCCACCTGCTACATTATGCTGAACAACAATTAGTAACTGCTTCTAGAGTTCAGCCACGGACAAATCATAAATGAATACTATTCATGGGTTAATATCATCCCTCACGAATGCTAAACAACATTGACTGTAAAGTGTTATTCAGCAAAAATTCTTTATTTATGTTAAATGCGAAAAAATAATAAGTGCACGTAGATTTGCCTATTACATCCACCAACCTAGAACCCATCCCATGGCCGATTTCGAAATATCATGGCTCATCAGAAAGCCTAGGGAACCATCGGGCAGAAAATGTTTTCAATTGAAAGCCAACGAGCACTTACACCCAACATATCGATATTCACCAGAGTATTATCTCTGGTTACGCGATCTAGAATATGAGAAGAACCGTCTCCTTCATCTAGAATAGCCACTTGCGAAAATATGGTTACCAACAATTAATTACTGCTGCTAGTGTTCAGGGACGAAGTAATAATAAATTAATAGTATTAATGGGGTAATATTATCTCTCACCCATGTTAAACAGTATTAACTGTAAAGTGTCATTTAGCAAAAACAGCTTAATTATGTTAAAGGTTAAAAAGTGATAAATGTCTGTAGATTTGTCATTCACATCCGCCATCCTAGATACCATCCCCTGACCGTTTTTGCCGTACCATAGCTAATCAGAAAGCCTAGTGAACCATTCGTTCGAAGATGTTTTTAGCCACCTGCTACAATATGCTGAACGACAATTAGTAACTGCTTCTAAAGCTCAGCCACGAACAAATAATAAATGAATACTATTCATGTTTTAATATCAACCCTCACCAATGTTAAACAACATTGACTGTAAAGTGTTATTCAGCAAAAATTCTTCAATTATGTTAAAGGCGAAAAAATAATAAGTGCACGTAGATTTGCCTATTACATCCACCAACCTAGAACCCATCCCATGGCCGATTTCGAAATATCATGGCTCATCAGAAAAGCCAGGGAACCATCGGACCGACAATGTTTTCAATTGAAAGCCAACGAGCACTTACACCAAACATATCGATATTCAACAGAGTATTATCTCTGGTTACGCGATCTAGAATAAGAGACAATCCGTCTCCTTCATCTAGAATAACCACCTGCTAAAATATGATTGACAACAATTAATTACTGCTGCTAGTGTTCATGGACGAAGTAATAATCAATTAATAGTATTAATGGGGTGATTTTATCCCTCACCAATGTTAAACAGTATTAACTGTAAAGGGGTCATTTAGCAAAAACAGCTTAATTATGATAAAGGTGAAAAAGTAATTCGTCACTACGAATTACGTAGATTCGTCATTCACTTCCGCCATCCTAGATACCATCCCCTGACCATTTTTCCGTACCATGGCTCATCAGAAAGCCTAGTGAACCATTCGTTCGAAGACGTTTTTAGCCACCTGCTACAATATGCTGAACGACAATTAGTAACTGCTTCTAAAGCTCAGCCACGAACAAATAATAAATGAATACTATTCATGTTTTAATATCAACCCTCATCAATGTTAAACAACTTTGACTGTAAAATGTTATTCAGCAAAAATTCTTTATTTATGTTAAAGGCGAAAAATAATAGGTGCTCGTAGATGTGTCTATTACATCCACCAACCTAGGACCCATCCCATGGCCGATTTCGAAATATCATGGCTCATCAGAAAGCCTAGTGAACCATTCGTTCGAAAATGTTTTTGACCACCTGCTACATTATGCTGAACAACAATTAATAACTGCTTCTAGAGTTTAGCCACGGACAAATCATAAATGAATACTATTCATGGGTTAATATCATCCCTCACGAATGTTAAACAACATTGACTGTAAAGTGTTATTCAGCAAAAATTCTTTATTTATGTTACAGGCAAAAAATAATAAGTGCACGTAGATTTGCCTATTACATCCACCAACCTAGAACCCATCCCATGGCCGATTTCGAAGTATCATGGCTCATCAGAAAGGATAGGGAACCATCGGACCGAAAAATGTTTTCTATTGAAATCCAACCAGCACTTACACCAAACATATCGATATTCAACAGAGTATTATCTCTGGTTACGCGATCTAGAATAAGATCCGAACCGTCTCCTTCATCTAGAATAGCCATTAGCTAAAATATGATTGACAACAATTAATTACTGCTGCTAGTGTTCATGGACGAAGTAATAATCAATTAATAGTATTAATGGGGTGATTTTATCCCTCACCAATGTTAAACAGTATTAACTGTAAGGGGTCATTTAGCAAAAACAGCTTAATTATGATAAAGGTGAAAAAGTAATTCGTCACTACGAATTACGTAGATTCGTCATTCACTTCCGCCATCCTAGATACCATCCCCTGACCGCTTTTGCCGTACCATTGCTCATCAGAAAGCCTAGTGAACTATTCGTTCGAAGATGTTTTTAGCCACCTGCTACAA
Organism: Platypus cylindrus; assembly: GCA_949748235.1. Taxonomy (NCBI): domain Eukaryota; kingdom Metazoa; phylum Arthropoda; class Insecta; order Coleoptera; family Curculionidae; genus Platypus; species Platypus cylindrus. The sequence goes on from OX456488.1 coordinate 34,777,409, forward strand.
TATGCTGAATGACAATTAGTAACTGCTGCTAGAGCTCAACCAAGGACAAATAATAAATGAATATTATTCATGTTTTAATATCAACCCTCACCAATGTTAAACAACATTGACTGTAAAGTGTTATTCAGCAAAAATTCTTTATTTATGTTAAAGGCGAAAAATAATAGGTGCTCGTAGATGTGTCTATTACATCCACCAACCTAGGACCCATCCCATGGCCGATTTCGAAATATCATGGCTCATCAGAAAGGCTAGTGAACCATTCGTTCGAAGATGTTTTTAGCCACCTGTTATTTATTTTAGTTATTTAAGTATTAATGGGGTGATTTTATCCCTCACCAATGTTAAACAGTATTAACTGTAAGGGGTCATTTAGCAAAAACAGCTTAATTATGATAAAGGTGAAAAAGTAATTCGTCACTACGAATTACGTAGATTCGTCATTCACTTCCGCCATCCTAGATACCATCCCCTGACCGCTTTTGCCGTACCATTGCTCATCAGAAAGCCTAGTGAACCATTCGTTCGAAGATGTTTTTAGCCACCTGCTACATTATGCTGAACAACAATTATTAACTGCTTCTAGAGTTCAGCCACGGACAAATCATAAATGAATACTATTCATGGGTTAATATCATCCCTCACGAATGTTAAACAACATTGACTGTAAAGTGTTATTCAGCAAAAATTCTTTATTTATGTTAAATGCGAAAAATAATAGGTGCTCGTAGATGTGTCTATTACATCCACCAACCTAGGACCCATCCCATGGCCGATTTCGAAATATCATGGCACATCAGAAAGGCTAGTGAACCATTCGTTCGAAGATGTTTTTAGCCACCTGCTACATTATGCTGAACAACAATTAGTAACTGCTTCTAGAGTTCAGCCACGGACAAATCATAAATGAATACTATTCATGGGTTAATATCATCCGTCACGAATGTTAAACAACATTGACTGTAAAGTGTTATTCAGCAAAAATTCTTTATTTATGTTAAAGGCGAAAAAATAATAAGTGCACGTAGATTTGCCTATTACATCCACCAACCTAGAATCCATCCCATGGCCGATTTCGAAATATCATGGCTCATCAGAAAGGCTAGGAAACCATCGGACAGAAAATGTTTTCAATTGAAAGCCAACGAGCACTTACACCAAACATATCGATATTCAACAGAGTATTATCTCTGGTTACGCGATCTAGAATAAGAGACGAACCGTCTCCTTCATCTAGAATAGCCACTTGCTAAAATATGGTTATCAACAGTTAATTACTGCTGCTAGCGTTCAGGGACGAAGTAATAATAAATTAATAGTATTAATGGGGTAATATTATCCCTCACCCATGTTAAACAGTCTTAACTGTAAAGTGTCATTTAGCAAAAACAGCTTAATTATGTTAAAGGTTAAAAAGTAATAAATGTCTGTAGATTTGTCATTCACATCCGCCATCCTAGATATCATACCCTGACAGTATTTGCCGTACCATTGCTCATCAGAAAGCCTAGTGAACTATTCGTTCGAAGATGTTTTTAGCCACCTGCTACAATATGCTGAATGACAAATAGTAACTGCTGCTAGAGCTCAACCAAGGACAAATAATAAATGAATATTATTCATGTTTTAATATCAACCCTCACCAATGTTAAACAACATTGACTGTAAAATGTTATTCAGCAAAAATTCTTTATTTATGTTAAAGGCGAAAAATAATAGGTGCTCGTAGATGTGTCTATTACATCCACCAACCTAGGACCCATCCCATGGCCGATTTCGAAATATCATGGCTCATCAGAAAGGCTAGTGAACCATTCGTTCGAAGATGTTTTTAGCCACCTGCTACATTATGCTGAACAACAATTAGTAACTGCTTCTAGAGTTCAGCCACGGACAAATCATAAATGAATACTATTCATGGGTTAATATCATCCCTCACGAATGTTAAACAATATTGACTGTAAAGTGTTATTCAGCAAAAATTCTTTATTTATGTTACAGGCGAAAAAATAATAAGTGCACGTAGATTTGCCTATTACATCCACCAACCTAGAACCCATCCCATTGCCGATTTCGAAATATCATGGCTCATCAGAAAGCCTAGGGAACCATCGGGCAGAAAATGTTTTCAATTGAAAGCCAACGAGCACTTACACCAAACATATCGATATTCACCAGAGTATTATCTCTGGTTACGCGATCTAGAATAAGAGACGAACCGTCTCCTTCATCTAGAATAGCCACTTGCGAAAATATGGTTACCAACAATTAATTATTGCTGCTAGTGTTCAGGGACGAAGTAATAATAAATTAATAGTATTAATGGGGTAATATTATCTCTCACCCATGTTAAACAGTATTAACTGTAAAGTGTCATTTAGCAAAAACAGCTTAATTATGTTAAAGGTTAAAAAGTAATAAATGTCTGTAGATTTGTCATTCACGTCCGCCATCCTAGATACCATCCCCTGACCGCTTTTGCCGTACCATTGCTCATCAGAAAGCCTAGTGAACTATTCGTTCGAAGATGTTTTTAGCCACCTGCTACATTATGCTGAACAACTATTATTAACTGCTTCTAGAGTTCAGCCACGGACAAATCATAAATGAATACTATTCATGGGTTAATATCATCCGTCACGAATGTTAAACAACATTGACTGTAAAGTGTTATTCAGCAAAAATTCCTTATTTATGTTAAAGGCGAAAAAATAATAAGTGCACGTAGATTTGCCTATTACATCCACCAACCTAGAATCCATCCCATGGCCGATTTCGAAATATCATGGCTCATCAGAAAGGCTAGGAAACCATTCGTTCGAAGATGTTTTTAGCCACCTGCTACATTATGCTGAACTACAATTAGTAACTGCTTCTAGAGTTTAGCCACGGACAAATCATAAATGAATACTATTCATGGGTTAATATCATCCCGCACGAATGTTAAACAACATTGACTGTAAAGTGTTATTCAGCAAAAATTCTTTATTTATGTTAAAGGCGAAAAATAATAGGTGCTCGTAGATGTGTCTATTACATCCACCAACCTAGGACCCATCCCATGGCCGATTTCGAAATATCATGGCTCATCAGAAAGGCTAGTGAACCATTCGTTCGAAGATGTTTTTAGCCACCTGCTACATTATGCTGAACAACAATTAGTAACTGCTTCTAGAGTTCAGCCACGGACAAATCATAAATGAATACTATTCATGGGTTAATATCATCCCTCATGAATGTTAAACAACATTGACTGTAAAGTGTTATTCAGCAAAAATTCTTTATTTATGTTACAGGGGAAAAAATAATAAGTGCACGTAGATTTGCCTATTACATCCACCAACCTAGAACCCATCCCATGGCCGATTTCGAAATATCATGGCTCATCAGAAAGCCTAGGGAACCATCGGCAGAAAATGTTTTCAATTGAAAGCCAACGAGCACTTACACCAAACATATCGATATTCACCAGAGTATTATCTCTGGTTACGCGATCTAGAATAAGAGACGAACCGTCTCCTTCATCTAGAATAGCCACTTGCGAAAATATGGTTACCAACAATTAATTACTGCTGCTAGTGTTCAGGGACAAAGTAATAATAAATTAATAGTATTAATGGGGTAATATTATCTCTCACCCATGTTAAACAGTATTAACTGTAAAGTGTCATTTAGCAAGAACAGCTTAATTATGTTAAAGGTTAAAAAATAATAAATGTCTGTAGATTTCTCATTCACATCCGCCATCCTAGATACCATCCCCTGACCGTTTTTGCCGTACCATAGCTAATCAGAAAGCCTAGTGAACCATTCGTTCGAAGATGTTTTTAGCCACCTGCTACAATATGCTTAACGTAAAGTGTTATTCAGCAAAAATTCTTTATTTATGTTAAAGGCGAAAAAATAATAAGTGCACGTAGATTTGCCTATTACATCCACCAACCTAGAATCCATCCCATGGCCGATTTCGAAATATCATGGCTCATCAGAAAGGCTAGGAAACCATCGGACAGAAAATGTTTTCAATTGAAAGCCAACGAGCACTTACACCAAACATATCGATATTCAACAGAGTATTATCTCTGGTTACGCGATCTAGAAAAAGAGACGAACCGTCTCCTTCATCTAGAATAGCCACTTGCTAAAATATGGTTACCAACAGTTAATTACTGCTGCTAGTGTTCAGGGACGAAGTAATAATAAATTAATAGTATTAATGGGGTAATATTATCCCTCACCCATGTTAAACAGTATTAACTGTAAAGTGTCATTTAGCAAAAACAGCTTAATTATGATAAAGGTGAAAAAGTAATTCGTCACTACGAATTACGTAGATTCGTCATTCACTTCCGCCATCCTAGATACCATCCACTGACCGTTTTTCCGTACCATGGCTCATCAGAAAGCCTAGTGAACCATTCGTTCGAAGACGTTTTTAGCCACCTGCTACAATATGCTGAACGACAATTATTAACTGCTTCTAAAGCTCAGCCACGAACAAATAATAAATGAATACTATTCATGTTTTAATATCAACCCTCACCAATGTTAAACAACATTGACTGTAAAGTGTTATTCAGCAAAAATTCTTTATTTATGTTACAGGCAGAAAAATAATAAGTGCACGTAGATTTGCCTGTTACATCCACCAACCTAGAACCCATCCCATGGCCGATTTCGAAATATCATGGCTCATCAGAAAGCCTAGTGAACCATTCGTTCGAAAATGTTTTTAGCCACCTGCTACATTATGCTGAACAACAATTAGTAACTGCTTCTAGAGTTTAGCCACGGACAAATCATAAATGAATACTATTCATGGGTTAATATCATCCCGCACGAATGTTAAACAACATTGACTGTAAAGTGTTATTCAGCAAAAATTCTTTATTTATGTTACAGGCAAAAAAATAATAAGTGCACGTAGATTTGCCTATTACATCCACCAACCTAGAATCCATCCCATGGCCGATTTCGAAGTATCATGGCTCATCAGAAATGATACGGAACCATTGGACCGAAAATGTTTTCTATTGAAATCCAACGAGCACTTACACCAAACATATCGATATTCAACAGAGTATTATCTCTGGTTACGCGATCTAGAATAAGATCCGAACCGTCTCCTTCATCTAGAATAGCCATTAGCTAAAATATGATTAACAACAACTAATTACTGCTGCTAGTGTTCATGGACGAAGTAATAATAAATTAATAGTATTAATGGGGTAATATTATCCCTCACCAATGTTAAACAGTATTAACTGTAAAGTGTCATTTAGCAAAAACAGCTTAATTATGATAAAGGTGAAAAAGTAATAAGTGTCCCTAGATTCATCATTCACGTCCGCCATCCTAGATACCATCCCCGGACTGCTTTTGCCGTACCATGGCCCATCAGAAATCCTAGGGAACCTTTCGTTCGAAGATGTTTTTAGCCACCTGCTACAATATGCTGAATGACAATTAGTAACTGCTTCTAGAGTTCAGCCACGGACAAATCATAAATGAATACTATTCATGGGTTAATATCATCCCTCACGAATGTTAAACAACATTGACTGTAAAGTGTTATTCAGCAAAAATTCTTTATTTATGTTAAAGGCGAAAAATAATAGGTGCTCGTAGATGTGTCTATTACATCCACCAACCTAGGACCCATCCCAAGGCCGATTTCGAAATATCATGGCTCATCAGAAATGATACGGAACCATTGGACCGAAAATGTTTTCTATTGAAATCCAACGAGCACTTACACCAAACATATCGATATTCAACAGAGTATTATCTCTGGTTACGCGATCTAGAATAAGATCCGAACCGTCTCCTTCATCTAGAATAGCCATTAGCTAAAATATGATTAACAACAATTAATTACTGCTGCTAGTGTTCATGGACGAAGTAATAATAAATTAATAGTATTAATGGGGTAATATTATCCCTCACCAATGTTAAACAGTATTAACTGTAAAGTGTCATTTAGCAAAAACAGCTTAATTATGATAAAGGTGAAAAAGTAATAAGTGTCCCTAGATTCATCATTCACGTCCGCCATCCTAGATACCATCCCCGGACCGCTTTTGCCGTACCATGGCCCATCAGAAAGCCTAGGGAACCTTTCGTTCGAAGATGTTTTTAGCCACCTGCTACAATATGCTGAATGACAATTAGTAACTGCTTCTAGAGTTCAGCCACGGACAAATCATAAATGAATACTATTCATGGGTTAATATCATCCCTCACGAATGTTAAACAACATTGACTGTAAAGTGTTATTCAGCAAAAATTCTTTATTTATGTTAAAGGCGAAAAATAATAGGTGCTCGTAGATGTGTCTATTACATCCACCAACCTAGGACCCATCCCATGGCCGATTTCGAAATATCGTGGCTCATCAGAAAGCCTAGTGAACCATTCGTTCGAAAATGTTTTCAGCCACCTGCTACATTATGCTGAACAACAATTAGTAACTGCTTCTAGAGTTCAGCCACGGACAAATCATAAATGAATACTATTCATGGGTTAATATCATCCGTCACGAATGTTAAACAACATTGACTGTAAAGTGTTATTCAGCAAAAATTCTTTATTTATGTTACAGGCGAAAAAATAATAAGTGCACGTAGATTTGCCTATTACATCCACCAACCTAGAACCCATCCCATGGCCGATTTCGAAATATCATGGCTCATCAGAAAGCCTAGGGAACCATCGGGCAGAAAATGTTTTCAATTGAAAGCCAACGAGCACTTACACCAATCATATCGATATTCACCAGAGTATTATCTCTGGTTACGCGATCTAGAATAAGAGACGAACCGTCTCCTTCATCTAGAATAGCCACTTGCGAAAATATGGTTACCAACAATTAATTACTGCTGCTAGTGTTCAGGGACAAAGTAATAATGAATTAATAGTATTAATGGGGTAATATTATCTCTCACCCATGTTAAACAGTATAAACTGTAAAGTGTCATTTAGCAAAAACAGCTTAATTATGTTAAAGGTTAAAAAATAATAAATGTCTGTAGATTTGTCATTCACATCCGCCATCCTAGATACCATCCCCTGACCGTTTTTGCCGTACCATAGCTAATCAGAAAGCCTAGTGAACCATTCGTTCGAAGATGTTTTTAGCCACCTGCTACAATATGCTGAACGTAAAGTGTTATTCAGCAAAAATTCTTTATTTATGTTAAAGGCGAAAAAATAATAAGTGCACGTAGATTTGCCTATTACATCCACCAACCTAGAATCCATCCCATGGCCGATTTCGAAGTATCATGGCTCATCAGAAATGATACGGAACCATTGGACCGAAAATGTTTTCTATTGAAATCCAACGAGCACTTACACCAAACATATCGATATTCAACAGAGTATTATCTCTGGTTACGCGATCTAGAATAAGATCCGAACCGTCTCCTTCATCTAGAATAGCCATTAGCTAAAATATGATTAACAACAATTAATTACTGCTGCTAGTGTTCATGGACGAAGTAATAATAAATTAATAGTATTAATGGGGTAATATTATCCCTCACCAATGTTAAACAGTATTAACTGTAAAGTGTCATTTAGCAAAAACAGCTTAATTATGATAAAGGTGAAAAAGTAATAAGTGTCCCTAGATTCGTCATTCACGTCCGCCATCCTAGATACCATCTCCGGACCGCTTTTGCCGTACCATGGCCCATCAGAAAGCCTAGGGAACCTTTCGTTCGAAGATGTTTTTAGCCACCTGCTACAATATGCTGAATGACAATTAGTAACTGCTTCTAGAGTTCAGCCAAGGACAAATAATAAATGAATATTATTCATGTTTTAATATCAACCCTCACCAATGTTAAACAACATTGACTGTAAAGTGTTATTCAGCAAAAATTCTTTATTTATGTTAAAGGCGAAAAATAATAGGTGCTCGTAGATGTGTCTATTACATCCACCAACCTAGGACCCATCCCATGGCCGATTTCGAAATATCATGGCTCATCAGAAAGGCTAGTGAACCATTCGTTCGAAGATGTTTTTAGCCACATGCTACATTATGCTGAACAACAATTAGTAACTGCTTCTAAAGCTCAGCCACGAACAAATAATAAATGAATACTATTCATGTTTTAATATCAACCCTCACCAATGTTAAACAACATTGACTGTAAAGTGTTATTCAGCAAAAATTCTTTATTTATGTTACAGGCAGAAAAATAATAAGTGCACGTAGATTTGCCTGTTACATCCACCAACCTAGAACCCATCCCATGGCCGATTTCGAAATATCATGGCTCATCAGAAAGCCTAGTGAACCATTCGTTCGAAAATGTTTTTAGCCACCTGCTACATTATGCTGAACAACAATTAGTAACTGCTTCTAGAGTTTAGCCACGGACAAATCATAAATGAATACTATTCATGGGTTAATATCATCCCGCACGAATGTTAAACAACATTGACTGTAAAGTGTTATTCAGCAAAAATTCTTTATTTATGTTACAGGCAAAAAAATAATAAGTGCACGTAGATTTGCCTATTACATCCACCAACCTAGAATCCATCCCATGGCCGATTTCGAAGTATCATGGCTCATCAGAAATGATACGGAACCATTGGACCGAAAATGTTTTCTATTGAAATCCAACGAGCACTTACACCAAACATATCGATATTCACCAGAGTATTATCTCTGGTTACGCGATCTAGAATAAGATCCGAACCGTCTCCTTCATCTAGAATAGCCATTAGCTAAAATATGATTAACAACAATTAATTACTGCTGCTAGTGTTCATGGACGAAGTAATAATAAATTAATAGTATTAATGGGGTAATATTATCCCTCACCAATGTTAAACAGTATTAACTGTAAAGTGTCATTTAGCAAAAACAGCTTAATTATGATAAAGGTGAAAAAGTAACAAGTGTCCCTAGATTCGTCATTCACGTCCGCCATCCTAGATACCATCCCCGGACCGCTTTTGCCGTACCATGACCCATCAGAAAGCCTAGGGAACCTTTCGTTCGAAGATGTTTTTAGCCACCTGCTACAATATGCTGAATGACAATTAGTAACTGCTGCTAGAGCTCAACCAAGGACAAATAATAAATGAATATTATTCATGTTTTAATATCAACCCTCACCAATGTTAAACAACATTGACTGTAAAGTGTTATTCAGCAAAAATTCTTTATTTATGTTAAAGGCGAAAAATAATAGGTGCTCGTAGATGTGTCTATTACATCCACCAACCTAGGACCCATCCCATGGCCGATTTCGAAATATCATGGCTCATCAGAAAGGCCAGTGAACCATTCGTTCGAAGATGTTTTTAGCCACATGCTACATTATGCTGAACAACAATTAGTAACTGCTTCTAGAGTTCAGCCACGGACAAATCATAAATGAATACTATTCATGGGTTAATATCATCCCTCACGAATGTTAAACAACATTGACTGTAAAGTGTTATTCAGCAATAATTCTTTATTTATGTTACAGGCAGAAAAATAATAAGTGCACGTAGATTTGCCTGTTACATCCACCAACCTAGAACCCATCCCATGGCCGATTTCGAAATATCATGGCTCATCAGAAAGCCTAGTGAACCATTCGTTCGAGAATGTTTTTAGCCACCTGCTACATTATGCTGAACAACAATTAGTAACTGCTTCTAGAGTTTAGCCACGGACAAATCATAAATGAATACTATTCATGGGTTAATATCATCCCGCACGAATGTTAAACAACATTGACTGTAAAGTGTTATTCAGCAAAAATTCTTTATTTATGTTACAGGCAAAAAAATAATAAGTGCACGTAGATTTGCCTATTACATCCACCAACCTAGAACCCATCCCATGGCCGATTTCGAAGTATCATGGCTCATCAGAAAGGATAGGGAACCATCGGACCGAAAATGTTTTCTATTGAAATCCAACGAGCACTTACACAAAACATATCGATATTCAACAGAGTATTATCTCTGGTTACGCGATCTAGAATAAGTTCCGAACCGTCTCCTTCATCTAGAATAGCCATTAGCTAAAATATGATTAACAACAATTAATTACTGCTGCTAGTGTTCATGGACGAAGTAATAATAAATTAATAGTATTAATGGGGTAATATTATCCCTCACCAATGTTAAACACTATTAACTGTAAAGTGTCATTTAGCAAAAACAGCTTAATTATGATAAAGGTGAAAAAGTAATAAGTGTCCCTAGATTCGTCATTCACGTCCGCCATCCTAGATACCATCTCCGAACCGCTTTTGCCGTACCATGGCCCATCAGAAAGCCTAGGGAACCTTCCGTTCGAAGATGTTTTTAGCCACCTGATACAATATCCTGAACAACAATTAGTAACTGCTGCTAGAACTTAGACACGAACAAATAATTAATGAATACTATTCATGGGTTAACATCATCCCTCACGAATGAGGTACATAGACTGTAAAGTGTCACTTAGCTAAAACAGCTTAATTATGATAAAGGTGAATAAGTAATAAGTGTCCGTAGATTCGTCATTCACGTCCGCCATCCTAGATACCATCCCCTGACCGCTTTTGCCGTACCATTGCTCATCAGAAAGCCTAGTGAACTATGTTTTTAGCCACCTGCTACAATATGCTGAATGACAATTAGTAACTGCTGCAAGAGCTCAACCGAGGACAAATAATAAATGAATATTATTCATGTTTTAATATCAACCCTCACCAATGTTAAACAACATTGACTGTAAAGTGTTATTCAGCAAAAATTCTTTATTTATGTTACAGGCAGAAAAATAATAAGTGCACGTAGATTTGACTGTTACATCCACCAACCTAGAACCCATCCCATGGCCGATTTCGAAATATCATGGCTCATCAGAAATCCTAGTGAACCATTCGTTCGAAAATGTTTTCAGCCACCTGCTACATTATGCTGAACAACAATTAGTAACTGCTTCTAGAGTTCAGCCACGGACAAATCATAAATGAATACTATTCATGGGTTAATATCATCCCTCACGAATGTTAAACAACATTGACTGTAAAGTGTTATTCAGCAAAAATTCTTTATTTATGTTACAGGCGAAAAAATAATAAGTGCACGTAGATTTGCCTATTACATCCACCAACCTAGAATCCATCCCATGGCCGATTTCGAAGTATCATGGCTCATCAGAAATGATACGGAACCATCGGGCAGAAAATGTTTTCAATTGAAAGCCAACGAGCACTTACACCAAACATATCGATATTCACCAGAGTATTATCTCTGGTTACGCGATCTAGAATAAGAGACGAACCGTCTCCTTCATCTAGAATAGCCACTTGCGAAAATATGGTTACCAACAATTAATTACTGCTGCTAGTGTTCAGGGACAAAGTAATAATGAATTAATAGTATTAATGGGGTAATATTATCTCTCACCCATGTTAAACAGTATAAACTGTAAAGTGTCATTTAGCAAAAACAGCTTAATTATGTTAAAGGTTAAAAAATAATAAATGTCTGTAGATTTGTCATTCACATCCGCCATCCTAGATACCATCCCCTGACCGTTTTTGCCGTACCATAGCTAATCAGAAAGCCTAGTGAACCATTCGTTCGAAGATGTTTTTAGCCACCTGCTACAATATGCTGAACGTAAAGTGTTATTCAGCAAAAATTCTTTATTTATGTTAAAGGCGAAAAAATAATAAGTGCACGTAGATTGGCCTATTACATCCACCAACCTAGAATCCATCCCATGGCCGATTTCGAAATATCATGGCTCATCAGAAAGGCTAGGAAACCATCGGACAGAAAATGTTTTCAATTGAAAGCCAACGAGCACTTACACCAAACATATCGATATTCAACAGAGTATTATCTCTGGTTACGTAATCTAGAATAAGAGACGAACCGTCTCCTTCATCTAGAATAGCCACTTGCTAAAATATGGTTACCAACAGTTAATTACTGCTGCTAGTGTTCAGGGACGAAGTAATAATAAATTAATAGTATTAATGGGGTAATATTATCCCTCACCCATGTTAAACAGTATTAACTGTAAAGTGTCATTTAGCAAAAACAGCTTAATTATGATAAAGGTGAAAAAGTAATTCGTCACTACGAATTACGTAGATTCGTCATTCCCTTCCGCCATCCTAGATACCATCCCCTGACCGTTTTTCCGTACCAGGGCTCATCAGAAAACCTAGTGAACCATTCGTTCGAAGACGTTTTTAGCCACCTGCTACAATAAGCTGAACGACAATTAGTAACTGCTTCGAAAGCTCAGCCACGAACAAATAATAAATGAATACTATTCATGTTTTAATATCAACCCTCACCAATGTTAAACAACATTGACTGTAAAGTGTTATTCAGCAAAAATTCTTTATTTATGTTACAGGCAGAAAAATAATAAGTGCACGTAGATTTGACTGTTACATCCACCAACCTAGAACCCATCCCATGGCCGATTTCGAAATATCATGGCTCATCAGAAAGCCTAGTGAACCATTCGTTCGAAAATGTTTTCAGCCACCTGCTACATTATGCTGAACAACAATTAGTAACTGCTTCTAGAGTTTAGCCACGGACAAATCATAAATGAATACTATTCATGGGTTAATATCATCCCTCACGAATGTTAAACAACATTGACTGTAAAGTGTTATTCAGGAAAAATTCTTTATTTATGTTACAGGCAAAAAAATAATAAGTGCACGTAGATTTGCCTATTACATCCACCAACCTAGAATCCATCCCATGGCCGATTTCGAAGTATCATGGCTCATCAGAAAGGATAGGGAACCATCGGACCGAAAATGTTTTCTATTGAAATCCAACGAGCACTTACACCAAACATATCGATATTCAACAGAGTATTATCTCTGGTTACGCGATCTAGAATAAGATCCGAACCGTCTCCTTCATCTAGATTAGCCATTAGCTAAAATATGATTAACAACAATTAATTACTGCTGCTAGTGTTCATGGACGAAGTAATAATAAATTAATAGTATTAATGGGGTAATATTATCCCTCACCAATGTTAAACAATATTAACTGTAAAGTGTCATTTAGCAAAAACAGCTTAATTATGATAAAGGTGAAAAAGTAATAAGTGTCCCTAGATTCGTCATTCACGTCCGCCATCCTAGATACCATCCCCGGACCGCTTTTGCCGTACCATGGCCCATCAGAAAGCCTAGGGAACCTTTCGTTCTAAGATGTTTTTAGCCACCTGCTACAATATGCTGAATGACAATTAGTAACTGCTGCTAGAGCTCAACCAAGGACAAATAATAAATGAATATTATTCATGTTTTAATATCAACCCTCACCAATGTTAAACAACATTGACTGTAAAGTGTTATTCAGCAAAAATTCTTTATTTATGTTAAAGGCGAAAAATAATAGGTGCTCGTAGATGTGTCTATTACATCCACCAACCTAGGACCCATCCCATGGCCGATTTCGAAATATCATGGCTCATCAGAAAGGCTAGTGAACCATTCGTTCGAAGATGTTTTTAGCCACCTGCTACATTATGCTGAACAACAATTAGTAACTGCTTCTAGAGTTCAGCCACGGACAAATCATAAATGAATACTATTCATGGGTTAATATCATCCCTCACGAATGTTAAACAACATTGACTGTAAAGTGTTATTCAGCAAAAATTCTTTATTTATGTTACAGGCGAAAAAATAATAAGTGCACGTAGATTTGCCTATTACATCCACCAACCTAGAACCCATCCCATGGCCGATTTCGAAATATCATGGCTCATCAGAAAGCCTAGGGAACCATCGGGCAGAAAATGTTTTCAATTGAAAGCCAACGAGCACTTACACCAAACATATCGATATTCACCAGAGTATTATCTCTGGTTACGCGATCTAGAATAAGAGACGAACCGTCTCCTTCATCTAGAATAGCCACTATCGAAAATATGGTTACCAACAATTAATTACTGCTGCTAGTGTTCAGGGACAAAGTAATAATAAATTAATAGTATTAATGGGGTAATATTATCTCTCACCCATGTTAAACAGTATTAACTGTAAAGTGTCATTTAGCAAAAACAGCTTAATTATGTTAAAGGTTAAAAAGTAATAAATGTCTGTAGATTTGTCATTCACATCCGCCATCCTAGATACCATACCCTGACAGTATTTGCCGTACCATTGCTCATCAGAAAGCCTAGTGAACTATTCGTTCGAAGATGTTTTTAGCCACCTGCTACAATATGCTGAATGACAATTAGTAACTGCTGCTAGAGCTCAACCAAGGACAAATAATAAATGAATATTATTCATGTTTTAATATCAACCCTCACCAATGTTAAACAACATTGACTGTAAAGTGTTATTCAGCAATAATTCTTTATTTATGTTAAAGGCGAAGAAATAATAGGTGCTCGTAGATTTGTCTATTACATCCACCAACCTAGGACCCATCCCATGGCCGATTTCGAAATATCATGGCTCATCAGAAAGGCTAGTGAACCATTTGTTCGAAGATGTTTTTAGCCACCTGCTAGATTATGCTGAACAACAATTAGTAACTGCTTGTAGAGTTCAGCCACGGACAAATCATAAATGAATACTATTCATGGGTTAATATCATCCCTCACGAATGTTAAACAACATTGACTGTAAAGTGTTATTCAGCAAAAATTCTTTATTTATGTTAAAGGCGAAAAATAATAGGTGCTCGTAGATGTGCCTATTACATCCACCAACCTAGGACCCATCCCATGGCCGATTTCGAAATATCATGGCTCATCAGAAAGGCTAGTGAACCATTCGTTCGAAGATGTTTTTAGCCACCTGCTGCATTATGCTGAACAACAATTAGTAACTGCTTCTAGAGTTCAGCCACGGACAAATCATAAATGAATACTATTCATGGGTTAATATCATCCCTCACGAATGTTAAACAACATTGACTGAAAAGTGTTATTCAGCAAAAATTCTTTATTTATGTTACAGGCGAAAAAATAATAAGTGCACGTAGATTTGCCTATTACATCCACCAACCTAGAACCCATCCCATGGCCGATTTTGAAATATCATGGATCATCAGAAAGCCTAGGGAACCATCGGGCAGAAAATGTTTTCAATTGAAAGCCAACGAGCACTTACACCAAACATATCGATATTCACCAGAGTATTATCTCTGGTTACGCGATCTAGAATAAGAGACGAACCGTCTCCTTCATCTAGAATAGCCACTTGCGAAAATATGGTTACCAACAATTAATTACTGCTGCTAGTGTTCAGGGACGAAGTAATAATAAATTAATAGTATTAATGGGGTAATATTATCCCTCACCCATGTTAAACAGTATTAACTGTAAAGTGTCATTTAGCAAAAACAGCTTAATTATGATAAAGGTGAAAAAGTAATTCGTCACTACGAATTACGTAGATTCGTCATTCCCTTCCGCCATCCTAGATACCATCCCCTGACCGTTTTTCCGTACCAGGGCTCATCAGAAAACCTAGTGAACCATTCGTTCGAAGACGTTTTTAGCCACCTGCTACAATAAGCTGAACGACAATTAGTAACTGCTTCGAAAGCTCAGCCACGAACAAATAATAAATGAATACTATTCATGTTTTAATATCAACCCTCACCAATGTTAAACAACATTGACTGTAAAGTGTTATTCAGCAAAAATTCTTTATTTATGTTACAGGCAGAAAAATAATAAGTGCACGTAGATTTGACTGTTACATCCACCAACCTAGAACCCATCCCATGGCCGATTTCGAAATATCATGGCTCATCAGAAAGCCTAGTGAACCATTCGATCGAAGATGTTTTTAGCCACCTGCTACATTATGCTGAACAACAATTAGTAACTGCTGCTAGAACTTAGACACGAACAAATAATAAATGAATACTATTCATGTTTTAATATCAACCCTCACCAATGTTAAACAACATTGACTGTAAAGTGTTATTCAGCAAAAATTCTTTATTTATGTTACAGGCAAAAAAATAATAAGTGCACGTAGATTTGCCTATTACATCCACCAACCTAGAACCCATCCCATGGCCGATTTCGAAATATCATGGCTCATCAGAAAAGCCAGGGAACCATCGGACCGACAATGTTTTCAATTGAAAGCCAACGAGCACTTACACCAAACATATCGATATTCAACAGAGTATTATCTCTTGTTACGCGATCTAGAATAAGAGACGAACCGTCTCCTTCATCTAGAATAGCCACTTGCTAAAATATGGTTACCAACAGTTAATTACTGCTGCTAGTGTTCAGGGACGAAGTAATAATAAATTAATAGTATTAATGGGGTAATATTATCCCTCACCCATGTTAAACAGTATTAACTGTAAAGTGTCATTTAGCAAAAACAGCTTAATTATGATAAAGGTGAAAAAGTAATTCGTCACTACGAATTACGTAGATTCGTCATTCCCTTCCGCCATCCTAGATACCATCCCCTGACCGTTTTTCCGTACCAGGGCTCATCAGAAAACCTAGTGAACCATTCGTTCGAAGACGTTTTTAGCCACCTGCTACAATAAGCTGAACGACAATTAGTAACTGCTTCGAAAGCTCAGCCACGAACAAATAATAAATGAATACTATTCATGTTTTAATATCAACCCTCACCAATGTTAAACAACATTGACTGTAAAGTGTTATTCAGCAAAAATTCTTTATTTATGTTACAGGCAGAAAAATAATAAGTGCACGTAGATTTGACTGTTACATCCACCAACCTAGAACCCATCCCATGGCCGATTTCGAAATATCATGGCTCATCAGAAAGCCTAGTGAACCATTCGTTCGAAAATGTTTTTAGCCACCTGCTACATTATGCTGAACAACAATTAGTAACTGCTTCTAGAGTTTAGCCACGGACAAATCATAAATGAATACTATTCATGGGTTAATATCATCCCTCACGAATGTTAAACAACATTGACTGTAAAGTGTTATTCAGCAAAAATTCTTTATTTATGTTACAGGCAAAAAAATAATAAGTGCACGTAGATTTGCCTATTACATCCACCAACCTAGAATCCATCCCATGGCCGATTTCGAAGTATCATGGCTCATCAGAAAGGATAGGGAACCATCGGACCGAAAATGTTTTCTATTGAAATCCAACGAGCACTTACACCAAACATATCAATATTCAACAGAGTATTATCTCTGGTTACGCGATCTAGAATAAGATCCGAACCGTCTCCTTCATCTAGAATAGCCATTAGCTAAAATATGATTAACAACAATTAATTGCTGCTGCTAGTGTTCATGGACGAAGTAATAATAAATTAATAGTATTAATGGGGTAATATTATCCCTCACCAATGTTAAACAGTATTAACTGTAAAGTGTCATTTAGCAAAATCAGCTTAATTATGAGAAAGGTGAAAAAGTAATAAGTGACCCTAGATTCGTCATTCACGTCCGCCATCCTAGATACCATCCCCGGACCGCTTTTGCCGTACCATGGCCCATCAGAAAGCCTAGGGAACCTTTCGTTCGAAGATGTTTTTAGCCACCTGATACAATATCCTGAACAACAATTAGTAACTGCTGCTAGAACTTAGACACGAACAAATAATTAATGAATACTATTCATGGGTTAACATCATCCCTCACGAATGAGGTACATTGACTGTAAAGTGTCACTTAGCTAAAACAGCTTAATTATGTTAAAGTGAATAAGTAATAAGTGTCCGTAGATTCGTCTTTCACGTTCGCCATCTTAGATACCATCCCCTGACCGCTTTTGCCGTACCATGGCCCTTCAGAAAGCCTAGTGAACCATTCGTTCGAAGATGTTTTTAGCCACCTGATACAATATGCTGAACAACAATTAGTAACTGCTGCTAGAGCTCAGCCACGGACAATTAATAAATGAATATTATTCATGGGTTAATATCAACCCTCATAAATGTTAAACAACATTGACTGTAAAGTGTTATTCAGCAAAAATTCTTTATTTATGTTAAAGTCGAAAAAATAATAAGTGCTCGTAGATTTGTCTATTACATCCACCAACCTAGAACCCATCCCATGGCCGATTACGAAGTATCATGGCTCATCAGAAAGGATAGGGAACCATCGGACCGAAAATGTTTTCTATTGAAATCCAATGAGCACCTACGACAAACACATCGACGTTCAACAGTGTAACATCCACAGTAGCGACCTCTATGAATGAGAGATAAATCGTCTCTTACATCTAGATTAGCCACCTGCTACAATATGCTGAACAACAATTAGTAACTGGTGCTAGAGTTTAGACACGAAGTAATAATAAATTAATACCATTAATGAGTTAATATCATCCCTCACGAATGAGGTACATTGACTGTAAAGTGTCATTTAGCAAAAACAGCTTAATTATGATAAAGGTGAATAAGTAATATGTGTCCGTAGTTTCGTCATTCACGTCCGCCATCCTAGATACCATCCCCTGACCGCTTCAGCCGTACCATGGCTCATCAGAAAGCCTAGTGAACCATTCGTTCGAAGATGTTTTTAGCCACCTGATACAATATGCTGAACAAAAATTAGTAACTGCTGCTAGAACTTAGACACGAACAAATAATTAATGAATACTATTCATGGGTTAATATCATCCCTCACGAATGAGGTAAATTAACAGTAAAGTGTCATTTAGCAAAGACAGCTTAATTATGATAAGGTAAATAAATAATAAGTGTCCGTAGATTCGTCATTCACGTCCGCCATCCTAGATACCATCCCCTGACCGCTTTTGCCGTACCATGGCTCATCAGAAAGCCTAATGAACTATTCGATCGAAGATGTTTTTAGCCACCTGCTACATTATGCTGAACAACAATTAGTAACTGCTGCTAGAACTTAGACACGAACAAATAATAAATGAATACTATTCATGTTTTAATATCAACCCTCACCAATGTTAAACAACATTGACTGTAAAGTGTTATTCAGCAAAAATTCTTTATTTATGTTACAGGCAAAAAAATAATAAGTGCACGTAGATTTGCCTATTACATCCACCAACCTAGAACCCATCCCATGGCCGATTTCGAAATATCATGGCTCATCAGAAAGCCTAGTGAACCATTCGTTCGAAAATGTTTTTAGCCACCTGCTACATTATGCTGAACAACAATTAGTAACTGCTTCTAGAGTTTAGCCACGGACAAATCATAAATGAATACTATTCATGGGTTAATATCATCCCTCACGAATGTTAAACAACATTGACTGTAAAGTGTTATTCAGCAAAAATTCTTTATTTATGTTACAGGCAAAAAAATAATAAGTGCACGTAGATTTGCCTATTACATCCACCAACCTAGAATCCATCCCATGGCCGATTTCGAAGTATCATGGCTCATCAGAAAGGATAGGGAACCATCGGACCGAAAATGTTTTCTATTGAAATCCAACGAGCACTTACACCAAACATATCGATATTCAACAGAGTATTATCTCTGGTTACGCGATCTAGAATAAGATCCGAACCGTCTCCTTCATCTAGAATAGCCATTAGCTAAAATATGATTAACAAAAATTAATTACTGCTGCTAGTGTTCATGGACGAAGTAATAATAAATTAATAGTATTAATGGGGTAATATTATCCCTCACCAATGTTAAACAGTATTAACTGTAAAGTGTCATTTAGCAAAAACAGCTTAATTATGATAAAGGTGAAAAAGTAATAAGTGTCCCTAGATTCGTCATTCACGTCCGCCATCCTAGATACCATCCCCGGACCGCTTTTGCCGTACCATGGCCCATCACAAAGCCTAGGGAACCTTTCGTTCGAAGATGTTTTTAGCCACCTGATACAATATCCTGAACAACAATTAGTAACTGCTGCTAGAACTTAGACACGAACAAATAATTAATGAATACTATTCATGGGTTAACATCATCCCTCACGAATGAGGTACATTGACTGTAAAGTGTCACTTAGCTAAAACAGCTTAATTATGATAAAGGTGAATAAGTAATAAGTGTCCGTAGATTCGTCATTCACGTCCGCCATCCTAGATACCATCCCCTGACTGCTTTTGCCGTACCATGGCTTATCAGAAAGCCTAGTGAACCATTCGTTCGAAGATGTTTTTAGCCACCTGCTACAATATGCTGAACAACAATTAGTAACTGCTGCTAGAGCTCAGCCACGGACAAATAATAAATGAATATTATTCATGGGTTAATATCATCCCTCAGGAATGAGGTACATTGACTGTAAAGTGTCACTTAGCTAAAACAGCTTAATTATGATAAAGGTGAATAAGTAATAAGTGTCCGTAGATTCGTCATTCACGTCCGCCATCCTAGATACCATCCCCTGACCGTTTTTGCCGTACCATGGCTCATCAGAAAGCCTAGTGAACTATTCGTTCGAAGATGTTTTTAGCCACCTGCTACAATATGCTGAACAACAATTAGTAACTGCTGCTAGAACTTAGACACGAACAAATAATAAATGAATACTATTAATGGGTTAACATCGTCCCTCACGAATGAGGTACATTGAATGTAAAGTGTCACTTAGCTAAAACAGCTTAATTATGTTAAAGTGAATAAGTAATAAGTGTCCGTAGATTTGTCATTCACATCCGCCATCCTAGATACCATACCCTGACAGTATTTGCCGTACCATTGCTCATCAGAAAGCCTAGTGAACTATTCGTTCGAAGATGTTTTTAGCCACCTGCTACAATATGCTGAATGACAATTAGTAACTGCTGCTAGAGCTCAACCAAGGACAAATAATAAATGAATATTATTCATGTTTTAATATCAACCCTCACCAATGTTAAACAACATTGACTGTAAAGTGTTATTCAGCAATAATTCTTTATTTATGTTAAAGGCGAAAAAATAATAGGTGCTCGTAGATTTGTCTATTACATCCACCAACCTAGGACCCATCCCATGGCCGATTTCGAAGTATCATGGCTCATCAGAAAGGATAGGGAACCATCGGACCGAAAATGTTTTCTATTGAAATCCAATGAGCACCTACGCCAAACACATCGACGTTCAACAGTGTAACATCTACAGTAGCGACCTCTATGAATGAAAGATAAATCGTCTCTTACAGCTAGATTAGCCACCTGCTACAATATGCTGAACAACAATTAGTAACTGGTGCTAGAGTTTAGACACGAAGTAATAATAAATTAATACCATTAATGAGTTAATATCATCCCTCACGAATGAGGTACATTGACTGTAAAGTGTCATTTAGCAAAAACAGCTTAATTATGATAAAGGTGAATAAGTAATATGTGTCCGTAGTTTCGTCATTCACGTCCGCCATCCTAGATACCATCCCCTGACCGCTTCAGCCGTACCATGGCTCATACGAAAGCCTAGTGAACCATTCGTTCGAAGATGTTTTTAGCCACCTGATACAATATGCTGAACAACAATTAGTAACTGCTGCTAGAACTTAGACACGAACAAATAATTAATGAATACTATTCATGGGTTAACATCATCCCTCACGAATGAGGTACATTGAATGTAAAGTGTCACTTAGCTAAAACAGCTTAATTATGTTAAAGTGAATAAGTAATAAGTGTCCGTAGATTCGTCATTCACGTTCGCCATCTTAGATACCATCCCCTGACCGCTTTTGCCGTACCATGGCCCTTCAGAAAGCCTAGTGAACCATTCGTTCGAAGATGTTTTTAGCCACCTGATACAATATGCTGAACAACAATTAGTAACTGCTGCTAGAACTTAGACACGAACAAATAATAAATGAATACTATTCATGTTTTAATATCAACCCTCACCAATGTTAAACAACATTGACTGTAAAGTGTTATTCAGCAAAAATTCTTTATTTATGTTAAAGGCGAAAAAATAATAAGTGCTCGTAGGTTTGTCTATTACATCCACCAACCTAGAACCCATCCCATGGTCGATTTCGAAGTATCATGGCTCATCAGAAAGGATAGGGAACCATCGGACCGAAAATGTTTTCTATTGAAATCCAATGAGCACCTACGCCAAACACATCGACGTTCAACAGTGTAACATCCACAGTAGCGACCTCTATGAATGAGAGATAAATCGTCTCTTACAGCTAGATTAGCCACCTGCTACAATATGCTGAACAACAATTAGTAACTGGTGCTAGAGTTTAGACACGAAGTAATAATAAATTAATACCATTAATGAGTTAATATCATCCCTCACGAATGAGGTACATTGATTGTAAAGTGTCATTTAGCAAAAACAGCTTAATTATGATAAAGGTGAATAAGTAATATGTGTCCGTAGTTTCGTCATTCACGTCCGCCATCCTAGATACCATCCCCTGACCGCTTCAGCCGTACCATGGCTCATACGAAAGCCTAGTGAACCATTCGTTCGAAGATGTTTTTAGCCACCTGATACAATATGCTGAACAACAATTAGTAACTGCTGCTAGAACTTAGACACGAACAAATAATTAATGAATACTATTCATGGGTTAACATCATCCCTCACGAATGAGGTACATTGAATGTAAAGTGTCACTTAGCTAAAACAGCTTAATTATGTTAAAGTGAATAAGTAATAAGTGTCCGTAGATTCGTCATTCACGTTCGCCATCTTAGATACCATCCCCTGACCGCTTTTGCCGTACCATGGCCCTTCAGAAAGCCTAGTGAACCATTCGTTCGAAGATGTTTTTAGCCACCTGATACAATATGCTGAACAACAATTAGTAACTGCTGCTAGAACTTAGACACGAACAAATAATAAATGAATACTATTCATGTTTTAATATCAACCCTCACCAATGTTAAACAACATTGACTGTAAAGTGTTATTCAGCAAAAATTCTTTATTTATGTTACAGGCAAAAAAATAATAAGTGCACGTAGATTTGCCTATTACATCCACCAACCTAGAACCCATCCCATGGCCGATTTCGAAATATCATGGCTCATCAGAAAAGCCAGGGAACCATCGGACCGACAATGTTTTCAATTGAAAGCCAACGAGCACTTACACCAAACATATCGATATTCAACAGAGTATTATCTCTTGTTACGCGATCTAGAATAAGAGACAATCCGTCTCCTTCATCTAGAATAACCACCTGCTAAAATATGATTAACAACAATTAATTACTGCTGCTAGTGTTCATGGACGAAGTAATAATCAATTAATAGTATTAATGGGGTGATTTTATCCCTCACCAATGTTAAACAGTATTAACTGTAAGGGGTCATTTAGCAAAAACAGCTTAATTATGATAAAGGTGAAAAAGTAATTCGTCACTACGAATTACGTAGATTCGTCATTCACTTCCGCCATCCTAGATACCATCCCCTGACCGTTTTTCCGTACCATGGCTCATCAGAAAGCCTAGTGAACCATTCGTTCGAAGACGTTTTTAGCCACCTGCTACAATATTCTGAACGACAATTAGTAACTGCTTCTAAAGCTCAGCCACGAACAAATAATAAATGAATACTATTCATGTTTTAATATCAACCCTCACCAATGTTAAACAACATTGACTGTAAAGTGTTATTCAGCAAAAATTCTTTATTTATGTTACAGGCAAAAAAATAATAAGTGCACGTAGATTTGCCTATTACATCCACCAACCTAGAACCCATCCCATGGCCGATTTCGAAATAACATGGCTCATCAGAAAGCCTAGTGAACCATTCGTTCGAAAATGTTTTTAGCCACCTGCTACATTATGCTGAACAACAATTAGTAACTGCTTCTAGAGTTTAGCCACGGACAAATCATAAATGAATACTATTCATGGGTTAATATCATCCCTCACGAATGTTAAACAACATTGACTGTAAAGTGTTATTCAGCAAAAATTCTTTATTTATGTTACAGGCAAAAAAATAATAAGTGCACGTAGATTTGCCTATTACATCCACCAACCTAGAATCCATCCCATGGCCGATTTCGAAGTATCATGGCTCATCAGAAAGGATAGGGAACCATCGGACCGAAAATGTTTTCTATTGAAATCCAACGAGCACTTACACCAAACATATCGATATTCAACAGAGTATTATCTCTGGTTACGCGATCTAGAATAAGATCCGAACCGTCTCCTTCATCTAGAATAGCCATTAGCTAAAATATGATTAACAACAATTAATTGCTGCTGCTAGTGTTCATGGACGAAGTAATAATAAATTAATAGTATTAATGGGGTAATATTATCCCTCACCAATGTTAAACAGTATTAACTGTAAAGTGTCATTTAGCAAAAACAGCTTAATTATGAGAAAGGTGAAAAAGTAATAAGTGACCCTAGATTCGTCATTCACGTCCGCCATCCTAGATACCATCCCCGGACCGCTTTTGCCGTACCATGGCCCATCAGAAAGCCCAGGGAACCTTTCGTTCGAAGATGTTTTTAGCCACCTGATACAATATCCTGAACAACAATTAGTAACTGCTGCTAGAACTTAGACACGAACAAATAATTAATGAATACTATTCATGGGTTAACATCATCCCTCACGAATGAGGTACATTGACTGTAAAGTGTCACTTAGCTAAAACAGCTTAATTATGTTAAAGTGAATAAGTAATAAGTGTCCGTAGATTCGTCTTTCACGTTCGCCATCTTAGATACCATCCCCTGACCGCTTTTGCCGTACCATGGCCCTTCAGAAAGCCTAGTGAACCATTCGTTCGAAGATGTTTTTAGCCACCTGATACAATATGCTGAACAACAATTAGTAACTGCTGCTAGAGCTCAGCCACGGACAATTAATAAATGAATATTATTCATGGGTTAATATCATCCCTCAGGAATGAGGTACATTGACTGTAAAGTGTCACTTAGCTAAAACAGCTTAATTATGATAAAGGTGAATAAGTAATAAGTGTCCGTAGATTCGTCATTCACGTCCGCCATCCTAGATACCATCCCCTGACCGTTTTTGCCGTACCATGGCTCATCAGAAAGCCTAGTGAACTATTCGTTCGAAGATGTTTTTAGCCACCTGCTACAATATGCTGAACAACAATTAGTAACTGCTGCTAGAACTTAGACACGAACAAATAATAAATGAATACTATTAATGGGTTAACATCGTCCCTCACGAATGAGGTACATTGAATGTAAAGTGTCACTTAGCTAAAACAGCTTAATTATGTTAAAGTGAATAAGTAATAAGTGTCCGTAGATTTGTCATTCACATCCGCCATCCTAGATACCATACCCTGACAGTATTTGCCGTACCATTGCTCATCAGAAAGCCTAGTGAACTATTCGTTCGAAGATGTTTTTAGCCACCTGCTACAATATGCTGAATGACAATTAGTAACTGCTGCTAGAGCTCAACCAAGGACAAATAATAAATGAATATTATTCATGTTTTAATATCAACCCTCACCAATGTTAAACAACATTGACTGTAAAGTGTTATTCAGCAATAATTCTTTATTTATGTTAAAGGCGAAAAAATAATAGGTGCTCGTAGATTTGTCTATTACATCCACCAACCTAGGACCCATCCCATGGCCGATTTCGAAGTATCATGGCTCATCAGAAAGGATAGGGAACCATCGGACCGAAAATGTTTTCTATTGAAATCCAATGAGCACCTACGCCAAACACATCGACGTTCAACAGTGTAACATCTACAGTAGCGACCTCTATGAATGAAAGATAAATCGTCTCTTACAGCTAGATTAGCCACCTGCTACAATATGCTGAACAACAATTAGTAACTGGTGCTAGAGTTTAGACACGAAGTAATAATAAATTAATACCATTAATGAGTTAATATCATCCCTCACGAATGAGGTACATTGACTGTAAAGTGTCATTTAGCAAAAACAGCTTAATTATGATAAAGGTGAATAAGTAATATGTGTCCGTAGTTTCGTCATTCACGTCCGCCATCCTAGATACCATCCCCTGACCGCTTCAGCCGTACCATGGCTCATACGAAAGCCTAGTGAACCATTCGTTCGAAGATGTTTTTAGCCACCTGATACAATATGCTGAACAACAATTAGTAACTGCTGCTAGAACTTAGACACGAACAAATAATTAATGAATACTATTCATGGGTTAACATCATCCCTCACGAATGAGGTACATTGAATGTAAAGTGTCACTTAGCTAAAACAGCTTAATTATGTTAAAGTGAATAAGTAATAAGTGTCCGTAGATTCGTCATTCACGTTCGCCATCTTAGATACCATCCCCTGACCGCTTTTGCCGTACCATGGCCCTTCAGAAAGCCTAGTGAACCATTCGTTCGAAGATGTTTTTAGCCACCTGATACAATATGCTGAACAACAATTAGTAACTGCTGCTAGAACTTAGACACGAACAAATAATAAATGAATACTATTCATGTTTTAATATCAACCCTCACCAATGTTAAACAACATTGAATGTAAAGTGTTATTCAGCAAAAATTCTTTATTTATGTTAAAGGCGAAAAAATAATAAGTGCTCGTAGGTTTGTCTATTACATCCACCAACCTAGAACCCATCCCATGGTCGATTTCGAAGTATCATGGCTCATCAGAAAGGATAGGGAACCATCGGACCGAAAATGTTTTCTATTGAAATCCAATGAGCACCTACGCCAAACACATCGACGTTCAACAGTGTAACATCCACAGTAGCGACCTCTATGAATGAGAGATAAATCGTCTCTTACAGCTAGATTAGCCACCTGCTACAATATGCTGAACAACAATTAGTAACTGGTGCTAGAGTTTAGACACGAAGTAATAATAAATTAATACCATTAATGAGTTAATATCATCCCTCACGAATGAGGTACATTGTTTGTAAAGTGTCATTTAGCAAAAACAGCTTAATTATGATAAAGGTGAATAAGTAATATGTGTCCGTAGTTTCGTCATTCACGTCCGCCATCCTAGATACCATCCCCTGACCGCTTCAGCCGTACCATGGCTCATACGAAAGCCTAGTGAACCATTCGTTCGAAGATGTTTTTAGCCACCTGATACAATATGCTGAACAACAATTAGTAACTGCTGCTAGAACTTAGACACGAACAAATAATTAATGAATACTATTCATGGGTTAACATCATCCCTCACGAATGAGGTACATTGAATGTAAAGTGTCACTTAGCTAAAACAGCTTAATTATGTTAAAGTGAATAAGTAATAAGTGTCCGTAGATTCGTCATTCACGTTCGCCATCTTAGATACCATCCCCTGACCGCTTTTGCCGTACCATGGCCCTTCAGAAAGCCTAGTGAACCATTCGTTCGAAGATGTTTTTAGCCACCTGATACAATATGCTGAACAACAATTAGTAACTGCTGCTAGAACTTAGACACGAACAAATAATAAATGAATACTATTCATGTTTTAATATCAACCCTCACCAATGTTAAACAACATTGACTGTAAAGTGTTATTCAGCAAAAATTCTTTATTTATGTTAAAGGCGAAAAAATAATAAGTGCTCGTAGGTTTGTCTATTACATCCACCAACCTAGAACCCATCCCATGGTCGATTTCGAAGTATCATGGCTCATCAGAAAGGATAGGGAACCATCGGACCGAAAATGTTTTCTATTGAAATCCAATGAGCACCTACGCCAAACACATCGACGTTCAACAGTGTAACATCCACAGTAGCGACCTCTATGAATGAGAGATAAATCGTCTCTTACAGCTAGATTAGCCACCTGCTACAATATGCTGAACAACAATTAGTAACTGGTGCTAGAGTTTAGACACGAAGTAATAATAAATTAATACCATTAATGAGTTAATATCATCCCTCACGAATGAGGTACATTGACTGTAAAGTGTCATTTAGCAAAAACAGCTTAATTATGATAAAGGTGAATAAGTAATATGTGTCCGTAGTTTCGTCATTCACGTCCGCCATCCTAGATACCATCCCCTGACCGCTTCAGCCGTACCATGGCTCATACGAAAGCCTAGTGAACCATTCGTTCGAAGATGCTTTTAGCCACCTGATACAATATGCTGAACAACAATTAGTAACTGCTGCTAGAACTTAGACACGAACAAATAATTAATGAATACTATTCATGGGTTAACATCATCCCTCACGAATGAGGTACATTGACTGTAAAGTGTCACTTAGCTAAAACAGCTTAATTATGATAAAGGTGAATAAGTAATAAGTGTCCGTAGATTCGTCATTCACGTCCGCCATCCTAGATACCATCCCCTGACTGCTTTTGCCGTACCATGGCTTATCAGAAAGCCTAGTGAACCATTCGTTCGAAGATGTTTTTAGCCACCTGCTACAATATGCTGAACAACAATTAGTAACTGCTGCTAGAGCTCAGCCACGAACAAATAATAAATGAATACTATTCATGTTTTAATATCAACCCTCACCAATGTTAAACAACATTGACTGTAAAGTGTTATTCAGCAAAAATTCTTCAATTATGTTAAAGGCGAAAAAATAATAAGTGCACGTAGATTTGCCTATTACATCCGCCAACCTAGAATCCATCCCATGGCCGATTTCGAAATATCATGGCTCATCAGAAAGGCTAAGACACCATCGGACAGAAAATGTTTTCAATTGAGAGCCAACGAGCACTTACACCAAACTTATCGATATTCAACAGAGTATTATCTCTGGTTACGCGATCTAGAATAAGAGACGAACCGTCTCCTTCATCTAGAATAGCCACTTGCTAAAATATGGTTACCAACAGTTAATTACTGCTGCTAGTGTTCAGGGACGAAGTAATAATAAATTAATAGTATTAATGGGGTAATATTATCCCTCACCCATGTTAAACAGTATTAACTGTAAAGTGTCATTTAGCAAAAACAGCTTAATTATGTTGAAGGTTAAAAAGTAATAAATGTCTGTAGATTTGTCATTCACATCCGCCATCCTAGATACCATACCCTGACAGTATTTGCCGTACCATTGCTCATCAGAAAGCCTAGTGAACTATTCGTTCGAAGATGTTTTTAGCCACCTGCTACAATATGCTGAATGACAATTAGTAACTGCTGCTAGAGCTCAACCAAGGACAAATAATAAATGAATATTATTCATGTTTTAATATCAACCCTCACCAATGTTAAACAACATTGACTGTAAAGTGTTATTCAGCAATAATTCTTTATTTATGTTAAAGGCGAAAAAATAATAGGTGCTCGTAGATTTGTCTATTACATCCACCAACCTAGGACCCATCCCATGGCCGATTTCGAAATATCATGGCTCATCAGAAAGGCTAGTGAACCATTTGTTCGAAGATGTTTTTAGCCACCTGCTACATTATGCTGAACAACAATTAGTAACTGCTTCTAGAGTTCAGCCACGGACAAATCATAAATGAATACTATTCATGGGTTAATATCATCCCTCACGAATGTTAAACAACATTGACTGTAAAGTGTTATTCAGCAAAAATTCTTTATTTATGTTAAAGGCGAAAACATAATAAGTACACGTAGATTTGCCTATTACATCCACCAAACTAGAATCCATCTCATGGCCGATTTCGAAATATCATGGCTCATCAGAAAGGCTAGGAAACCATCGGACAGAAAATGTTTTCAATTGAAAGCCAACGAGCACTTACACCAAACATATCGATATTCAACAGAGTACTATCTCTGGTTACGCGATCTAGAATAAGAGACGAACCGTCTCCTTCATCTAGAATAGCCACTTGCTAAAATATGGTTACCAACAGTTAATTACTGCTGCTAGTGTTCAGGGACGAAGTAATAATAAATTAATAGTATTAATGGGGTAATATTATCCCTCACCCATGTTAAATAGTATTAACTGTAAAGTGTCATTTAGCAAAAACAGCTTAATTATGATAAAGGTGAAAAAGTAATTCGTCACTACGAATTACGTAGATTCGTCATTCACGTCCGCCATCCTAGATACCATCCCCTGACCGTTTGTCCGTACCATGGCTCATCAGAAAGCCTAGTGAACCATTCGTTCGAAGATGTTTTTAGCCACCTGCTACAATATGCTGAACGACAATTAGTAACTGCTTCTAAAGCTCATCCACGAACAAATAATAAATGAATACTATTCATGTTTTAATATCAACCCTCACCAATGTAAAACAACATTGACTGTAAAGTGTTATTCAGCAAAAATTCTTTATTTATGTTAAAGGCGAAATAATAATAAGTGCACGTAGATTTGCCTATTACATCCACCAATCTAGAACCCATCCCATGGCCGATTTAGAAATATCATGGCTCATCAGAAAGCCTAGTGAACCATTCGTTCGAAGATGTTTTTAGCCACCTGCTACATTATGCTGAACAACAATTAGTAACTGCATCTAGAGTTCAGCCACGGACAAATCATAAATGAATACTATTCATGGGTTAATATCATCTCTCACGAGTGTTAAACAACATTGACTGTAAAGTGTTATTCAGCAAAAATTCTTTATTTATGTTACAGGCGAAAAAATAATAAGTGCACGTAGATTTGCCTATTACATCCGCCAACCTAGAACCCATCCCATAGCCGATTTCGAAATATCATGGCTCATCAGAAAAGCCAGGGAATCATCGGACCGACAATGTTTTCAATTGAAAGCCAACGAGCACTTACACCAAACATATCGATATTCAACAGAGTATTCACGTCCGCCATCCTAGATACCATCCCCTGACCGTTTTTGCCGTACCATGGCTCATCAGAAAGCCTAGTGAACTATTCGTTCGAAGATGATTTTAGCCACCTGCTACAATATGCTGAACAACAATTAGTAACTGCTGCTAGAACTTAGACACGAACAAATAATAAATGAATACTATTAATGGGTTAACATCGTCCCTCACGAATGAGGTACATTGAATGTAAAGTGTCACTTAGCTAAAACAGCTTAATTATGTTAAAGTGAATAAGTAATAAGTGTCCGTAGATTTGTCATTCACATCCGCCATCCTAGATACCATACCCTGACAGTATTTGCCGTACCATTGCTCATCAGAAAGCCTAGTGAACTATTCGTTCGAAGATGTTTTTAGCCACCTGCTACAATATGCTGAATGACAATTAGTAACTGCTGCTAGAGCTCAACCAAGGACAAATAATAAATGAATATTATTCATGTTTTAATATCAACCCTCACCAATGTTAAACAACATTGACTGTAAAGTGTTATTCAGCAATAATTCTTTATTTATGTTAAAGGCGAAAAAATAATAGGTGCTCGTAGATTTGTCTATTACATCCACCAACCTAGGACCCATCCCATGGCCGATTTCGAAGTATCATGGCTCATCAGAAAGGATAGGGAACCATCGGACCGAAAATGTTTTCTATTGAAATCCAATGAGCACCTACGCCAAACACATCGACGTTCAACAGTGTAACATCCACAGTAGCGACCTCTATGAATGAGAGATAAATCGTCTCTTACAGCTAGATTAGCCACCTGCTACAATATGCTGAACAACAATTAGTAACTGGTGCTAGAGTTTAGACACGAAGTAATAATAAATTAATACCATTAATGAGTTAATATCATCCCTCACGAATGAGGTACATTGACTGTAAAGTGTCATTTAGCAAAAACAGCTTAATTATGATAAAGGTGAATAAGTAATATGTGTCCGTAGTTTCGTCATTCACGTCCGCCATCCTAGATACCATCCCCTGACCGCTTCAGCCGTACCATGGCTCATACGAAAACCTAGTGAACCATTCGTTCGAAGATGTTTTTAGCCACCTGATACAATATGCTGAACAACAATTAGTAACTGCTGCTAGAACTTAGACACGAACAAATAATTAATGAATACTATTCATGGGTTAACATCATCCCTCACGAATGAGGTACATTGAATGTAAAGTGTCACTTAGCTAAAACAGCTTAATTATGTTAAAGTGAATAAGTAATAAGTGTCCGTAGATTCGTCATTCACGTTCGCCATCTTAGATACCATCCCCTGACCGCTTTTGCCGTACCATGGCCCTTCAGAAAGCCTAGTGAACCATTCGATCGAAGATGTTTTTAGCCACCTGCTACATTATGCTGAACAACAATTAGTAACTGGTGCTAGAGTTTAGACACGAAGTAATAATAAATTAATACCATTAATGAGTTAATATCATCCCTCACGAATGAGGTACATTGACTGTAAAGTGTCATTTAGCAAAAACAGCTTAATTATGATAAAGGTGAATAAGTAATATGTGTCCGTAGTTTCGTCATTCACGTCCGCCATCCTAGATACCATCCCCTAACCGCTTCAGCCGTACCATGGCTCATACGAAAGCCTAGTGAACCATTCGTTCGAAGATGTTTTTAGCCACCTGCTACAATATGCTGAACAACAATTAGTAACTGGTGCTAGAGTTTAGACACGAAGTAATAATAAATTAATACCATTAATGAGTTAATATCATCCCTCACGAATGAGGTACATTGACTGTAAAGTGTCATTTAGCAAAAACAGCTTAATTATGATAAAGGTGAATAAGTAATATGTGTCCGTAGTTTCGTCATTCACGTCCGCCATCCTAGATACCATCCCCTGACCGCTTCAGCCGTACCATGGCTCATACGAAAGCCTAGTGAACCATTCGTTCGAAGATGTTTTTAGCCACCTGCTACAATATGCTGAACAACAATTAGTAACTGCTGCTAGAACTTAGACACGAACAAATAATAAATGAATACTATTAATGGGTTAACATCGTCCCTCACGAATGAGGTACATTGAATGTAAAGTGTCACTTAGCTAAAACAGCTTAATTATGTTAAAGTGAATAAGTAATAAGTGTCCGTAGATTCGTCATTCACGTTCGCCATCTTAGATACCATCCCCTGACCGCTTTTGCCGTACCATGGCCCTTCAGAAAGCCTAGTGAACCATTCGATCGAAGATGTTTTTAGCCACCTGCTACATTATGCTGAACAACAATTAGTAACTGCTGCTAGAGCTCAGCCACGAACAAATAATAAATGAATACTATTCATGTTTTAATATCAACCCTCACCAATGTTAAACAACATTGACTGTAAAGTGTTATTCAGCAAAAATTCTTCAATTATGTTAAAGGCGAAAAAATAATAAGTGCACGTAGATTTGCCTATTACATCCGCCAACCTAGAATCCATCCCATGGCCGATTTCGAAATATCATGGCTCATCAGAAAGGCTAAGACACCATCGGACAGAAAATGTTTTCAATTGAAAGCCAACGAGCACTTACACCAAACTTATCGATATTCAACAGAGTATTATCTCTGGTTACGCGATCTAGAATAAGAGACGAACCGTCTCCTTCATCTAGAATAGCCACTTGCTAAAATATGGTTACCAACAGTTAATTGCTGCTGCTAGTGTTCAGGGACGAAGTAATAATAAATTAATAGTATTAATGGGGTAATATTATCCCTCACCCATGTTAAACAGTATTAACTGTAAAGTGTCATTTAGCAAAAACAGCTTAATTATGTTAAAGGTTAAAAAGTAATAAATGTCTGTAGATTTGTCATTCACATCCGCCATCCTAGATACCATACCCTGACAGTATTTGCCGTACCATTGCTCATCAGAAAGCCTAGTGAACTATTCGTTCGAAGATGTTTTTAGCCACCTGCTACAATATGCTGAATGACAATTAGTAACTGCTGCTAGAGCTCAACCAAGGACAAATAATAAATGAATATTATTCATGTTTTAATATCAACCCTCACCAATGTTAAACAACATTGACTGTAAAGTGTTATTCAGCAATAATTCTTTATTTATGTTAAAGGCGAAAAAATAATAGGTGCTCGTAGATTTGTCTATTACATCCACCAACCTAGGACCCATCCCATTGCCGATTTCGAAATATCATGGCTCATCAGAAAGCCTAATGAACCATTCGATCGAAGATGTTTTTAGCCACCTGCTACATTATGCTGAACAACAATTAGTAACTGCTGCTAGAACTTAGACACGAACAAATAATAAATGAATACTATTCATGTTTTAATATCAACCCTCACCAATGTTAAACAACATTGACTGTAAAGTGTTATTCAGCAAAAATTCTTTATTTATGTTACAGGCGAAAAATAATAAGTGCACGTAGATTTGCCTATTACATCCACCAAACTAGAATCCAACTCATGGCCGATTTCGAAATATCATGGCTCATCAGAAAGGCTAGGAAACCATCGGACAGAAAATGTTTTCAATTGAAAGCCAACGAGCACTTACACCAAACATATCGATATTCAACAGAGTATTATCTCTGGTTACGCGATCTAGAATAAGAGACGAACCGTCTCCTTCATCTAGAATAGCCACTTGCTAAAATATGGTTACCAACAGTTAATTACTGCTGCTAGTGTTCAGGGACGAAGTAATAATAAATTTATAGTATTAATGGGGTACTATTATCCCTCACCCATGTTAAATAGTATTAACTGTAAAGTGTCATTTAGCAAAAACAGCTTAATTATGATAAAGGTGAAAAAGTAATTCGTCACTACGAATTACGTAGATTCGTCATTCACGTCCGCCATCCTAGATACCATCCCCTGACCGTTTGTCCGTACCATGGCTCATCAGAAAGCCTAGCGAACCATTCGTTCGAAGATGTTTTTAGCCACCTGCTACAATATGCTGAACGACAATTAGTAACTGCTTCTAAAGCTCATCCACGAACAAATAATAAATGAATACTATCCATGTTTTAATATCAACCCTCACCAATGTAAAACAACATTGACTGTAAAGTGTTATTCAGCAAAAATTCTTTATTTATGTTAAAGGCGAAATAATAATAAGTGCACGTAGATTTGCCTATTACATCCACCAATCTAGAACCCATCCCATGGCCGATTTAGAAATATCATGGCTCATCAGAAAGCCTAGTGAACCATTCGTTCGAAGATGTTTTTAGCCACCTGCTACATTATGCTGAACAACAATTAGTAACTGCATCTAGAGTTCAGCCACGGACAAATCATAAATGAATACTATTCATGGGTTAATATCATCTCTCACGAGTGTTAAACAACATTGACTGTAAAGTGCTATTCAGCAAAAATTCTTTATTTATGTTACAGGCGAAAAAATAATAAGTGCACGTAGATTTGCCTATTACATCCACCAACCTAGAACCCATCCCATAGCCGATTTCGAAATATCATGGCTCATCAGAAAAGCCAGGGAATCATCGGACCGACAATGTTTTCAATTGAAAGCCAACGAGCACTTACACCAAACATATCGATATTCAACAGAGTATTATCTCTGGTTACGCGATCTAGAATAAGAGACAATCCGTCTCCTTCATCTAGAATAACCACCTGCTAAAATATGATTAACAACAATTAATTACTGCTGCTAGTGTTCATGGACGAAGTAATAATCAATTAATAGTATTAATGGGGTGATTTTATCCCTCACCAATGTTAAACAGTATTAACTGTAAAGTGGCATTTAGCAAAAACAGCTTAATTATGATAAAGGTGAAAAAGTAATTCGTCACTACGAATTACGTAGATTTGTCATTCACTTCCGCCATCCTAGATACCATTCCCTGACCGTTTTTCCGTACCATGGCTCATCAGAAAGCCTAGTGAACCATTCGTTCGAAGACGTTTTTAGCCACCTGCTACAATATGCTGAACGACAATTAGTAACTGCTTCTAAAGCTCAGCCACGAACAAATAATAAATGAATACTATTCATGTTTTAATATCAACCCTCACCAATGTTAAACAACATTGACTGTAAAGTGTTATTCAGCAAAAATTCTTTATTTATGTTACAGGCAAAAAAATAATAAGTGCACGTAGATTTGCCTATTACATCCACCAACCTAGAACCCATCCCATGGCCGATTTCGAAATATCATGGCTCAACAGAAAGCCTAGTGAACCATTCGTTCGAAAATGTTTTTAGCCACCTGCTACATTATGCTGAACAACAATTAGTAACTGCTTCTAGAGTTTAGCCACGGACAAATCATAAATGAATACTATTCATGGGTTAATATCATCCCTCACGAATGTTAAACAACATTGACTGTAAAGTGTTATTCAGCAAAAATTCTTTATTTATGTTACAGGCAAAAAAATAATAAGTGCACGTAGATTTGCCTATTACATCCACCAACCTAGAACCCATCCCATGGCCGATTTCGAAGTATCATGGCTCATCAGAAAGGATAGGGAACCATCGGACCGAAAATGTTTTCTATTGAAATCCAACGAGCACTTACACCAAACATATCGATATTCAACAGAGTATTATCTCTGGTTACGCGATCTAGAATAAGATCCGAACCGTCTCCTTCATCTAGAATAGCCATTAGCTAAAATATGATTAACAACAATTAATTACTGCTGCTAGTGTTCATGGACGAAGTAATAATAAATTAATAGTATTAATGGGGTAATATTATCCGTCACCAATGTTAAACAGTATTAACTATAAAGTGTCATTTAGCAAAAACAGCTTAATTATGATAAAGGTGAAAAAGTAATAAGTGTCCCTAGATTCGTCATTCACGTCCGCCATCCTAGATACCATCCCCGGACCGCTTTTGCCGTACCATGGCCCATCAGAAAGCCTAGGGAACCTTTCGTTCGAAGATGTTTTTAGCCACCTGATACAATATCCTGAACAACAATTAGTAACTGCTGCTAGAACTTAGACACGAACAAATAATTAATGAATACTATTCATGGGTTAACATCATCCCTCACGAATGAGGTACATTAACTGTAAAGTGTCACTTAGCTAAAACAGCTTAATTATGATAAAGGTGAATAAGTAATAAGTGTCCGTAGATTCGTCATTCACGTCCGCCATCCTAGATACCATCCCCTGACCGCTTTTGCCGTACCATGGCTTATCAGAAAGCCTAGTGAAAAATTCGTTCGAAGATGTTTTTAGCCACCTGCTACAATATGCTGAACAACAATTAGTAACTGCTGCTAGAGCTCAGCCACGGACAAATAATAAATGAATATTATTCATGGGTTAATATCATCCCTCACGAATGAGGTACATTGACTGTAAAGTGTCACTTAGCTAAAACAGCTTAATTATGATAAAGGTGGATAAGTAATAAGTGTCCGTAGATTCGTCATTCACGTCCGCCATCCTAGATACCATCCCCTGACCGTTTTTGCCGTACCATGGCTCATCAGAAAGCCTAGTGAACTATTCGTTCGAAGATGTTTTTAGCCACCTGCTACAATATGCTGAACAACAATTAGTAACTGCTGCTAGAACTTAGACACGAACAAATAACAAATGAATACTATTAGTGAGTTAACATCGTCCCTCACGAATGAGGTACATTGAATGTAAAGTGTCACTTAGCTAAAACAGCTTAATTATGATAAAGGTGAATAAGTAATAAGTGTCCGTAGATTCGTCATTCACGTCCGCCATCCTAGATACCATACCCTGACCGCTTTTGCCGTACCATGGCCCTTCAGAAAGCCTAGTGAACCATTCGTTCGAAGATGTTTTTAGCCACCTGCTACATTATGCTGAACAACAATTATTAACTGCTTCTAGAGTTCAGCCACGGACAAATCATAAATGAATACTATTCATGGGTTAATATCATCCCTCACGAATGTTAAACAACATTGACTGTAAAGTGTTATTCAGCTATAATTCTTTATTTATGTTAAAGGCGAAAAAATAATAGGTGCTCGTAGATTTGTCTATTACATCAACCAACCTAGGACCCATCCCATGACCGATTTCGAAATATCATGGCTCATCAGAAAGGCTAGTGAACCATTTGTTCGAAGATGTTTTTAGCCACCTGATACAATATGCTGAACAACAATTAGTAACTGCTGCTAGAACTTAGACACGAACAAATAATAAATGAATACTATTCATGTTTTAATATCAACCCTCACCAATGTTAAACAACATTGACTGTAAAGTGTTATTCAGCAAAAATTCTTTATTTATGTTAAAGGCGAAAAAATAATAAGTGCTCGTAGGTTTGTCTATTACATCCACCAACCTAGAACCCATCCCATGGTCGATTTCGAAGTATCATGGCTCATCAGAAAGGATAGGGAACCATCGGACCGAAAATGTTTTCTATTGAAATCCAATGAGCACCTACGCCAAACACATCGACGTTCAACAGTGTAACATCCACAGTAGCGACCTCTATGAATGAGAGATAAATCGTCTCTTACAGCTAGATTAGCCACCTGCTACAATATGCTGAACAACAATTAGTAACTGGTGCTAGAGTTTAGACACGAAGTAATAATAAATTAATACCATTAATGAGTTAATATCATCCCTCACGAATGAGGTACATTGACTGTAAAGTGTCATTTAGCAAAAACAGCTTAATTATGATAAAGGTGAATAAGTAATATGTGTCCGTAGTTTCGTCATTCACGTCCGCCATCCTAGATACCATCCCCTGACCGCTTCAGCCGTACCATGGCTCATCAGAAAGCCTGGTGAACCATTCGTTCGAAGATGTTTTTAGCCACCTGATACAATATGCTGAACAACAATTAGTAACTGCTGCTAGAACTTAGACACGAACAAATAATTAATGAATACTATTCATGGGTTAATATCATCCCTCACGAATGAGGTACATTAACAGTAAAGTGTCATTTAGCAAAGACAGCTTAATTATGATAAGGTGAATAAATAATAAGTGTCCGTAGATTCGTCATTCACGTCCGCCATCCTAGATACCATCCCCTGACCGCTTTTGCCGTACCATGGCTCATCAGAAAGCCTAATGAACCATTCGATCGAAGATGTTTTTAGCCACTTGCTACATTATGCTGAACAACAATTAGTAACTGCTGCTAGAACTTAGACACGAACAAATAATAAATGAATACTATTCATGTTTTAATATCAACCCTCACCAATGTTAAACAACATTGACTGTAAAGTGTTATTCAGCAAAAATTCTTTATTTATGTTAAAGGCGAAAAAATAATAAGTACTCGTAGATTTGTCTATTACATCCACCAACCTAGAACCCATCCCATGGCCGATTTCGAAGTATCATGGCTCATCAGAAAGGATAGGGAACCATCGGACCGAAAATGTTTTCTATTGAAATCCAATGAGCACCTACGCCAAACACATCGACGTTCAACAGTGTAACATCCACAGTAGCGACCTCTATGAATGAGAGATAAATCGTCTCTTACAGCTAGATTAGCCACCTGCTACAATATGCTGAACAACAATTAGTAACTGGTGCTAGAGTTTAGACACGAAGTAATAATAAATTAATACCATTAATGAGTTAATATCATCCCTCACGAATGAGCTACATTGACTGTAAAGTGTCATTTAGCAAAAACAGCTTAATTATGATAAAGGTGAATAAGTAATATGTGTCCGTAGTTTCGTCATTCACGTCCGCCATCCTAGATACCATCCCCTGACCGCTTCAGCCGTACCATGGCTCATCAGAAAGCCTGGTGAACCATTCGTTCGAAGATGTTTTTAGCCACCTGATACAATATGCTGAACAACAATTAGTAACTGCTGCTAGAACTTAGACACGAACAAATAATTAATGAATACTATTCATGGGTTAACATCATCCCTCACGAATGAGGTACATTGACTGTAAAGTGTCACTTAGCTAAAACAGCTTAATTATGATAAAGGTGAATAAGTAATAAGTGTCCGTAGATTCGTCATTCACGTCCGCCATCCTAGATACCATCCCCTGACCGCTTTTGCCGTACCATGGCTTATCAGAAAGCCTAGTGAAAAATTCGTTCGAAGATGTTTTTAGCCACCTGCTACAATATGCTGAACAACAATTAGTAACTGCTGCTAGAGCTCAGCCACGGACAAATAATAAATGAATATTATTCATGGGTTAATATCATCCCTCACGAATGAGGTACATTAACAGTAAAGTGTCATTTAGCAAAGACAGCTTAATTATGATAAGGTGAATAAATAATAAGTGTCCGTAGATTCGTCATTCACGTCCGCCATCCTAGATACCATCCCCTGACCGCTTTTGCCGTACCATGGCTCATCAGAAAGCCTAATGAACCATTCGATCGAAGATGTTTTTAGCCACCTGCTACATTATGCTGAACAACAATTAGTAACTGCTGCTAGAACTTAGACACGAACAAATAATAAATGGATACTATTCATGTTTTAATATCAACCCTCACCAATGTTAAACAACATTGACTGTAAAGTGTTATTCAGCAAAAATTCTTTATTGATGTTAAAGGCGAAAAAATAATAAGTGCTCGTAGATTTGTCTATTACATCCACCAACCTAGAACCCATCCCATGGCCGATTTCGAAGTATCATGGCTCATCAGAAAGGATAGGGAACCATCGGACCGAAAATGTTTTCTATTGAAATCCAACGAGCACTTACACCAAACATATCGATATTCACCAGAGTATTATCTCTGGTTACGCGATCTAGAATAAGAGACGGACCGTCTCCTTCATCTATAATAGCCATTAGCTAAAATATGATTAACAACAATTAATTACTGCTGCTAGTGTTCATGGACGAAGTAATAATAAATTAATAGTATTAATGGGGTAATATTATCCCTCACCAATGTTAAACAGTATTAACTGTAAAGTGTCATTTAGCAAAAACAGCTTAATTATGATAAAGGTGAAAAAGTAACAAGTGTCCCTAGATTCGTCATTCACGTCCGCCATCCTAGATACCATCCCCGGACCGCTTTTGCCGTACCATGGCTCATCAGAAAGCCTAATGAACCATTCGATCGATGATGTTTTTAGCCACCTGCTACATTATGCTGAACAACAATTAGTAACTGCTGCTAGAACTTAGACACGAACAAATAATAAATGAATACTATTCATGTTTTAATATCAACCCTCACCAATGTTAAACAACATTGACTGTAAAGTGTTATTCAGCAAAAATTCTTTATTTATGTTAAAGGCGAAAAAATAATAAGTGCTCGTAGGTTTGTCTATTACATCCACCAACCTAGAACCCATCCCATGGTCGATTTCGAAGTATCATGGCTCATCAGAAAGGATAGGGAACCATCGGACCGAAAATGTTTTCTATTGAAATCCAATGAGCACCTACGCCAAACACATCGACGTTCAACAGTGTAACATCCACAGTAGCGACCTCTATGAATGAGAGATAAATCGTCTCTTACAGCTAGATTAGCCACCTGCTACAATATGCTGAACAACAATTAGTAACTGGTGCTAGAGTTTAGACACGAAGTAATAATAAATTAATACCATTAATGAGTTAATATCATCCCTCACGAATGAGGTACATTGACTGTAAAGTGTCATTTAGCAAAAACAGCTTAATTATGATAAAGGTGAATAAGTAATATGTGTCCGTAGTTTCGTCATTCACGTCCGCCATCCTAGATACCATCCCCTGACCGCTTCAGCCGTACCATGGCTCATCAGAAAGCCTGGTGAACCATTCGTTCGAAGATGT
This sequence comes from Platypus cylindrus, assembly GCA_949748235.1. Lineage (NCBI taxonomy): Eukaryota > Metazoa > Arthropoda > Insecta > Coleoptera > Curculionidae > Platypus > Platypus cylindrus. The sequence continues at coordinate 34,818,839 of OX456488.1, forward strand.
TTTTAGCCACCTGATACAATATGCTGAACAACAATTAGTAACTGCTGCTAGAACTTAGACACGAACAAATAATTAATGAATACTATTCATGGGTTAATATCATCCCTCACGAATGAGGTACATTAACAGTAAAGTGTCATTTAGCAAAGACAGCTTAATTATGATAAGGTGAATAAATAATAAGTGTCCGTAGATTCGTCATTCACGTCCGCCATCCTAGATACCATCCCCTGACCGCTTTTGCCGTACCATGGCTCATCAGAAAGCCTAATGAACCATTCGATCGAAGATGTTTTTAGCCACTTGCTACATTATGCTGAACAACAATTAGTAACTGCTGCTAGAACTTAGACACGAACAAATAATAAATGAATACTATTCATGTTTTAATATCAACCCTCACCAATGTTAAACAACATTGACTGTAAAGTGTTATTCAGCTAAAATTCTTTATTTATGTTACAGGCAAAAAAATAATAAGTGCACGTAGATTTGCCTATTACATCCACCAACCTAGAACCCATCCCATGGCCGATTTCGAAGTATCATGGCTCATCAGAAAGGATAGGGAACCATCGGACCGAAAATGTTTACTATTGAAATCCAACGAGCACTTACACCAAACATATCGATATTCACCAGAGTATTATCTCTGGTTACGCGATCTAGAATAAGAGACGAACCGTCTCCTTCATCTATAATAGCCATTAGCTAAAATATGATTAACAACAATTAATTACTGCTGCTAGTGTTCATGGACGAAGTAATAATAAATTAATAGTATTAATGGGGTAATATTATCCCTCACCAATGTTAAACAGTATTAACTGTAAAGTGTCATTTAGCAAAAACAGCTTAATTATGATAAAGGTGAAAAAGTAATAAGTGTCCCTAGATTCGTTATTCACGTCCGCCATCCTAGATACAATCCCCTGACCGTTTTTGCCGTACCATAGCTAATCAGAAAGCCTAGTGAACCATTCGTTCGAAGATGTTTTTAGCCACCTGCTACAATATGCTGAACGTAAAGTGTTATTCAGCAAAAATTCTTTATTTATGTTAAAGGCGAAAAAATAATAAGTGCACGTAGATTTGCCTATTACATCCACCAACCTAGAATCCATCCCATGGCCGATTTCGAAATATCATGGCTCATCAGAAAGGCTAGGAAACCATCGGACAGAAAATGTTTTCAATTGAAAGCCAACGAGCACTTACACCAAACTTATCGATATTCAACAGAGTATTATCTCTGGTTACGCGATCTAGAATAAGAGACGAACCGTCTCCTTCATCTAGAATAGCCACTTGCTAAAATATGGTTACCAACAGTTAATTACTGCTGCTAGTGTTCAGGGACGAAGTAATAATAAATTAATAGTATTAATGGGGTAATATTATCCCTCACCCATGTTAAACAGTATTAACTGTAAAGTGTCATTTAGCAAAAACAGCTTAATTATGTTAAAGGTTAAAAAGTAATAAATGTCTGTAGATTTGTCATTCACATCCGCCATCCTAGATACCATACCCTGACAGTATTTGCCGTACCATTGCTCATCAGAAAGCCTAGTGAACCATTCGTTCGAAGATGTTTTTAGCCACCTGCTACAATATGCTGAACGTAAAGTGTTATTCAGCAAAAAATCTTTATTTATGTTAAAGGCGAAAAATTAATAAGTGCTCGTAGATTTGTCTATTACATCCACCAACCTAGAACCCATCCCATGGCCGATTTCGATGTATCATGGCTCATCAGAAAGGATAGGGAACCATCGGACCGAAAATGTTTTCTATTGAAATCCAATGAGCACCTACGCCAAACACATCGACGTTCAACAGTGTAACATCCACAGTAGCGACCTCTATGAATGAGAGATAAATCGTCTCTTACAGCTAGATTAGCCACCTGCTACAATATGCTGAACAACAATTAGAAACTGGTGCTAGAGTTTAGACACGAAGTAATAATAAATTAATACCATTAATGAGTTAATATCATCCCTCACGAATGAGGTACATTGACTGTAAAGTGTCATTTAGCAAAAACAGCTTAATTATGATAAGGTGAATAAATAATAAGTTTCCATAGATTCGTCATTCACGTCCGCCATCCTAGATACCATCCCCTGACCGCTTTTGCCGTACCATGGCTCATCAGAAAGCCTAATGAACCATTCGATCGAAGATGTTTTTAGCCACCTGCTACATTATGCTGAACAACAATTAGTAACTGCTGCTAGAACTTAGACACGAACAAATAATAAATGAATACTATTCATGTTTTAATATCAACCCTCACCAATGTTAAACATCATTGACTGTAAAGTGTTATTCAGCAAAAATTCTTTATTTATGTTAAAGGCGAAAAAATAATAAGTGCACGTAGATTTGCCTATTACATCCACCAACCTAGAATCCATCCCATGGCCGATTTCGAAATATCATGGCTCATCAGAAAGGCTAGGAAACCATCGGACAGAAAATGTTTTCAATTGAAAGCCAACGAGCACTTACACCAAACTTATCGATATTCAACAGAGTATTATCTCTGGTTACGCGATCTAGAATAAGAGACGAACCGTCTCCTTCATCTAGAATAGCCACTTGCTAAAATATGGTTACCAACAGTTAATTACTGCTGCTAGTGTTCAGGGACGAAGTAATAATAAATTAATAGTATTAATGGGGTAACATTATCCCTCACCCATGTTAAACAGTATTAACTGTAAAGTGTCATTTAGTAAAAACAGCTTAATTATGTTAAAGGTTAAAAAGTAATAAATGTCTGTAGATTTGTCATTCACATCCGCCATCCTAGATACCATACCCTGACAGTATTTGCCGTACCATTGCTCATCAGAAAGCCTAGTGAACTATTCGTTCGAAGAAGTTTTTAGCCACCTGCTACAATATGCTGAATGACAATTAGTAACTGCTGCTAGAGCTCAACCAAGGACAAATAATAAATGAATATTATTCATGTTTTAATATCAACCCTCACCAATGTTAAACAACATTGACTGTAAAGTGTTATTCAGCAAAAATTCTTTATTTATGTTAAAGGCGAAAAAATAATAAGTGCACGTAGATTTGCCTATTACATCCACCAACCTAGAACCCATCCCATGGCCGATTTCGAAATATCATAGCTCATCAGAAAGCCTAGTGAACCATTCGTTCGAAGATGTTTTTAGCCACCTGCTACATTATGCTGAACAACAATTATTAACTGCTTCTAGAGTTCAGCCACGGACAAATCATAAATGAATACTATTCATGGGTTAATATCATCCCTCACGAATGTTAAACAACATTGACTGTAAAGTGTTATTCAGCAATAATTTTTTATTTATGTTAAAGGCGAAAAAATAATAGGTGCTCGTAGATTTGTCTATTACATCCACCAACCTAGGACTCATCCCATGGCCGATTTCGAAATATCATGGCTCATCAGAAAGGCTAGTGAACCATTTGTTCGAAGATGTTTTTAGCCACCTGCTGCATTATGCTGAACAACAATTAGTAACTGCTTCTAGAGTTCAGCCACGGACAAATCATAAATGAATACTATTCATGGGTTAATATCATCCCTCACGAATGTTAAACAACATTGACTGTAAAGTGTTATTCAGCAAAAATTCTTTATTTATGTTAAAGGCGAAAAATAATAGGTGCTCGTAGATGTGTCTATTACATCCACCAACCTAGGACCCATCCCATGGCCGATTTCGAAATATCATGGCTCATCAGAAAGGCTAGTGAACCATTCGATCGAAGATGTTTTTAGCCACCTGCTACAATATGCTGAACAACAATTAGAAACTGGTGCTAGAGTTTAGACACGAAGTAATAATAAATTAATACCATTAATGAGTTAATATCATCCCTCACGAATGAGGTACATTGACTGTAAAGTGTCATTTAGCAAAAACAGCTTAATTATGATAAGGTGAATAAATAATAAGTTTCCATAGATTCGTCATTCACGTCCGCCATCCTAGATACCATCCCCTGACCGCTTTTGCCGTACCATGGCTCATCAGAAAGCCTAATGAACCATTCGATCGAAGATGTTTTTAGCCACCTGCTACATTATGCTGAACAACAATTAGTAACTGCTGCTAGAACTTAGACACGAACAAATAATAAATGAATACTATTCATGTTTTAATATCAACCCTCACCAATGTTAAACAACATTGACTGTAAAGTGTTATTCAGCAAAAATTCTTCAATTATGTTAAAGGCGAATAAATAATAAGTGCACGTAGATTTGCCTATTACATCCACCAACCTAGAACCCATCCCATGGCCGATTTCGAAATATCATAGCTCATCAGAAAAGCCAGGGAACCATCGGACCGACAATGTTTTCAATTCAAAGCCAACGAGCACTTACACCAAACATATCGATATTCAACAGAGTATTATCTCTGGTTACGCGATCTAGAATAAGAGGCAATCCGTCTCCTTCATCTAGAATAACCACCTGCTAAAATATGATTAACAACAATTAATTACTGCTGCTAGTGTTCATGGACGAAGTAATAATCAATTAATAGTATTAATGGGGTGATTTTATCCCTCACCAATGTTAAACAGTATTAACTGTAAGGGGTCATTTAGCAAAAACAGCTTAATTATGATAAAGGTGAAAAAGTAATTCGTCACTACGAATTACGTAGATTCGTCATTCACTTCCGCCATCCTAGATACCATTCCCTGACCGTTTTTCCGTACCATGGCTTATCAGAAAGCCTAGTGAACCATTCGTTCGAAGACGTTTTTAGCCACCTGCTACAATATGCTGAACGACAATTAGTAACTGCTTCTAAAGCTCAGCCACGAACAAATAATAAATGAATACTATTCATGTTTTAATATCAACCCTCACGAATGTTAAACAACATTGACTGTAAAGTGTTATTCAGCAAAAAGTGTCCGTAGATTCGTCATTCACGTCCGCCATCCTAGATACCATCCTCTGACTGCTTTTGCCGTACCATGGCTTATCAGAAAGCCTAGTGAACCATTCGTTCGAAGATGTTTTTAGCCACCTGCTACAATATGCTGAACGTAAAGTGTTATTCAGCAAAAATTCTTTATTTATGTTAAAGGCGAAAAAATAATAAGTGCACGTAGATTTGCCTATTACATCCACCAACCTAGAATCCATCCCATGGCCGATTTCGAAATATCATGGCTCATCAGAAAGGCTAGGAAACCATCGGACAGAAAATGTTTTCAATTGAAAGCCAACGAGCACTTACACCAAACATATCGATATTCAACAGAGTATTATCTCTGGTTACGCGATCTAGAATAAGAGACGAACCGTCTCCTTCATCTAGAATAGCCACTTGTTAAAATATGGTTACCAACAGTTAATTACTGCTGCTAGTGTTCAGGGACGAAGTAATAATAAATTAATAGTATTAATGGGGTAATATTATCCCTCACCCATGTTAAATAGTATTAACTGTAAAGTGTCATTTAGCAAAAACAGCTTAATTATGTTAAAGGTTAAAAAGTAATAAATGTCTGTAGATTTGTCATTCACATCCGCCATCCTAGATACCATACCCTGACAGTATTTGCCGTACCATTGCTCATCAGAAAGCCTAGTGAACAATTCGTTCGAAGATGTTTTTAGCCACCTGCTACAATATGCTGAATGACAATTAGTAACTGCTGCTAGAGCTCAACCAAGGACAAATAATAAATGAATATTATTCATGTTTTAATATCAACAATCACCAATGTTAAACAACATTGACTGTAAAGTGTTATTCAGCAAAAATTCTTTATTTATGTTAAAGGCGAAAAATAATAGGTGCTCGTAGATGTGTCTATTACATCCACCAACCTAGGACCCATCCCATGGCCGATTTCGAAATATCATGGCTCATCAGAAAGGCTAGTGAACCATCGGGCAGAAAATGTTTTCAATTGAAAGCCAACGAGCACTTACACCAAACATATCGATATTCACCAGAGTATTATCTCTGGTTACGCGATCTAGAATAAGCGACGAACCGTCTCCTTCATCTAGAATAGCCACTTGCGAAAATATGGTTACCAACAATTAATTACTGCTACTAGTGTTCAGGGACGAAGTAATAATAAATTAATAGTATTAATGGGGTAATATTATCTCTCACCCATGTTAAACAGTATTAACTGTAAAGTGTCATTTAGCAAAAACAGCTTAATTATGTTAAAGGTTAAAAAATAATAAATGTCTGTAGATTTGTCATTCACATCCGCCATCCTAGATACCATCCCCTGACCGTTTTTGCCGTACCATAGCTAATCAGAAAGCCTAGTGAACCATTCGTTCGAAGATGTTTTTAGCCACCTGCTACAATATGCTGAACGTAAAGTGTTATTCAGCAAAAATTCTTTATTTATGTTAAAGGCGAAAAAATAATAAGTGCACGTAGATTTGCCTATTACATCCACCAACCTAGAATCCATCCCATGGCCGATTTCGAAATATCATGGCTCATCAGAAAGGATAGGAAACCATCGGACCGAAAATGTTTTCTATTGAAATCCAATGAGCACCTACGCCAAACACATCGACGTTCAACAGTGTAACATCCACAGTAGCGACCTCTATGAATGAGAGATAAATCGTTTCTTACAGCTAGATTAGCCACCTGCTACAATATGCTGAACAACAATTAGTAACTGGTGCTAGAGTTTAGACACGAAGTAATAATAAATTAATACCATTAATGAGTTAATATCATCCCTCACGAATGAGGTACATTGACTGTAAAGTGTCATTTAGCAAAAACAGCTTAATTATGATAAAGGTGAATAAGTAATATGTGTCCGTAGTTTCGTCATTCAAGTCCGCCATCCTAGATACCATCCCCTGACCGCTTCAGCCGTACCATGGCTCATCAGAAAGCCTAGTGAACCATTCGTTCGAAGATGTTTTTAGCCACCTGCTACATTATGCTGAACAACAATTAGTAACTGCTGCTAGAACTTAGCCACGAACAAATAATTAATGAATACTATTCATGGGTTAATATCATCCCTCACGAATGAGGTACATTAACAGTAAAGTGTCATTTAGCAAAGACAGCTTAATTATGATAAGGTGAATAAATAATAAGTGTCCGTAGATTCGTCATTCACGTCCGCCATCCTAGATACCATCCCATGGCCGATTTCGAAATATCATGGCTCATCAGAAAGGCTAGTGAACTATTCGTTCGAAGATGTTTTTAGCCACCTGCTACATTATGCTGAACAACAATTATTAACTGCTTCTAGAGTTCAGCCACGGACAAATCATAAATGAATACTATTCATGGGTTAATATCATCCCTCACGAATGTTAAACAACATTGACTGTAAAGTGTTATTCAGCAATAATTCTTTGTTTATGTTAAAGGCGAAAAAATAATAGGAGCTCGTAGATTTGTCTATTACATCCACCAACCTAGGACCCATCCCATGGCCGATTTCGAAATATCATGGCTCATCAGAAAGGCTAGTGAACCATTTGTTCGAAGATGTTTTTAGCCACCTGCTACATTATGCTGAACAACAATTAGTAACTGCTTCTAGAGTTCAGCCACGGACAAATCATAAATGAATACTATTCATGGGTTAATATCATCCCTCACGAATGTTAAACAACATTGACTGTAAAGTGTTATTCAGCAAAAATTCTTTATTTATGTTAAAGGCGAAAAATAATAGGTGCTCGTAGATGTGTCTATTACATCCACCAACCTAGGACCCATCCCATGGCCGATTTCGAAATATCATGGCTCATCAGAAAAGCTAGTGAACCATTCGTTCGAAGATGTTTTTAGCCACCTGCTACATTATGCTGAACAACAATTAGTAACTGCTTCTAGAGTTCAGCCACGGACAAATCATAAATGAATACTATTCATGGGTTAATATCATCCCTCACGAATGTTAAACAACATTGACTGTAAAGTGTTATTCAGCAAAAATTCTTTATTTATGTTACAGGCGAAAAAATAATAAGTGCACGTAGATTTGCCTATTACATCCACCAATCTAGAACCCATCCCATGGCCGATTTCGAAATATCATGGCTCATCAGAAAGCCTAGGGAACCATCGGGCAGAAAATGTTTTCAATTGAAAGCCAACGAGCACTTACACCAAACATATCGATATTCACCAGAGTATTATCTCTGGTTACGCGATCTAGAATAAGAGACGAACCGTCTCCTTCATCTAGAATAGCCACTTGCTAAAATATGGTTACCAACAGTTAATTACTGCTGCTAGTGTTCCGGGACGAAGTAATAATAAATTAATAGTATTAATAGGGTAATATTATCCCTCACCCATGTTAAATAGTATTAACTGTAAAGTGTCATTTAGCAAAAACAGCTTAATTATGTTAAAGGTTAAAAAGTAATAAATGTCTGTAGATTTGTCATTCACATCCGCCATCCTAGATACCATACCCTGACAGTATTTGCCGTACCATTGCTCATCAGAAAGCCTAGTGAACTATTCGTTCGAAGATGTTTTTAGCCACCTGCTACAATATGCTGAATGACAATTAGTAACTGCTGCTAGAGCTCAACCAAGGACAAATAATAAATGAATATTATTCATGTTTTAATATCAACAATCACCAATGTTAAACAACATTGACTGTAAAGTGTTATTCAGCAAAAATTCTTTATTTATGTTAAAGGCGAAAAATAATAGGTGCTCGTAGATGTGTCTATTACATCCACCAACCTAGGACCCATCCCATGGCCGATTTCGAAATATCATGGCTCATCAGAAAGGCTAGTGAACCATCGGGCAGAAAATGTTTTCAATTGAAAGCCAACGAGCACTTACACCAAACATATCGATATTCACCAGAGTATTATCTCTGGTTACGCGATCTAGAATAAGAGACGAACCGTCTCCTTCATCTAGAATAGCCACTTGCGAAAATATGGTTACCAACAATTAATTACTGCTGCTAGTGTTCAGGGATGAAGTAATAATAAATTAATAGTATTAATGGGGTAATATTATCTCTCACCCGTGTTAAACAGTATTAACTGTAAAGTGTCATTTAGCAAAAACAGCTTAATTATGTTAAAGCTTAAAAAATAATAAATGTCTGTAGATTTGTCATTCACATCCGCCATCCTAGATACCATCCCCTGACCGTTTTTGCCGTACCATAGCTAATCAGAAAGCCTAGTGAATCATTCGTTCGAAGATGTTTTTAGCCACCTGCTACAATATGCTGAACGTAAAGTGTTATTCAGCAAAAATTCTTTATTTATGTTAAAAGCGAAAAAATAATAAGTGCACGTAGATTTGCCTATTACATCCACCAACCTAGAATCCATCCCATGGCCGATTTCGAAATATCATGGCTCATCAGAAAGGATAGGAAACCATCGGACCGAAAATGTTTTCTATTGAAATCCAATGAGCACCTACGCCAAACACATCGACGTTCAACATTGTAACATCCACAGTAGCGACCTCTATGAATGAGAGATAAATCGTTTCTTACAGCTAGATTAGCCACCTGCTACAATATGCTGAACAACAATTAGTAACTGCTGCTGGAACTTAGACACGAACACATAATTAATGAATACTATTCATGGGTTAATATCATCCCTCACGAATGAGGTACATTAACAGTAAAGTGTCATTTAGCAAAGACAGCTTAATTATGATAAGGTGAATAAATAATAAGTGTCCGTAGATTCGTCATTCACGTCCGCCATCCTAGATACCATCCCCTGACCGCTTTTGCCGTACCATGGCTCATCAGAAAGCCTAATGAACCATTCGATCGAAGATGTTTTTAGCCACCTGCTACATTATGCTGAACAACAATTAGTAACTGCTGCTAGAACTTAGACACGAACAAATAATAAATGAATACTATTCATGTTTTAATATCAACCCTCACCAATGTTAAACAACATTGACTGTAAAGTGTTATTCAGCAAAAATTCTTTATTTATGTTACAGGCAAAAAAATAATAAGTGCACGTAGATTTGCCTATTACATCCACCAACCTAGAACCCATCCCATGGCCGATTTCGAAGTATCATGGCTCATCAGAAAGGATAGGGAACCATCGGACCCAAAATGTTTTCTATTGAAATCCAACGAGCACTTACACCAAACATATCGATTTTCACCAGAGTATTATCTCTGGTTACGCGATCTAGAATAAGAGACGAACCGTCTCCTTCATCTAGAATAGCAACTTGCGAAAATATGGTTACCAACAATTAATTACTGCTGCTAGTGTTCAGGGACGAAGTAATAATAAATTAATAGTATTAATGGGGTAATATTATCCCTCACCAATGTTAAACAGTATTAACTGTAAAGTGTCATTTAGCAAAAACAGCTTAATTATGATAAAGGTTAAAAAGTAATAAGTGTCCCTAGATTCGTTATTCACGTCCGCCATCCTAGATACCATCCCCTGACCGTTTTTGCCGTACCATAGCTAATCAGAAAGCCTAGTGAACCATTCGTTCGAAGATGTTTTTAGCCACCTGCCACAATATGCTGAACGTAAAGTGTTATTCAGCAAAAATTCTTTATTTACGTTAAAGGCGAAAAAATAATAAGTGCACGTAGATTTGCCTATTACATCCACCAACCTAGAATCCATCCCATGGCCGATTTCGAAATATCATGGCTCATCAGAAAGGCTAGGAAACCATCGGACAGAAAATGTTTTCAATTGAAAGCCAACGATCACTTACACCAAACATATCGATATTCAACAGAGTATTATCTCTGGTTACGCGATCTAGAATAAGAGACGAACCGTCTCCTTCATCTAGAATAGCCACTTGCTAAAATATGGTTACCAACAGTTAATTACTGCTGCTAGTGTTCAGGGACGAAGTAATAATAAATTAATAGTATTAATGGGGTAATATTATCCCTCACCCATGTTAAACAGTATTAACTGTAAAGTGTCATTTAGCAAAAACGGCTTAATTATGTTAAAGGTTAAAAAGTAATAAATGTCTGTAGATTTGTCATTCACATCCGCCATCCTAGATACCATACCCTGACAGTATTTGCCGTACCATTGCTCATCAGAAAGCCTAGTGAACTATTCGTTCGAAGATGTTTTTAGCCACCTGCTACAATATGCTGAATGACAATTAGTAACTGCTGCTAGAGCTCAACCAAGGACAAATAATAAATGAATCTTATTCATGTTTTAATATCAACCCTCACCAATGTTAAACAACATTGACTGTAAAGTGTTATTCAGCAATAATTCTTTATTTATGTTAAAGGCGAAAAAATAATAGGTGCTCGTAGATTTGTCTATTACATCCACCAACCTAGGACCCATCCCATGGCCGATTTCGAAATATCATGGCTCATCAGAAAGGCTAGTGAACCATTTGTTCGAAGATGTTTTTAGCCACCTGCTACATTATGCTGAACAACAATTAGTAACTGCTTCTAGAGTTCAGCCACGAACAAATCATAAATGAATACTATTCATGGGTTAATATCATCCCTCACGAATGTTAAACAACATTGACTGTAAAGTGTTATTCAGCAATAATTCTTTGTTTATGTTAAAGGCGAAAAAATAATAGGAGCTCGTAGATTTGTCTATTACATCCACCAACCTAGGACCCATCCCATGGCCGATTTCGAAGTATCATGGCTCATCGGAAAGGATAGGGAACCATCGGACCCAAAATGTTTTCTATTGAAATCCAACGAGCACTTACACCAAACATATCGATTTTCACCAGAGTATTATCTCTGGTTACGCGATCTAGAATAAGAGACGAACCGTCTCCTTCATCTAGAATAGCCACTTGCGAAAATATGGTTACCAACAATTAATTACTGCTGCTAGTGTTCAGGGACGAAGTAATAATAAATTAATAGTATTAATGGGGTAATATTATCCCTCACCAATGTTAAACAGTATTAACTGTAAAGTGTCATTTAGCAAAAACAGCTTAATTATGATAAAGGTGAAAAAGTAATAAGTGTCCCTAGATTCGTTATTCCCGTCCGCCTTCCTAGATACCATCCCCTGACCGTTTTTGCCGTACCATAGCTAATCAGAAAGCCTAGTGAACCATTCGTTCGAAGATGTTTTTAGCCACCTGCTACAATATGCTGAACGTAAAGTGTTATTCAGCAAAAATTCTTTATTTACGTTAAAGGCGAAAAAATAATAAGTGCACGTAGATTTGCCTATTACATCCACCAACCTAGAATCCATCCCATGGCCGATTTCGAAATATCATGGCTCATCAGAAAGGCTAGGAAACCATCGGACAGAAAATGTTTTCAATTGAAAGCCAACGAGCACTTACACCAAACATATCGATATTCAACAGAGTATTATCTCTGGGTACGCGATCTAGAATAAGAGACGAACCGTCTCCTTCATCTAGAATAGCCACTTGCTAAAATATGGTTACCAACAGTTAATTACTGCTGCTAGTGTTCAGGGACGAAGTAATAATAAATTAATAGTATTAATGGGGTAATATTATCCCTCACCCATGTTAAACAGTATTAACTGTAAAGTGTCATTTAGCAAAAACAGCTTAATTATGTTAAAGGTTAAAAAGTAATAAATGTCTGTAGATTTGTCATTCACATCCGCCATCCTAGATACCATACCCTGACAGTATTTGCCGTACCATTGCTCATCAGAAAGCCTAGTGAACTATTCGTTCGAAGATGTTTTTAGCCACCTGCTACAATATGCTGAATGACAATTAGTAACTGCTGCTAGAGCTCAACCAAGGACAAATAATAAATGAATATTATTCATGTTTTAATATCAACCCTCACCAATGTTAAACAACATTGACTGTAAAGTGTTATTCAGCAAAAATTCTTTATTTATGTTAAAGGCGAAAAAATAATAAGTGCACGTAGATTTGCCTATTACATCCACCAACCTAGAACCCATCCCATGGCCGATTTCGAGATATCATGGCTCATCAGAAAGCCTAGTGAACTATTCGTTCGAAGATGTTTTTAGCCACCTGCTACAATATGCTGAATGACAATTAGTAACTGCTGCTAGAGCTCAACCAAGGACAAATAATAAATGAATATTATTCATGTTTTAATATCAACCCTCACCAATGTTAAACAACATTGACTGTAAAGTGTTATTCAGCAATAATTCTTTATTTATGTTAAAGGCGAAAAAATAATAGGTGCTCGTAGATTTGTCTATTACATCCACCAACCTAGGACCCATCCCATGGCCGATTTCGAAATATCATGGCTCATCAGAAAGGCTAGTGAACCATTTGTTCGAAGATGTTTTTAGCCACCTGCTACATTATGCTGAACAACAATTAGTAACTGCTTCTAGAGTTCAGCCACGGACAAATCATAAATGAATACTATTCATGGGTTAATATCATCCCTCACGAATGTTAAACAACATTGACTGTAAAGAGTTATTCAGCAAAAATTCTTTATTTATGTTAAGGGCGAAAAAATAATAAGTGCACGTAGATTTGCCTATTACATCCACCAACCTAGAATCCATCCCATGGCCGATTTCGAAATATCATGGCTCATCAGAAAGGCTAGGAAACCATCGGACAGAAAATGTTTTCAATTGAAAGCCAACGAGCACTTACACCAAACATATCGATATTCAACAGAGTATTATCTCTGGTTACGCGATCTAGAATAAGAGACGAACCGTCTCCTTCATCTAGAATAGCCACTTGCGAAAATATGGTTACCAACAGTTAATTACTGCTGCTAGTGTTCAGGGACGAAGTAATAATAAATTAATAGTATTAATGGGGCAATATTATCCCTCACCCATGTTAAACAGTATTAACTGTAAAGTGTCATTTAGCAAAAACAGCTTAATTATGTTAAAGGTTAAAAAGTAATAAATGTCTGTAGATTTGTCATTCACATCCGCCATCCTAGATACCATACCCTGACAGTATTTGCCGTATCATTGCTCATCAGAAAGCCTAGTGAACCATTCGTTCGAAGATGTTTTTAGCCACCTGCTACATTATGCTGAACGACAATTATTAACTGCTTCTAGAGTTCAGCCACAGACAAATCATAAATGAATACTATTCATGGGTTAATATCATCCCTCACGAATGTTAAACAACATTGACTGTAAAGTGTTATTCAGCAATAATTCTTTATTTATGTTAAAGGCGAAAAAATAATAGGTGCTCGTAGATTTGTCTATTACATCCACCAACCTAGGACCCATCCCATGACCGATTTCGAAATATCATGGCTCATCAGAAAGGCTAGTGAACCATTTGTTCGAAGATGTTTTTAGCCACCGGCTACATTATGCTGAACAACAATTAGTAACTGCTTCTAGAGTTCAGCCACGGACAAATCATAAATGAATACTATTCATGGGGTAATATCATCCCTCACGAATGTTAAACAACATTGACTGTAAAGTGTTATTCAGCAAAAATTCTTTATTTATGTTAAAGGTGAAAAATAATAGGTGCTCGTAGATGTGTCTATTACATCAACCAAACTAGGACCCATCCCATGGCCGATTTCGAAATATCATGGCTCATCAGAAAGGCTAGTGAACCATTCGTTCGAAGATGTTTTTAGCCACCTGCTACATTATGCTGAACAACAATTAGTAACTGCTTCTAGAGTTCAGCCACGGACCAATCATAAATGAATACTATTCATGGGTTAATATCATCCCTCACGAATGTTAAACAACATTGACTGTAAAGTGTTATTCAGCAAAAATTCTTTATTTATGTTACAGGCGAAAAAATAATAAGTGCACGTAGATTTGCCTATTACATCCACCAACCTAGAATCCATCCCATGGCCGATTTCGAAATATCATGGCTCATCAGAAAGGCTAGGAAACCATCGGACAGAAAATGTTTTCAATTGAAAGCCAACGAGCACTTGCACCAAACATATCGATATTCAACAGAGTATTATCTCTGGTTACGCGATCTAGAATAAGAGACGAACCGTCTCCTTCATCTAGAATAGCCACTTGCTAAAATATGGTTACCAACAGTTAATTACTGCTGCTAGTGTTCAGGGACGAAGTAATAATAAATTAATACTATTAATGGGGTAATATTATCCCTCACCCATGTTAAACAGTATTAACTGTAAAGTGTCATTTAGCAAAAACGGCTTAATTATGTTAAAGGTTAAAAAGTAATAAATGTCTGTAGATTTGTCATTCACATCCGCCATCCTAGATACCATACCCTGACAGTATTTGCCGTACCATTGCTCATCAGAAAGCCTAGTGAACTATTCGTTCGAAGATGTTTTTAGCCACCTGCTACAATATGCTGAATGACAATTAGTAACTGCTGCTAGAGCTCAACCAAGGACAAATAATAAATGAATCTTATTCATGTTTTAATATCAACCCTCACCAATGTTAAACAACAGTGACTGTAAAGTGTTATTCAGCAAAAATTCTTCAATTATGTTAAAGGCGAATAAATAATAAGTGCACGTAGATTTGCCTATTACATCCACCAACCTAGAACCCATCCCATGGCCGATTTCGAAATATCATAGCTCATCAGAAAAGCCAGGGAACCATCGGACCGACAATGTTTTCAATTCAAAGCCAACGAGCACTTACACCAAACATATCGATATTCAACAGAGTATTATCTCTGGTTACGCGATCTAGAATAAGAGGCAATCCGTCTCCTTCATCTAGAATAACCACCTGCTAAAATATGATTAACAACAATTAATTACTGCTGCTAGTGTTCATGGACGAAGTAATAATCAATTAATAGTATTAATGGGGTGATTTTATCCCTCACCAATGTTAAACAGTATTAACTGTAAGGGGTCATTTAGCAAAAACAGCTTAATTATGATAAAGGTGAAAAAGTAATTCGTCACTACGAATTACGTAGATTCGTCATTCACTTCCGCCATCCTAGATACCATTCCCTGACCGTTTTTCCGTACCATGGCTTATCAGAAAGCCTAGTGAACCATTCGTTCGAAGACGTTTTTAGCCACCTGCTACAATATGCTGAACGACAATTAGTAACTGCTTCTAAAGCTCAGCCACGAACAAATAATAAATGAATACTATTCATGTTTTAATATCAACCCTCACGAATGTTAAACAACATTGACTGTAAAGTGTTATTCAGCAAAAAGTGTCCGTAGATTCGTCATTCACGTCCGCCATCCTAGATACCATCCTCTGACTGCTTTTGCCGTACCATGGCTTATCAGAAAGCCTAGTGAACCATTCGTTCGAAGATGTTTTTAGCCACCTGCTACAATATGCTGAACGTAAAGTGTTATTCAGCAAATATTCTTTATTTATGTTAAAGGCGAAAAAATAATAAGTGCACGTAGATTTGCCTATTACATCCACCAACCTAGAATCCATCCCATGGCCGATTTCGAAATATCATGGCTCATCAGAAAGGCTAGGAAACCATCGGACAGAAAATGTTTTCAATTGAAAGCCAACGAGCACTTACACCAAACATATCGATATTCAACAGAGTATTATCTCTGGTTACGCGATCTAGAATAAGAGACGAACCGTCTCCTTCATCTAGAATAGCCACTTGTTAAAATATGGTTACCAACAGTTAATTACTGCTGCTAGTGTTCAGGGACGAAGTAATAATAAATTAATAGTATTAATGGGGTAATATTATCCCTCACCCATGTTAAATAGTATTAACTGTAAAGTGTCATTTAGCAAAAACAGCTTAATTATGTTAAAGGTTAAAAAGTAATAAATGTCTGTAGATTTGTCATTCACATCCGCCATCCTAGATACCATACCCTGACAGTATTTGCCGTACCATTGCTCATCAGAAAGCCTAGTGAACAATTCGTTCGAAGATGTTTTTAGCCACCTGCTACAATATGCTGAATGACAATTAGTAACTGCTGCTAGAGCTCAACCAAGGACAAATAATAAATGAATATTATTCATGTTTTAATATCAACAATCACCAATGTTAAACAACATTGACTGTAAAGTGTTATTCAGCAAAAATTCTTTATTTATGTTAAAGGCGAAAAATAATAGGTGCTCGTAGATGTGTCTATTACATCCACCAACCTAGGACCCATCCCATGGCCGATTTCGAAATATCATGGCTCATCAGAAAGGCTAGTGAACCATCGGGCAGAAAATGTTTTCAATTGAAAGCCAACGAGCACTTACACCAAACATATCGATATTCACCAGAGTATTATCTCTGGTTACGCGATCTAGAATAAGCGACGAACCGTCTCCTTCATCTAGAATAGCCACTTGCGAAAATATGGTTACCAACAATTAATTACTGCTACTAGTGTTCAGGGACGAAGTAATAATAAATTAATAGTATTAATGGGGTAATATTATCTCTCACCCATGTTAAACAGTATTAACTGTAAAGTGTCATTTAGCAAAAACAGCTTAATTATGTTAAAGGTTAAAAAATAATAAATGTCTGTAGATTTGTCATTCACATCCGCCATCCTAGATACCATCCCCTGACCGTTTTTGCCGTACCATAGCTAATCAGAAAGCCTAGTGAACCATTCGTTCGAAGATGTTTTTAGCCACCTGCTACAATATGCTGAACGTAAAGTGTTATTCAGCAAAAATTCTTTATTTATGTTAAAGGCGAAAAAATAATAAGTGCACGTAGATTTGCCTATTACATCCACCAACCTAGAATCCATCCCATGGCCGATTTCGAAATATCATGGCTCATCAGAAAGGATAGGAAACCATCGGACCGAAAATGTTTTCTATTGAAATCCAATGAGCACCTACGCCAAACACATCGACGTTCAACAGTGTAACATCCACAGTAGCGACCTCTATGAATGAGAGATAAATCGTTTCTTACAGCTAGATTAGCCACCTGCTACAATATGCTGAACAACAATTAGTAACTGGTGCTAGAGTTTAGACACGAAGTAATAATAAATTAATACCATTAATGAGTTAATATCATCCCTCACGAATGAGGTACATTGACTGTAAAGTGTCATTTAGCAAAAACAGCTTAATTATGATAAAGGTGAATAAGTAATATGTGTCCGTAGTTTCGTCATTCAAGTCCGCCATCCTAGATACCATCCCCTGACCGCTTCAGCCGTACCATGGCTCATCAGAAAGCCTAGTGAACCATTCGTTCGAAGATGTTTTTAGCCACCTGATACAATATGCTGAACAACAATTAGTAACTGCTGCTAGAACTTAGCCACGAACAAATAATTAATGAATACTATTCATGGGTTAATATCATCCCTCACGAATGAGGTACATTAACAGTAAAGTGTCATTTAGCAAAGACAGCTTAATTATGATAAGGTGAATAAATAATAAGTGTCCGTAGATTCGTCATTCACGTCCGCCATCCTAGATACCATCCCATGGCCGATTTCGAAATATCATGGCTCATCAGAAAGGCTAGTGAACCAGTCGTTCGAAGATGTTTTTAGCCACCTGCTACATTATGCTGAACAACAATTAGTAACTGCTTCTAGAGTTCAGCCACGGACAAATCATAAATGAATACTATTCATGGGTTAATATCATCCCTCACGAATGTTAAACAACATTGACTGTAAAGTGTTATTCAGCAAAAATTCTTTATTTATGTTACAGGCGAAAAAATAATAAGTGCACGTAGATTTGCCTATTACATCCACCAACCTAGATCCCATCCCATGGCCGATTTCGAAGTATCATGGCTCATCAGAAAGGATAGGGAACCATCGGACCGAAAATGTTTTCTATTGAAATCCAACGAGCACTTACACCAAACATATCGATATTCACCAGAGTATTATCTCTGGTTACGCGATCTAGAATAAGAGACGAACCGTCTCCTTCATCTATAATAGCCACTTGCTAAAATATGGTTACCAACAGTTAATTACTGCTGCTAGTGTTCAGGGACGAAGTAATAATAAATTAATAGTAATAATGGGGTAATATTATCCCTCACCAATGTTAAACAGTATTAACTGTAAAGTGTCATTTAGCAAAAACAGCTTAATTATGATAAAGGTGAAAAAGTAATAAGTGTCCCTAGATTCGTTATTCACGTCCGCCATCCTAGATACCATCCCCTGACCGTTTTTGCCGTACCATAGCTAATCAGAAAGCCTAGTGAACCATTCGTTCGAAGATGTTTTTAGCCACCTGCTACAATATGCTGAACGTAAAGTGTTATTCAGCAAAAATTCTTTATTTATGTTAAAGGCGAAAAAATAATAAGTGCACGTAGATTTGCCTATTACATCCACCAACCTAGAATCCATCCCATGGCCGATTTCGAAATATCATGGCTCATCAGAAAGGCTAGGAAACCATCGGACAGAAAATGTTTTCAATTGAAAGCCAACGAGCACTTACACCAAACTTATCGATATTCAACAGAGTATTATCTCTGGTTACGCGATCTAGAATAAGGGACGAACCGTCTCCTTCATCTAGAATAGCCACTTGCTAAAATATGGTTACCAACAGTTAATTACTGCTGCTAGTGTTCAGGGACGAAGTAATAATAAATTAATAGTATTAATGGGGTAATATTATCCCTCACCCATGTTAAACAGTATTAACTGTAAAGTGTCATTTAGCAAAAACAGCTTAATTATGTTAAAGGTTAAAAAGTAATAAATGTCTGTAGATTTGTCATTCACATCCGCCATCCTAGATACCATACCCTGACAGTATTTGCCGTACCATTGCTCATCAGAAAGCCTAGTGAACTATTCGTTCGAAGATGTTTTTAGCCACCTGCTACAATATGCTGAATGACAATTAGTAACTGCTGCTAGAGCTCAACCAAGGACAAATAATAAATGAATATTATTCATGTTTTAATATCAACCCTCACCAATGTTAAACAACATTGACTGTAAAGTGTTATTCAGCAAAAATTCTTTATTTATGTTAAAGGCGAAAAAATAATAAGTGCACGTAGATTTGCCTATTACATCCACCAACCTAGAACCCATCCCATGGCCGATTTCGAGATATCATGGCTCATCAGAAAGCCTAGTGAACTATTCGTTCGAAGATGTTTTTAGCCACCTGCTACATTATGCTGAACAACAATTATTAACTGCTTCTAGAGTTCAGCCACGGACAAATCATAAATGAATACTATTCATGGGTTAATATCATCCCTCACGAATGTTAAACAACATTGACTGTAAAGTGTTATTCAGCAATAATTCTTTGTTTATGTTAAAGGCGAAAAAATAATAGGAGCTCGTAGATTTGTCTATTACATCCACCAACCTAGGACCCATCCCATGGCCGATTTCGAAATATCATGGCTCATCAGAAAGGCTAGTGAACCATTTGTTCGAAGATGTTTTTAGCCACCTGCTACATTATGCTGAACAACAATTAGTAACTGCTTCTAGAGTTCAGCCACGGACAAATCATAAATGAATACTATTCATGGGTTAATATCATCCCTCACGAATGTTAAACAACATTGACTGTAAAGTGTTATTCAGCAAAAATTCTTTATTTATGTTAAAGGCGAAAAATAATAGGTGCTCGTAGATGTGTCTATTACATCCACCAACCTAGGACCCATCCCATGGCCGATTTCGAAATATCATGGCTCATCAGAAAAGCTAGTGAACCATTCGTTCGAAGATGTTTTTAGCCACCTGCTACATTATGCTGAACAACAATTAGTAACTGCTTCTAGAGTTCAGCCACGGACAAATCATAAATGAATACTATTCATGGGTTAATATCATCCCTCACGAATGTTAAACAACATTGACTGTAAAGTGTTATTCAGCAAAAATTCTTTATTTATGTTACAGGCGAAAAAATAATAAGTGCACGTAGATTTGCCTATTACATCCACCAATCTAGAACCCATCCCATGGCCGATTTCGAAATATCATGGCTCATCAGAAAGCCTAGGGAACCATCGGGCAGAAAATGTTTTCAATTGAAAGCCAACGAGCACTTACACCAAACATATCGATATTCACCAGAGTATTATCTCTGGTTACGCGATCTAGAATAAGAGACGAACCGTCTCCTTCATCTAGAATAGCCACTTGCTAAAATATGGTTACCAACAGTTAATTACTGCTGCTAGTGTTCCGGGACGAAGTAATAATAAATTAATAGTATTAATAGGGTAATATTATCCCTCACCCATGTTAAATAGTATTAACTGTAAAGTGTCATTTAGCAAAAACAGCTTAATTATGTTAAAGGTTAAAAAGTAATAAATGTCTGTAGATTTGTCATTCACATCCGCCATCCTAGATACCATCCCCTGACCGCTTTTGCCGTACCATGGCTCATCAGAAAGCCTAATGAACCATTCGATCGAAGATGTTTTTAGCCACCTGCTACATTATGCTGAACAACAATTAGTAACTGCTGCTAGAACTTAGACACGAACAAATAATAAATGAATACTATTCATGTTTTAATATCAACCCTCACCAATGTTAAACAACATTGACTGTAAAGTGTTATTCAGCAAAAATTCTTTATTTATGTTACAGGCAAAAAAATAATAAGTGCACGTAGATTTGCCTATTACATCCACCAACCTAGAACCCATCCCATGGCCGATTTCGAAGTATCATGGCTCATCAGAAAGGATAGGGAACCATCGGACCCAAAATGTTTTCTATTGAAATCCAACGAGCACTTACACCAAACATATCGATTTTCACCAGAGTATTATCTCTGGTTACGCGATCTAGAATAAGAGACGAACCGTCTCCTTCATCTAGAATAGCAACTTGCGAAAATATGGTTACCAACAATTAATTACTGCTGCTAGTGTTCAGGGACGAAGTAATAATAAATTAATAGTATTAATGGGGTAATATTATCCCTCACCAATGTTAAACAGTATTAACTGTAAAGTGTCATTTAGCAAAAACAGCTTAATTATGATAAAGGTTAAAAAGTAATAAGTGTCCCTAGATTCGTTATTCACGTCCGCCATCCTAGATACCATCCCCTGACCGTTTTTGCCGTACCATAGCTAATCAGAAAGCCTAGTGAACCATTCGTTCGAAGATGTTTTTAGCCACCTGCCACAATATGCTGAACGTAAAGTGTTATTCAGCAAAAATTCTTTATTTACGTTAAAGGCGAAAAAATAATAAGTGCACGTAGATTTGCCTATTACATCCACCAACCTAGAATCCATCCCATGGCCGATTTCGAAATATCATGGCTCATCAGAAAGGCTAGTGAACCATTTGTTCGAAGATGTTTTTAGCCACCTGCTACATTATGCTGAACAACAATTAGTAACTGCTTCTAGAGTTCAGCCACGAACAAATCATAAATGAATACTATTCATGGGTTAATATCATCCCTCACGAATGTTAAACAACATTGACTGTAAAGTGTTATTCAGCAATAATTCTTTGTTTATGTTAAAGGCGAAAAAATAATAGGAGCTCGTAGATTTGTCTATTACATCCACCAACCTAGGACCCATCCCATGGCCGATTTCGAAGTATCATGGCTCATCGGAAAGGATAGGGAACCATCGGACCCAAAATGTTTTCTATTGAAATCCAACGAGCACTTACACCAAACATATCGATTTTCACCAGAGTATTATCTCTGGTTACGCGATCTAGAATAAGAGACGAACCGTCTCCTTCATCTAGAATAGCCACTTGCGAAAATATGGTTACCAACAATTAATTACTGCTGCTAGTGTTCAGGGACGAAGTAATAATAAATTAATAGTATTAATGGGGTAATATTATCCCTCACCAATGTTAAACAGTATTAACTGTAAAGTGTCATTTAGCAAAAACAGCTTAATTATGATAAAGGTGAAAAAGTAATAAGTGTCCCTAGATTCGTTATTCCCGTCCGCCTTCCTAGATACCATCCCCTGACCGTTTTTGCCGTACCATAGCTAATCAGAAAGCCTAGTGAACCATTCGTTCGAAGATGTTTTTAGCCACCTGCTACAATATGCTGAACGTAAAGTGTTATTCAGCAAAAAATTCTTTATTTACGTTAAAGGCGAAAAAATAATAAGTGCACGTAGATTTGCCTATTACATCCACCAACCTAGAATCCATCCCATGGCCGATTTCGAAATATCATGGCTCATCAGAAAGGCTAGGAAACCATCGGACAGAAAATGTTTTCAATTGAAAGCCAACGAGCACTTACACCAAACATATCGATATTCAACAGAGTATTATCTCTGGGTACGCGATCTAGAATAAGAGACGAACCGTCTCCTTCATCTAGAATAGCCACTTGCTAAAATATGGTTACCAACAGTTAATTACTGCTGCTAGTGTTCAGGGACGAAGTAATAATAAATTAATAGTATTAATGGGGTAATATTATCCCTCACCCATGTTAAACAGTATTAACTGTAAAGTGTCATTTAGCAAAAACAGCTTAATTATGTTAAAGGTTAAAAAGTAATAAATGTCTGTAGATTTGTCATTCACATCCGCCATCCTAGATACCATACCCTGACAGTATTTGCCGTACCATTGCTCATCAGAAAGCCTAGTGAACTATTCGTTCGAAGATGTTTTTAGCCACCTGCTACAATATGCTGAATGACAATTAGTAACTGCTGCTAGAGCTCAACCAAGGACAAATAATAAATGAATATTATTCATGTTTTAATATCAACCCTCACCAATGTTAAACAACATTGACTGTAAAGTGTTATTCAGCAAAAATTCTTTATTTATGTTAAAGGCGAAAAAATAATAAGTGCACGTAGATTTGCCTATTACATCCACCAACCTAGAACCCATCCCATGGCCGATTTCGAGATATCATGGCTCATCAGAAAGCCTAGTGAACTATTCGTTCGAAGATGTTTTTAGCCACCTGCTACAATATGCTGAATGACAATTAGTAACTGCTGCTAGAGCTCAACCAAGGACAAATAATAAATGAATATTATTCATGTTTTAATATCAACCCTCACCAATGTTAAACAACATTGACTGTAAAGTGTTATTCAGCAATAATTCTTTATTTATGTTAAAGGCGAAAAAATAATAGGTGCTCGTAGATTTGTCTATTACATCCACCAACCTAGGACCCATCCCATGGCCGATTTCGAAATATCATGGCTCATCAGAAAGGCTAGTGAACCATTTGTTCGAAGATGTTTTTAGCCACCTGCTACATTATGCTGAACAACAATTAGTAACTGCTTCTAGAGTTCAGCCACGGACAAATCATAAATGAATACTATTCATGGGTTAATATCATCCCTCACGAATGTTAAACAACATTGACTGTAAAGAGTTATTCAGCAAAAATTCTTTATTTATGTTAAAGGCGAAAAAATAATAAGTGCACGTAGATTTGCCTATTACATCCACCAACCTAGAACCCATCCCATGGCCGATTTCGAAGTATCATGGCTCATCAGAAAGGATAGGGAACCATCGGACCCAAAATGTTTTCTATTGAAATCCAACGAGCACTTACACCAAACATATCGATTTTCACCAGAGTATTATCTCTGGTTACGCGATCTAGAATAAGAGACGAACCGTCTCCTTCATCTAGAATAGCAACTTGCGAAAATATGGTTACCAACAATTAATTACTGCTGCTAGTGTTCAGGGACGAAGTAATAATAAATTAATAGTATTAATGGGGTAATATTATCCCTCACCAATGTTAAACAGTATTAACTGTAAAGTGTCATTTAGCAAAAACAGCTTAATTATGATAAAGGTTAAAAAGTAATAAGTGTCCCTAGATTCGTTATTCACGTCCGCCATCCTAGATACCATCCCCTGACCGTTTTTGCCGTACCATAGCTAATCAGAAAGCCTAGTGAACCATTCGTTCGAAGATGTTTTTAGCCACCTGCCACAATATGCTGAACGTAAAGTGTTATTCAGCAAAAATTCTTTATTTACGTTAAAGGCGAAAAAATAATAAGTGCACGTAGATTTGCCTATTACATCCACCAACCTAGAATCCATCCCATGGCCGATTTCGAAATATCATGGCTCATCAGAAAGGCTAGTGAACCATTTGTTCGAAGATGTTTTTAGCCACCTGCTACATTATGCTGAACAACAATTAGTAACTGCTTCTAGAGTTCAGCCACGAACAAATCATAAATGAATACTATTCATGGGTTAATATCATCCCTCACGAATGTTAAACAACATTGACTGTAAAGTGTTATTCAGCAATAATTCTTTGTTTATGTTAAAGGCGAAAAAATAATAGGAGCTCGTAGATTTGTCTATTACATCCACCAACCTAGAACCCATCCCATGGCCGATTTCGAAGTATCATGGCTCATCAGAAAGGATAGGGAACCATCGGACCCAAAATGTTTTCTATTGAAATCCAACGAGCACTTACACCAAACATATCGATTTTCACCAGAGTATTATCTCTGGTTACGCGATCTAGAATAAGAGACGAACCGTCTCCTTCATCTAGAATAGCAACTTGCGAAAATATGGTTACCAACAATTAATTACTGCTGCTAGTGTTCAGGGACGAAGTAATAATAAATTAATAGTATTAATGGGGTAATATTATCCCTCACCAATGTTAAACAGTATTAACTGTAAAGTGTCATTTAGCAAAAACAGCTTAATTATGATAAAGGTTAAAAAGTAATAAGTGTCCCTAGATTCGTTATTCACGTCCGCCATCCTAGATACCATCCCCTGACCGTTTTTGCCGTACCATAGCTAATCAGAAAGCCTAGTGAACCATTCGTTCGAAGATGTTTTTAGCCACCTGCCACAATATGCTGAACGTAAAGTGTTATTCAGCAAAAATTCTTTATTTACGTTAAAGGCGAAAAAATAATAAGTGCACGTAGATTTGCCTATTACATCCACCAACCTAGAATCCATCCCATGGCCGATTTCGAAATATCATGGCTCATCAGAAAGGCTAGTGAACCATTTGTTCGAAGATGTTTTTAGCCACCTGCTACATTATGCTGAACAACAATTAGTAACTGCTTCTAGAGTTCAGCCACGAACAAATCATAAATGAATACTATTCATGGGTTAATATCATCCCTCACGAATGTTAAACAACATTGACTGTAAAGTGTTATTCAGCAATAATTCTTTGTTTATGTTAAAGGCGAAAAAATAATAGGAGCTCGTAGATTTGTCTATTACATCCACCAACCTAGGACCCATCCCATGGCCGATTTCGAAGTATCATGGCTCATCGGAAAGGATAGGGAACCATCGGACCCAAAATGTTTTCTATTGAAATCCAACGAGCACTTACACCAAACATATCGATTTTCACCAGAGTATTATCTCTGGTTACGCGATCTAGAATAAGAGACGAACCGTCTCCTTCATCTAGAATAGCCACTTGCGAAAATATGGTTACCAACAATTAATTACTGCTGCTAGTGTTCAGGGACGAAGTAATAATAAATTAATAGTATTAATGGGGTAATATTATCCCTCACCAATGTTAAACAGTATTAACTGTAAAGTGTCATTTAGCAAAAACAGCTTAATTATGATAAAGGTGAAAAAGTAATAAGTGTCCCTAGATTCGTTATTCCCGTCCGCCTTCCTAGATACCATCCCCTGACCGTTTTTGCCGTACCATAGCTAATCAGAAAGCCTAGTGAACCATTCGTTCGAAGATGTTTTTAGCCACCTGCTACAATATGCTGAACGTAAAGTGTTATTCAGCAAAAAATTCTTTATTTACGTTAAAGGCGAAAAAATAATAAGTGCACGTAGATTTGCCTATTACATCCACCAACCTAGAATCCATCCCATGGCCGATTTCGAAATATCATGGCTCATCAGAAAGGCTAGGAAACCATCGGACAGAAAATGTTTTCAATTGAAAGCCAACGAGCACTTACACCAAACATATCGATATTCAACAGAGTATTATCTCTGGGTACGCGATCTAGAATAAGAGACGAACCGTCTCCTTCATCTAGAATAGCCACTTGCTAAAATATGGTTACCAACAGTTAATTACTGCTGCTAGTGTTCAGGGACGAAGTAATAATAAATTAATAGTATTAATGGGGTAATATTATCCCTCACCCATGTTAAACAGTATTAACTGTAAAGTGTCATTTAGCAAAAACAGCTTAATTATGTTAAAGGTTAAAAAGTAATAAATGTCTGTAGATTTGTCATTCACATCCGCCATCCTAGATACCATACCCTGACAGTATTTGCCGTACCATTGCTCATCAGAAAGCCTAGTGAACTATTCGTTCGAAGATGTTTTTAGCCACCTGCTACAATATGCTGAATGACAATTAGTAACTGCTGCTAGAGCTCAACCAAGGACAAATAATAAATGAATATTATTCATGTTTTAATATCAACCCTCACCAATGTTAAACAACATTGACTGTAAAGTGTTATTCAGCAAAAATTCTTTATTTATGTTAAAGGCGAAAAAATAATAAGTGCACGTAGATTTGCCTATTACATCCACCAACCTAGAACCCATCCCATGGCCGATTTCGAGATATCATGGCTCATCAGAAAGCCTAGTGAACTATTCGTTCGAAGATGTTTTTAGCCACCTGCTACAATATGCTGAATGACAATTAGTAACTGCTGCTAGAGCTCAACCAAGGACAAATAATAAATGAATATTATTCATGTTTTAATATCAACCCTCACCAATGTTAAACAACATTGACTGTAAAGTGTTATTCAGCAATAATTCTTTATTTATGTTAAAGGCGAAAAAATAATAGGTGCTCGTAGATTTGTCTATTACATCCACCAACCTAGGACCCATCCCATGGCCGATTTCGAAATATCATGGCTCATCAGAAAGGCTAGTGAACCATTTGTTCGAAGATGTTTTTAGCCACCTGCTACATTATGCTGAACAACAATTAGTAACTGCTTCTAGAGTTCAGCCACGGACAAATCATAAATGAATACTATTCATGGGTTAATATCATCCCTCACGAATGTTAAACAACATTGACTGTAAAGAGTTATTCAGCAAAAATTCTTTATTTATGTTAAAGGCGAAAAAATAATAAGTGCACGTAGATTTGCCTATTACATCCACCAACCTAGAATCCATCCCATGGCCGATTTCGAAATATCATGGCTCATCAGAAAGGCTAGGAAACCATCGGACAGAAAATGTTTTCAATTGAAAGCCAACGAGCACTTACACCAAACATATCGATATTCAACAGAGTATTATCTCTGGTTACGCGATCTAGAATAAGAGACGAACCGTCTCCTTCATCTAGAATAGCCACTTGCGAAAATATGGTTACCAACAGTTAATTACTGCTGCTAGTGTTCAGGGACGAAGTAATAATAAATTAATAGTATTAATGGGGCAATATTATCCCTCACCCATGTTAAACAGTATTAACTGTAAAGTGTCATTTAGCAAAAACAGCTTAATTATGTTAAAGGTTAAAAAGTAATAAATGTCTGTAGATTTGTCATTCACATCCGCCATCCTAGATACCATACCCTGACAGTATTTGCCGTATCATTGCTCATCAGAAAGCCTAGTGAACCATTCGTTCGAAGATGTTTTTAGCCACCTGCTACATTATGCTGAACGACAATTATTAACTGCTTCTAGAGTTCAGCCACAGACAAATCATAAATGAATACTATTCATGGGTTAATATCATCCCTCACGAATGTTAAACAACATTGACTGTAAAGTGTTATTCAGCAATAATTCTTTATTTATGTTAAAGGCGAAAAAATAATAGGTGCTCGTAGATTTGTCTATTACATCCACCAACCTAGGACCCATCCCATGACCGATTTCGAAATATCATGGCTCATCAGAAAGGCTAGTGAACCATTTGTTCGAAGATGTTTTTAGCCACCGGCTACATTATGCTGAACAACAATTAGTAACTGCTTCTAGAGTTCAGCCACGGACAAATCATAAATGAATACTATTCATGGGGTAATATCATCCCTCACGAATGTTAAACAACATTGACTGTAAAGTGTTATTCAGCAAAAATTCTTTATTTATGTTAAAGGTGAAAAATAATAGGTGCTCGTAGATGTGTCTATTACATCAACCAAACTAGGACCCATCCCATGGCCGATTTCGAAATATCATGGCTCATCAGAAAGGCTAGTGAACCATTCGTTCGAAGATGTTTTTAGCCACCTGCTACATTATGCTGAACAACAATTAGTAACTGCTTCTAGAGTTCAGCCACGGACCAATCATAAATGAATACTATTCATGGGTTAATATCATCCCTCACGAATGTTAAACAACATTGACTGTAAAGTGTTATTCAGCAAAAATTCTTTATTTATGTTACAGGCGAAAAAATAATAAGTGCACGTAGATTTGCCTATTACATCCACCAACCTAGAATCCATCCCATGGCCGATTTCGAAATATCATGGCTCATCAGAAAGGCTAGGAAACCATCGGACAGAAAATGTTTTCAATTGAAAGCCAACGAGCACTTGCACCAAACATATCGATATTCAACAGAATATTATCTCTGGTTACGCGATCTAGAATAAGAGACGAACCGTCTCCTTCATCTAGAATAGCCACTTGCTAAAATATGGTTACCAACAGTTAATTACTGCTGCTAGTGTTCAGGGACGAAGTAATAATAAATTAATACTATTAATGGGGTAATATTATCCCTCACCCATGTTAAACAGTATTAACTGTAAAGTGTCATTTAGCAAAAACGGCTTAATTATGTTAAAGGTTAAAAAGTAATAAATGTCTGTAGATTTGTCATTCACATCCGCCATCCTAGATACCATACCCTGACAGTATTTGCCGTACCATTGCTCATCAGAAAGCCTAGTGAACTATTCGTTCGAAGATGTTTTTAGCCACCTGCTACAATATGCTGAATGACAATTAGTAACTGCTGCTAGAGCTCAACCAAGGACAAATAATAAATGAATCTTATTCATGTTTTAATATCAACCCTCACCAATGTTAAACAACATTGACTGTAAAGTGTTATTCAGCAATAATTCTTTATTTATGTTAAAGGCGAAAAAATAATAGGTGCTCGTAGATTTGTCTATTACATCCACCAACCTAGGACCCATCCCATGGCCGATTTCGAAATATCATGGCTCATCAGAAAGGCTAGTGAACCATTTGTTCGAAGATGTTTTTAGCCACCTGCTACATTATGCTGAACAACAATTAGTAACTGCTTCTAGAGTTCAGCCACGAACAAATCATAAATGAATACTATTCATGGGTTAATATCATCCCTCACGAATGTTAAACAACATTGACTGTAAAGTGTTATTCAGCAATAATTCTTTGTTTATGTTAAAGGCGAAAAAATAATAGGAGCTCGTAGATTTGTCTATTACATCCACCAACCTAGGACCCATCCCATGGCCGATTTCGAAGTATCATGGCTCATCGGAAAGGATAGGGAACCATCGGACCCAAAATGTTTTCTATTGAAATCCAACGAGCACTTACACCAAACATATCGATTTTCACCAGAGTATTATCTCTGGTTACGCGATCTAGAATAAGAGACGAACCGTCTCCTTCATCTAGAATAGCCACTTGCGAAAATATGGTTACCAACAATTAATTACTGCTGCTAGTGTTCAGGGACGAAGTAATAATAAATTAATAGTATTAATGGGGTAATATTATCCCTCACCAATGTTAAACAGTATTAACTGTAAAGTGTCATTTAGCAAAAACAGCTTAATTATGATAAAGGTGAAAAAGTAATAAGTGTCCCTAGATTCGTTATTCCCGTCCGCCTTCCTAGATACCATCCCCTGACCGTTTTTGCCGTACCATAGCTAATCAGAAAGCCTAGTGAACCATTCGTTCGAAGATGTTTTTAGCCACCTGCTACAATATGCTGAACGTAAAGTGTTATTCAGCAAAAATTCTTTATTTACGTTAAAGGCGAAAAAATAATAAGTGCACGTAGATTTGCCTATTACATCCACCAACCTAGAATCCATCCCATGGCCGATTTCGAAATATCATGGCTCATCAGAAAGGCTAGGAAACCATCGGACAGAAAATGTTTTCAATTGAAAGCCAACGAGCACTTACACCAAACATATCGATATTCAACAGAGTATTATCTCTGGGTACGCGATCTAGAATAAGAGACGAACCGTCTCCTTCATCTAGAATAGCCACTTGCTAAAATATGGTTACCAACAGTTAATTACTGCTGCTAGTGTTCAGGGACGAAGTAATAATAAATTAATAGTATTAATGGGGTAATATTATCCCTCACCCATGTTAAACAGTATTAACTGTAAAGTGTCATTTAGCAAAAACAGCTTAATTATGTTAAAGGTTAAAAAGTAATAAATGTCTGTAGATTTGTCATTCACATCCGCCATCCTAGATACCATACCCTGACAGTATTTGCCGTACCATTGCTCATCAGAAAGCCTAGTGAACTATTCGTTCGAAGATGTTTTTAGCCACCTGCTACAATATGCTGAATGACAATTAGTAACTGCTGCTAGAGCTCAACCAAGGACAAATAATAAATGAATATTATTCATGTTTTAATATCAACCCTCACCAATGTTAAACAACATTGACTGTAAAGTGTTATTCAGCAAAAATTCTTTATTTATGTTAAAGGCGAAAAAATAATAAGTGCACGTAGATTTGCCTATTACATCCACCAACCTAGAACCCATCCCATGGCCGATTTCGAGATATCATGGCTCATCAGAAAGCCTAGTGAACTATTCGTTCGAAGATGTTTTTAGCCACCTGCTACAATATGCTGAATGACAATTAGTAACTGCTGCTAGAGCTCAACCAAGGACAAATAATAAATGAATATTATTCATGTTTTAATATCAACCCTCACCAATGTTAAACAACATTGACTGTAAAGTGTTATTCAGCAATAATTCTTTATTTATGTTAAAGGCGAAAAAATAATAGGTGCTCGTAGATTTGTCTATTACATCCACCAACCTAGGACCCATCCCATGGCCGATTTCGAAATATCATGGCTCATCAGAAAGGCTAGTGAACCATTTGTTCGAAGATGTTTTTAGCCACCTGCTACATTATGCTGAACAACAATTAGTAACTGCTTCTAGAGTTCAGCCACGGACAAATCATAAATGAATACTATTCATGGGTTAATATCATCCCTCACGAATGTTAAACAACATTGACTGTAAAGAGTTATTCAGCAAAAATTCTTTATTTATGTTAAAGGCGAAAAAATAATAAGTGCACGTAGATTTGCCTATTACATCCACCAACCTAGAATCCATCCCATGGCCGATTTCGAAAT
Source organism: Platypus cylindrus (assembly GCA_949748235.1). Classification (NCBI taxonomy): domain Eukaryota; kingdom Metazoa; phylum Arthropoda; class Insecta; order Coleoptera; family Curculionidae; genus Platypus; species Platypus cylindrus. The sequence continues at coordinate 34,851,151 of OX456488.1, forward strand.
ATCATGGCTCATCAGAAAGGCTAGGAAACCATCGGACAGAAAATGTTTTCAATTGAAAGCCAACGAGCACTTACACCAAACATATCGATATTCAACAGAGTATTATCTCTGGTTACGCGATCTAGAATAAGAGACGAACCGTCTCCTTCATCTAGAATAGCCACTTGCGAAAATATGGTTACCAACAGTTAATTACTGCTGCTAGTGTTCAGGGACGAAGTAATAATAAATTAATAGTATTAATGGGGCAATATTATCCCTCACCCATGTTAAACAGTATTAACTGTAAAGTGTCATTTAGCAAAAACAGCTTAATTATGTTAAAGGTTAAAAAGTAATAAATGTCTGTAGATTTGTCATTCACATCCGCCATCCTAGATACCATACCCTGACAGTATTTGCCGTATCATTGCTCATCAGAAAGCCTAGTGAACCATTCGTTCGAAGATGTTTTTAGCCACCTGCTACATTATGCTGAACGACAATTATTAACTGCTTCTAGAGTTCAGCCACAGACAAATCATAAATGAATACTATTCATGGGTTAATATCATCCCTCACGAATGTTAAACAACATTGACTGTAAAGTGTTATTCAGCAATAATTCTTTATTTATGTTAAAGGCGAAAAAATAATAGGTGCTCGTAGATTTGTCTATTACATCCACCAACCTAGGACCCATCCCATGACCGATTTCGAAATATCATGGCTCATCAGAAAGGCTAGTGAACCATTTGTTCGAAGATGTTTTTAGCCACCGGCTACATTATGCTGAACAACAATTAGTAACTGCTTCTAGAGTTCAGCCACGGACAAATCATAAATGAATACTATTCATGGGGTAATATCATCCCTCACGAATGTTAAACAACATTGACTGTAAAGTGTTATTCAGCAAAAATTCTTTATTTATGTTAAAGGTGAAAAATAATAGGTGCTCGTAGATGTGTCTATTACATCAACCAAACTAGGACCCATCCCATGGCCGATTTCGAAATATCATGGCTCATCAGAAAGGCTAGTGAACCATTCGTTCGAAGATGTTTTTAGCCACCTGCTACATTATGCTGAACAACAATTAGTAACTGCTTCTAGAGTTCAGCCACGGACCAATCATAAATGAATACTATTCATGGGTTAATATCATCCCTCACGAATGTTAAACAACATTGACTGTAAAGTGTTATTCAGCAAAAATTCTTTATTTATGTTACAGGCGAAAAAATAATAAGTGCACGTAGATTTGCCTATTACATCCACCAACCTAGAATCCATCCCATGGCCGATTTCGAAATATCATGGCTCATCAGAAAGGCTAGGAAACCATCGGACAGAAAATGTTTTCAATTGAAAGCCAACGAGCACTTGCACCAAACATATCGATATTCAACAGAGTATTATCTCTGGTTACGCGATCTAGAATAAGAGACGAACCGTCTCCTTCATCTAGAATAGCCACTTGCTAAAATATGGTTACCAACAGTTAATTACTGCTGCTAGTGTTCAGGGACGAAGTAATAATAAATTAATACTATTAATGGGGTAATATTATCCCTCACCCATGTTAAACAGTATTAACTGTAAAGTGTCATTTAGCAAAAACAGCTTAATTATGTTAAAGGTTAAAAAGTAATAAATGTCTGTAGATTTGTCATTCACATCCGCCATCCTAGATACCATACCCTGACAGTATTTGCCGTACCATTGCTCATCAGAAAGCCTAGTGAACTATTCGTTCGAAGATGTTTTTAGCCACCTGCTACAATATGCTGAATGACAATTAGTAACTGCTGCTAGAGCTCAACCAAGGACAAATAATAAATGAATATTATTCATGTTTTAATATCAACCCTCACCAATGTTAAACAACATTGACTGTAAAGTGTTATTCAGCAATAATTCTTTATTTATGTTAAAGGCGAAAAAATAATAGGTGCTCGTAGATTTGTCTATTACATCCACCAACCTAGGACCCATCCCATGGCCGATTTCGAAATATCATGGCTCATCAGAAAGGCTAGTGAACCATTTGTTCGAAGATGTTTTTAGCCACCTGCTACATTATGCTGAACAACAATTAGTAACTGCTTCTAGAGTTCAGCCACGGACAAATCATAAATGAATACTATTCATGGGTTAATATCATCCCTCACGAATGTTAAACAACATTGACTGTAAAGTGTTATTCAGCAAAAATTCTTTATTTATCTTAAAGGCGAAAAAATAATAAGAGCACGTAGATTTGCCTATTACATCCACCAACCTAGAATCCATCCCATGGCCGATTTCGAAATATCATGGCTCATCAGAAAGGCTAGGAAACCATCGGACAGAAAATGTTTTCAATTGAAAGCCAACGAGCACTTACACCAAACATATCGATATTCAACAGAGTATTATCTCTGGTTACGCGATCTAGAATAAGAGACGAACCGTCTCCTTCATCTAGAATAGCCACTTGCTAAAATATGGTTACCAACAGTTAATTACTGCTGCTAGTGTTCAGGGACGAAGTAATAATAAATTAATAGTATTAATGGGGTAATATTATCCCTCACCCATGTTAAACAGTATTAACTGTAAAGTGTCATTTAGCAAAAACAGCTTAATTATGTTAAAGGTTAAAAAGTAATAAATGTCTGTAGATTTGTCATTCACATCCGCCATCCTAGATACAGTCCCCTGACCGTTTTTCCGTACCATGACTCATCAGAAGACCTAGTGAACCATTCGTTCGAAGATGTTTTTAGCCACCTGCTACAATATCCTGAACAACAATTAGAAACTGCTGCTAGAACTTAGACACGAGCAAATAATTAATGAATACTATTCATGGGTTAACATCATCCCTCACGAATGAGGTACATTGACTGTAAAGTGTCACTTAGCTAAAACAGCTTAATTATGATAAAGGTGAATAAGTAATAAGTGTCCGTAGATTCGTCATTCACGTCCGCCATCCTAGATACCATCCCCTGACCGCTTTTTCCGTACCATGGCTTATCAGAAAGCCTAGTGAACCATTCGTTCGAAGATGTTTTTAGCCACCTGCTACAATATGCTGAACAACAATTAGTAACTGCTGCTAGAGCTCAGCCACGGACAAATAATAAATGAATATTATTCATGGGTTAATATCATCCCTCACGAATGAGGTACATTGACTGTAAAGTGTCACTTAGCTAAAACAGCTTAATTATGATAAAGGTGAATAAGTAATAAGTGTCCGTAGATTCGTCATTCACGTCCGCCATCCTAGATACCATCCCCTGACCGTTTTTGCCGTACCATGGCTCATCAGAAAGCCTAGTGAACTATTCGTTCGAAGATGTTTTTAGCCACCTGCTACAATATGCTGAACAACAATTAGTAACTGCTGCTAGAGCTCAGCCACGGACAAATAATAAATGAATATTATTCATGGGTTAATATCATCCCTCACGAATGAGGCACATTGACTGTAAAGTGTCACTTAGCTAAAACAGCTTAATTATGATAAAGGTGAATAAGTAATAAGTGTCCGTAGATTCGTCATTCACGTCCGCCATCCTAGATACCATCCCCTGACAGTATTTGCCGTATCATTGCTCATCAGAAAGCCTAGTGAACCATTCGTTCGACGATGTTTTTAGCCACCTGGTACATTATGCTGAACAACAATTATTAACTGCTGCTAGAGTTCAGCCACGGACAAATCATAAATGAATACTATTCATGGGTTAATATCATCCCTCACGAATGTTAAACAACATTGACTGTAAAGTGTTATTCAGCAATAATTCTTTATTTATGTTAAAGGCGAAAAAATAATAGGTGCTCGTAGATTTGTCTATTACATCCACCAACCTAGGACCCATCCCATGACCGATTTCGAAATATCATGGCTCATCAGAAAGGCTAGTGAACCATTTGTTCGAAGATGTTTTTAGCCACCGGCTACATTATGCTGAACAACAATTAGTAACTGCTTCTAGAGTTCAGCCACGGACAAATCATAAATGAATACTATTCATGGGGTAATATCATCCCTCACGAATGTTAAACAACATTGACTGTAAAGTGTTATTCAGCAAAAATTCTTTATTTATGTTAAAGGCGAAAAATAATAGGTGCTCGTAGATGTGTCTATTACATCCACCAAACTAGGACCCATCCCATGGCCGATTTCGAAATATCATGGCTCATCAGAAAGGCTAGTGAACCATTCGTTCGAAGATGTTTTTAGCCACCTGCTACATTATGCTGAACAACAATTAGTAACTGCTTCTAGAGTTCAGCCACGGACAAATCATAAATGAATACTATTCATGGGTTAATATCATCCCTCACGAATGTTAAACAACATTGACTGTAAAGTGTTATTCAGCAAAAATTCTTTATTTATGTTACAGGCGAAAAAATAATAAGTGCACGTAGATTTGCCTATTACATCCACCAACCTAGAACCCATCCCATGGCCGATTTCGAAATATCATGGCTCATCAGAAAGCCTAGGGAACCATCGGGCAGAAAATGTTTTCTATTGAAAGCCAACGAGCACTTACACCAAACATATCGATATTCACCAGAGTATTATCTCTGGTTACGCGATCTAGAATAAGAGACGAACTGTCTCCTTCATCTAGTATAGCCACTTGCGAAAATATGGTTACCAACAATTAATTACTGCTGCTAGTGTTCAGGGACGAAGTAATAATAAATTAATAGTATTAATGGGGTAATATTATCTCTCACCCATGTTAAACAGTATTAACTGTAAAGTGTCATTTAGCAAAAACAGCTTAATTATGTTAAAGGTTAAAAAATAATAAATGTCTGTAGATTTGTCATTCACATCCGCCATCCTAGATACCATCCCCTGACCGTTTTTCCGTACCATGACTCATCAGAAGACCTAGTGAACCATTCGTTCGAAGATGTTTTTAGCCACCTGCTACAATATCCTGAACAACAATTAGAAACTGCTGCTAGAACTTAGACACGAACAAATAATTAATGAATACTATTCATGGGTTAACATCATCCCTCACGAATGAGGTACATTGACTGTAAAGTGTCACTTAGCTAAAACAGCTTAATTATGATAAAGGTGAATAAGTAATAAGTGTCCGTAGATTCGTCATTCACGTCCGCCATCCTAGATACCATCCCCTGACCGCTTTTTCCGTACCATAGCTTATCAGAAAGCCTAGTGAACCATTCGTTCGAAGATGTTTTTAGCCACCTGCTACAATATGCTGAACAACAATTAGTAACTGCTGCTAGAGCTCAGCCACGGACAAATAATAAATGAATATTATTCATGGGTTAATATCATCCCTCACGAATGAGGTACATTGACTGTAAAGTGTCACTTAGCTAAAACAGCTTAATTATGTTAAAGGTTAAAAAGTAATAAATGTCTGTAGATTTGTCATTCACATCCGCCATCCTAGATACCATACCCTGACAGTATTTGCCGTATCATTGCTCATCAGAAAGCCTAGTGAACCATTCGTTCGAAGATGTTTTTAGCCACCTGCTACATTATGCTGAACGACAATTATTAACTGCTTCTAGAGTTCAGCCACAGACAAATCATAAATGAATACTATTCATGGGTTAATATCATCCCTCACGAATGTTAAACAACATTGACTGTAAAGTGTTATTCAGCAATAATTCTTTATTTATGTTAAAGGCGAAAAAATAATAGGTGCTCGTAGATTTGTCTATTACATCCACCAACCTAGGACTCTTCCCATGACCGATTTCGAAATATCATGGCTCATCAGAAAGCCTAGTGAACCATTCGTTCGAAGATGTTTTTAGCCACCTGCTACAATAAGCTGAACGACAATTAGTAACTGCTTCTAAAGCTCAGCCACGAACAAATAATAAATGAATACTATTCATGTTTTAATATCAACCCTCACCAATGTTAAACAACATTGACTGTAAAGTGTTATTCAGCAAAAATTCTTTATTTATGTTACAGGCGAAAAAATAATAAGTGCACGTAGATTTGCCTATTACATCCGCCAACCTAGAATCCATCCCATGGCCGATTTCGAAATATCATGGCTCATCAGAAAGGCTAGGAAACCATCGGACAGAAAATGTTTTCAATTGAAAGCCAACGAGCACTTGCACCAAACATATCGATATTCAACAGAGTATTATCTCTGGTTACGCGATCTAGAATAAGAGACGAACCGTCTCCTTCATCTAGAATAGCCACTTGCTAAAATATGGTTACCAACAGTTAATTACTGCTGCTAGTGTTCAGGGACGAAGTAATAATAAATTAATAGTATTAATGGGGTAATATTATCCCTCACCCATGTTAAACAGTATTAACTGTAAAGTGTCATTTAGCAAAAACAGCTTAATTATGTTAAAGGTTAAAAAGTAATAAATGTCTGTAGATTTGTCATTCACATCCGCCATCCTAGATACCATACCCTGACAGTATTTGCCGTACCATTGCTCATCAGAAAGCCTAGTGAACTATTCGTTCGAAGATGTTTTTAGCCACCTGCTACAATATGCTGAATGACAATTAGTAACTGCTGCTAGAGCTCAACCAAGGACAAATATTATTCATGTTTTAATATCAACCCTCACCAATGTTAAACAACATTGACTGTAAAGTGTTATTCAGCAATAATTCTTTATTTATGTTAAAGGCGAAAAAATAATAGGTGCTCGTAGATTTGTCTATTACATCCACCAACCTAAGACCCATCCCATGGCCGATTTCGAAATATCATGGCTCATCAGAAAGGCTAGTGAACCATTTGTTCGAAGATGTTTTTAGCCACCTGCTACATTATGCTGAACAACAATTAGTAACTGCTTCTAGAGTTCAGCCACGGACAAATCATAAATGAATACTATTCATGGGTTAATATCATCCCTCACGAATGTTAAACAACATTGACTGTAAAGTGTTATTCAGCAAAAATTCTTTATTTATCTTAAAGGCGAAAAAATAATAAGAGCACGTAGATTTGCCTATTACATCCACCAACCTAGAATCCATCCCATGGCCGATTTCGAAATATCATGGCTCATCAGAAAGGCTAGGAAACCATCGGACAGAAAATGTTTTCAATTGAAAGCCAACGAGCACTTACACCAAACATATCGATATTCAACAGAGTATTATCTCTGGTTACGCGATCTAGAATAAGAGACGAACCGTCTCCTTCATCTAGAATAGCCACTTGCTAAAATATGGTTACCAACAGTTAATTACTGCTGCTAGTGTTCAGGGACGAAGTAATAATAAATTAATAGTATTAATGGGGTAATATTATCCCTCACCCATGTTAAACAGTATTAACTGTAAAGTGTCATTTAGCAAAAACAGCTTAATTATGTTAAAGGTTAAAAAGTAATAAATGTCTGTAGATTTGTCATTCACATCCGCCATCCTAGATACCGTCCCCTGACCGTTTTTCCGTACCATGACTCATCAGAAGACCTAGTGAACCATTCGTTCGAAGATGTTTTTAGCCACCTGCTACAATATCCTGAACAACAATTAGAAACTGCTGCTAGAACTTAGACACGAACAAATAATTAATGAATACTATTCATGGGTTAACATCATCCCTCACGAATGAGGTACATTGACTGTAAAGTGTCACTTAGCTAAAACAGCTTAATTATGATAAAGGTGAATAAGTAATAAGTGTCCGTAGATTCGTCATTCACGACCGCCATCCTAGATACCATCCCCTGACCGCTTTTTCCGTACCATGGCTTATCAGAAAGCCTAGTGAACCATTCGTTCGAAGATGTTTTTAGCCACCTGCTACAATATGCTGAACAACAATTAGTAACTGCTGCTAGAGCTCAGCCACGGACAAATAATAAATGAATATTATTCATGGGTTAATATCATCCCTCACGAATGAGGTACATTGACTGTAAAGTGTCACTTAGCTAAAACAGCTTAATTATGATAAAGGTGAATAAGTAATAAGTGTCCGTAGATTCGTCATTCACGTCCGCCATCCTAGATACCATCCCCTGACCGTTTTTGCCGTACCATGGCTCATCAGAAAGCCTATTGAACTATTCGTTCGAAGATGTTTTTAGCCACCTGCTACAATATGCTGAACAACAATTAGTAACTGCTGCTAGAGCTCAGCCACGGACAAATAATAAATGAATATTATTCATGGGTTAATATCATCCCTCACGAATGAGGTACATTGACTGTAAAGTGTCACTTAGCTAAAACAGCTTAATTATGATAAAGGTGAAAAAGTAATAAGTGTCCGTAGATTCGTCATTCACGTCCGCCATCCTAGATACCATCCTCTGACAGTATTTGCCGTATCATTGCTCATCAGAAAGCCTAGTGAACCATTCGTTCGACGATGTTTTTAGCCACTTGCTACATTATGCTGAACAACAATTATTAACTGCTTCTAGAGTTCAGCCACGGACAAATCATAAATGAATACTATTCATGGGGTAATATCATCCCTCACGAATGTTAAACAACATTGACTGTAAAGTGTTATTCAGCAAAAATTCTTTATTTATGTTAAAGGCGAAAAATAATAGGTGCTCGTAGATGTGTCTATTACATCCACCAAACTAGGACCCATCCCATGGCCGATTTCGAAATATCATGGCTCATCAGAAAGGCTAGTGAACCATTCGTTCGAAGATGTTTTTAGAAACCTTCTACATTATGCTGAACAACAATTAGTAACTGCTTCTAGAGTTCAGCCACGGACAAATCATAAATGAATACTATTCATGGGTTAATATCATCCCTCACGAATGTTAAACAACATTGACTGTAAAGTGTTATTCAGCAAAAATTCTTTATTTATGTTACAGGCGAAAAAATAATAAGTGCACGTAGATTTGCCTATTACATCCACCAACCTAGAACCCATCCCATGGCCGATTTCGAAATATCATGGCTCATCAGAAAGCCTAGGGAACCATCGGGCAGAAAATGTTTTCAATTGAAAGCCAACGAGCACTTACACCAAACATATCGATATTCACCAGAGTATTATCTCTGGTTACGCGATCTAGAATAAGAGACGAACTGTCTCCTTCATCTAGTATAGCCACTTGCGAAAATATGGTTACCAACAATTAATTACTGCTGCTAGTGTTCAGGGACGAAGTAATAATAAATTAATAGTATTAATGGGGTAATATTATCTCTCACCCATGTTAAACAGTATTAACTGTAAAGTGTCATTTAGCAAAAACAGCTTAATTATGTTAAAGGTTAAAAAATAATAAATGTCTGTAGATTTGTCATTCACATCCGCCATCCTAGATACCATCCCCTGACCGTTTTTCCGTACCATGACTCATCAGAAGACCTAGTGAACCATTCGTTCGAAGATGTTTTTAGCCACCTGCTACAATATCCTGAACAACAATTAGAAACTGCTGCTAGAACTTAGACACGAACAAATAATTAATGAATACTATTCATGGGTTAACATCATCCCTCACGAATGAGGTACATTGACTGTAAAGTGTCACTTAGCTAAAACAGCTTAATTATGATAAAGGTGAATAAGTAATAAGTGTCCGTAGATTCGTCATTCACGTCCGCCATCCTAGATACCATCCCCTGACCGCTTTTTCCGTACCATGGCTTATCAGAAAGCCTAGTGAACCATTCGTTCGAAGATGTTTTTAGCCACCTGCTACAATATGCTGAACAACAATTAGTAACTGCTGCTAGAGCTCAGCCACGGACAAATAATAAATGAATATTATTCATGGGTTAATATCATCCCTCACGAATGAGGTACATTGACTGTAAAGTGTCACTTAGCTAAAACAGCTTAATTATGATAAAGGTGAATAAGTAATAAGTGTCCGTAGATTCGTCATTCACGTCCGCCATCCTAGATACCATCCCCTGACCGTTTTTGCCGTACCATGGCTCATCAGAAAGCCTAGTGAACTATTCGTTCGAAGATGTTTTTAGCCACCTGCTACAATATGCTGAACAACAATTAGTAACTGCTGCTAGAACTTAGACACGAACAAATAATAAATGAATACTATTAATGGGTTAACATCGTCCCTCACGAATGAGGTACATTGAATGTAAAGTGTCACTTAGCTAAAACAGCTTAATTATGTTAAAGTGAATAAGTAATAAGTGTCCGTAGATTCGTCATTCACGTTCGCCATCTTAGATACCATCCCCTGACCGCTTTTGCCGTACCATGGCCCTTCAGAAAGCCTAGTGAACCATTCGTTCGAAGATGTTTTTAGCCACCTGATACAATATGCTGAACAACAATTAGTAACTGCTGCTAGAACTTAGGCACGAACAAATAATTAATGAATACTATTCATGGGTTAATATCATCCCTCACGAATGAGGTACATTAACAGTAAAGTGTCATTTAGCAAAGACAGCTTAATTATGATAAGGTGAATAAATAATAAGTGTCCGTAGATTCGTCATTCACGTCCGCCATCCTAGATACCATCCCCTGACCGCATTTGCCGTACCATAGCTAATCAGAAAGCCTAGTGAACCATTCGTTCGAAGATGTTTTTAGCCACCTGCTACAATATGCTGAACGTAAAGTGTTATTCAGCAAAAATTCTTTATTTATGTTAAAGGCGAAAAAATAATAGGTGCTCGTAGATTTGTCTATTACATCCACCAACCTAGGACCCATCCAATGGCCGATTTCGAAATATCATGGCTCATCAGAAAGGCTAGTGAACCATTTGTTCGAAGATGTTTTTAGCCACCGGCTACATTATGCTGAACAACAATTAGTAACTGCTTCTAGAGTTCAGCCACGGACAAATCATAAATGAATACTATTCATGGGTTAATATCATCCCTCACGAATGTTAAACAACATTGACTGTAAAGTGTTATTCAGCAAAAATTCTTTATTTATGTTACAGGCGAAAAAATAATAAGTGCACGTAGATTTGCCTATTACATCCACCAACCTAGAATCCATCCCATGGCCGATTTCGAAATATCATGGCTCATCAGAAAGGCTAGGAAACCATCGGACAGAAAATGTTTTCAATTGAAAGCCAACGAGCACTTGCACCAAACATATCGATATTCAACAGAGTATTATCTCTGGTTACGCGATCTAGAATAAGAGACGAACCGTCTCCTTCATCTAGAATAGCCACTTGCTAAAATATGGTTACCAACAGTTAATTACTGCTGCTAGTGTTCAGGGACGAAGTAATAATAAATTAATAGTATTAATGGGGTAATATTATCCCTCACCCATGTTAAACAGTATTAACTGTAAAGTGTCATTTAGCAAAAACAGCTTAATTATGTTAAAGGTTAAAAAGTAATAAATGTCTGTAGATTTGTCATTCACATCCGCCATCCTAGATACCATACCCTGACAGTATTTGCCGTACCATTGCTCATCAGAAAGCCTAGTGAACTATTCGTTCGAAGATGTTTTTAGCCACCTGCTACAATATGCTGAATGACAATTAGTAACTGCTGCTAGAGCTCAACCAAGGACAAATAATAAATGAATATTATTCATGTTTTAATATCAACCCTCACCAATGTTAAACAACATTGACTGTAAAGTGCTATTCAGCAAAAATTCTTTATTTATCTTAAAGGCGAAAAAATAATAAGAGCACGTAGATTTGCCTATTACATCCACCAACCTAGAATCCATCCCATGGCCGATTTCGAAATATCATGGCTCATCAGAAAGGCTAGGAAACCATCGGACAGAAAATGTTTTCAATTGAAAGCCAACGAGCACTTACACCAAACATATCGATATTCAACAAAGTATTATCTCTGGTTACGCGATCTAGAATAAGAGACGAACCGTCTCCTTCATCTAGAATAGCCACTTGCTAAAATATGGTTACCAACAGTTAATTACTGCTGCTAGTGTTCAGGGACGAAGTAATAATAAATTAATAGTATTAATGGGGTAATATTATCCCTCACCCATGTTAAACAGTATTAACTGTAAAGTGTCATTTAGCAAAAACAGCTTAATTATGTTAAAGGTTAAAAAGTAATAAATGTCTGTAGATTTGTCATTCACATCCGCCATCCTAGATACCGTCCCCTGACCGTTTTTCCGTACCATGACTCATCAGAAGACCTAGTGAACCATTCGTTCGAAGATGTTTTTAGCCACCTGCTACAATATCCTGAACAACAATTAGAAACTGCTGCTAGAACTTAGACACGAACAAATAATTAATGAATACTATTCATGGGTTAACATCATCCCTCACGAATGAGGTACATTGACTGTAAAGTGTCACTTAGCTAAAACAGCTTAATTATGATAAAGGTGAATAAGTAATAAGTGTCCGTAGATTCGTCATTCACGTCCGCCATCCTAGATACCATCCCCTGACCGCTTTTTCCGTACCATGGCTCATCAGAAAGCCTATTGAACTATTCGTTCGAAGATGTTTTTAGCCACCTGCTACAATATGCTGAACAACAATTAGTAACTGCTGCTAGAGCTCAGCCACGGACAAATAATAAATGAATATTATTCATGGGTTAATATCATCCCTCACGAATGAGGTACATTGACTGTAAAGTGTCACTTAGCTAAAACAGCTTAATTATGATAAAGGTGAATAAGTAATAAGTGTCCGTAGATTCGTCATTCACGTCCGCCATCCTAGATACCATCCCCTGACCGTTTTTGCCGTACCATGGCTCATCAGAAAGCCTAGTGAACTATTCGTTCGAAGATGTTTTTAGCCACCTGCTACAATATGCTGAACAACAATTAGTAACTGCTGCTAGAACTTAGACACGAACAAATAATAAATGAATACTATTAATGGGTTAACATCGTCCCTCACGAATGAGGTACATTGAATGTAAAGTGTCACTTAGCTAAAACAGCTTAATTATGTTAAAGTGAATAAGTAATAAGTGTCCGTAGATTCGTCATTCACGTTCGCCATCTTAGATACCATCCCCTGACCGCTTTTGCCGTACCATGGCCCTTCAGAAAGCCTAGTGAACCATTCGTTCGAAGATGTTTTTAGCCACCTGATACAATATGCTGAACAACAATTAGTAACTGCTGCTAGAACTTAGGCACGAACAAATAATTAATGAATACTATTCATGGGTTAATATCATCCCTCACGAATGAGGTACATTAACAGTAAAGTGTCATTTAGCAAAGACAGCTTAATTATGATAAGGTGAATAAATAATAAGTGTCCGTAGATTCGTCATTCACGTCCGCCATCCTAGATACCATCCCCTGACCGCATTTGCCGTACCATAGCTAATAAGAAAGCCTAGTGAACCATTCGTTCGAAGATGTTTTTAGCCACCTGCTACAATATGCTGAACGTAAAGTGTTATTCAGCAAAAATTCTTTATTTATGTTAAAGGCGAAAAAATAATAAGTGTACGTAGATTTGCCTATTACATCCACCAACCTAGAATCCATCCCATGGCCGATTTCGAAATATCATGGCTCATCAGAAAGGCTAGGAAACCATCGGACAGAAAATGTTTTCAATTGAAAGCCAACGAGCACTTGCACCAAACATATCGATATTCAACAGAGTATTATCTCTGGTTACGCGATCTAGAATAAGAGACGAACCGTCTCCTTCATCTAGAATAGCCACTTGCTAAAATATGGTTACCAACAGTTAATTACTGCTGCTAGTGTTCAGGGACGAAGTAATAATAAATTAATAGTATTAATGGGGTAATATTATCCCTCACCCATGTTAAACAGTATTAACTGTAAAGTGTCATTTAGCAAAAACAGCTTAATTATGTTAAAGGTTAAAAAGTAATAAATGTCTGTAGATTTGTCATTCACATCCGCCATCCTAGATACCATACCCTGACAGTATTTGCCGTACCATTGCTCATCAGAAAGCCTAGTGAACTATTCGTTCGAAGATGTTTTTAGCCACCTGCTACAATATGCTGAATGACAATTAGTAACTGCTGCTAGAGCTCAACCAAGGACAAATAATAAATGAATATTATTCATGTTTTAATATCAACCCTCACCAATGTTAAACAACATTGACTGTAAAGTGTTATTCAGCAATAATTCTTTATTTATGTTAAAGGCGAAAAAATAATAGGTGCTCGTAGATTTGTCTATTACATCCACCAACCTAGGACCCATCCAATGGCCGATTTCGAAATATCATGGCTCATCAGAAAGGCTAGTGAACCATTTGTTCGAAGATGTTTTTAGCCACCGGCTACATTATGCTGAACAACAATTAGTAACTGCTTCTAGAGTTCAGCCACGGACAAATCATAAATGAATACTATTCATGGGTTAATATCATCCCTCACGAATGTTAAACAACATTGACTGTAAAGTGTTATTCAGCAAAAATTCTTTATTTATGTTACAGGCGAAAAAATAATAAGTGCACGTAGATTTGCCTATTACATCCACCAACCTAGAATCCATCCCATGGCCGATTTCGAAATATCATGGCTCATCAGAAAGGCTAGGAAACCATCGGACAGAAAATGTTTTCAATTGAAAGCCAACGAGCACTTGCACCAAACATATCGATATTCAACAGAGTATTATCTCTGGTTACGCTATCTAGAATAAGAGACGAACCGTCTCCTTCATCTAGAATAGCCACTTGCTAAAATATGGTTACCAACAGTTAATTACTGCTGCTAGTGTTCAGGGACGAAGTAATAATAAATTAATAGTATTAATGGGGTAATATTATCCCTCACCCATGTTAAACAGTATTAACTGTAAAGTGTCATTTAGCAAAAACAGCTTAATTATGTTAAAGGTTAAAAAGTAATAAATGTCTGTAGATTTGTCATTCACATCCGCCATCCTAGATACCATACCCTGACAGTATTTGCCGTACCATTGCTCATCAGAAAGCCTAGTGAACTATTCGTTCGAAGATGTTTTTAGCCACCTGCTACAATATGCTGAATGACAATTAGTAACTGCTGCTAGAGCTCAACCAAGGACAAATAATAAATGAATATTATTCATGTTTTAATATCAACCCTCACCAATGTTAAACAACATTGACTGTAAAGTGCTATTCAGCAATAATTCTTTATTTATGTTAAAGGCGAAAAAATAATAGGTGCTCGTAGATTTGTCTATTACATCCACCATCCCATGGCCGATTTCGAAATATCATGGCTCATCAGAAAGGCTAGTGAACCATTTGTTCGAAGATGTTTTTAGCCACCTGCTACATTATGCTGAACAACAATTAGTAACTGCTTCTAGAGTTCAGCCACGGACAAATCATAAATGAATACTATTCATGGGTTAATATCATCCCTCACGAATGTTAAACAACATTGACTGTAAAGTGTTATTCAGCAAAAATTCTTTATTTATCTTAAAGGCGAAAAAATAATAAGAGCACCTAGATTTGCCTATTACATCCACCAACCTAGAATCCATCCCATGGCCGATTTCGAAATATCATGGCTCATCAGAAAGGCTAGGAAACCATCGGACAGAAAATGTTTTCAATTGAAAGCCAACGAGCACTTACACCAAACATATCGATATTCAACAAAGTATTATCTCTGGTTACGCGATCTAGAATAAGAGACGAACCGTCTCCTTCATCTAGAATAGCCACTTGCTAAAATATGGTTACCAACAGTTAATTACTGCTGCTAGTGTTCAGGGACGAAGTAATAATAAATTAATAGTATTAATGGGGTAATATTATCCCTCACCCATGTTAAACAGTATTAACTGTAAAGTGTCATTTAGCAAAAACAGCTTAATTATGTTAAAGGTTAAAAAGTAATAAATGTCTGTAGATTTGTCATTCACATCCGCCATCCTAGATACCGTCCCCTGACCGTTTTTCCGTACCATGACTCATCAGAAGACCTAGTGAACCATTCGTTCGAAGATGTTTTTAGCCACCTGCTACAATATCCTGAACAACAATTAGAAACTGCTGCTAGAACTTAGACACGAACAAATAATTAATGAATACTATTCATGGGTTAACATCATCCCTCACGAATGAGGTACATTGACTGTAAAGTGTCACTTAGCTAAAACAGCTTAATTATGATAAAGGTGAATAAGTAATAAGTGTCCGTAGATTCGTCATTCACGTCCGCCATCCTAGATACCATCCCCTGACCGCTTTTTCCGTACCATGGCTCATCAGAAAGCCTATTGAACTATTCGTTCGAAGATGTTTTTAGCCACCTGCTACAATATGCTGAACAACAATTAGTAACTGCTGCTAGAGCTCAGCCACGGACAAATAATAAATGAATATTATTCATGGGTTAATATCATCCCTCACGAATGAGGTACATTGACTGTAAAGTGTCACTTAGCTAAAACAGCTTAATTATGATAAAGGTGAATAAGTAATAAGTGTCCGTAGATTCGTCATTCACGTCCGCCATCCTAGATACCATCCCCTGACAGTATTTGCCGTATCATTGCTCATCAGAAAGCCTAGTGAACCATTCGTTCGACGATGTTTTTAGCCACCTGCTACATTATGCTGAACAACAATTATTAACTGCTTCTAGAGTTCAGCCACGGACAAATCATAAATGAATACTATTCATGGGGTAATATCATCCCTCACGAATGTTAAACAACATTGACTGTAAAGTGTTATTCAGCAAAAATTCTTTATTTATGTTAAAGGCGAAAAATAATAGGTGCTCGTAGATGTGTCTATTACATCCACCAAACTAGGACCCATCCCATGGCCGATTTCGAAATATCATGGCTCATCAGAAAGGCTAGTGAACCATTCGTTCGAAGATGTTTTTAGAAACCTTCTACATTATGCTGAACAACAATTAGTAACTGCTTCTAGAGTTCAGCCACGGACAAATCATAAATGAATACTATTCATGGGTTAATATCATCCCTCACGAATGTTAAACAACATTGACTGTAAAGTGTTATTCAGCAAAAATTCTTTATTTATGTTACAGGCGAAAAAATAATAAGTGCACGTAGATTTGCCTATTACATCCACCAACCTAGAACCCATCCCATGGCCGATTTCGAAATATCATGGCTCATCAGAAAGCCTAGGGAACCATCGGGCAGAAAATGTTTTCAATTGAAAGCCAACGAGCACTTACACCAAACATATCGATATTCACCAGAGTATTATCTCTGGTTACGCGATCTAGAATAAGAGACGAACTGTGTCCTTCATCTAGTATAGCCACTTGCGAAAATATGGTTACCAACAATTAATTACTGCTGCTAGTGTTCAGGGACGAAGTAATAATAAATTAATAGTATTAATGGGGTAATATTATCTCTCACCCATGTTAAACAGTATTAACTGTAAAGTGTCATTTAGCAAAAACAGCTTAATTATGTTAAAGGTTAAAAAATAATAAATGTCTGTAGATTTGTCATTCACATCCGCCATCCTAGATACCATCCCCTGACCGTTTTTCCGTACCATGACTCATCAGAAGACCTAGTGAACCATTCGTTCGAAGATGTTTTTAGCCACCTGCTACAATATCCTGAACAACAATTAGAAACTGCTGCTAGAACTTAGACACGAACAAATAATTAATGAATACTATTCATGGGTTAACATCATCCCTCACGAATGAGGTACATTGACTGTAAAGTGTCACTTAGCTAAAACAGCTTAATTATGATAAAGGTGAATAAGTAATAAGTGTCCGTAGATTCGTCATTCACGTCCGCCATCCTAGATACCATCCCCTGACCGCTTTTTCCGTACCATGGCTTATCAGAAAGCCTAGTGAACCATTCGTTCGAAGATGTTTTTAGCCACCTGCTACAATATGCTGAACAACAATTAGTAACTGCTGCTAGAACTTAGACACGAACAAATAATAAATGAATACTATTAATGGGTTAACATCGTCCCTCACGTATGAGGTACATTGAATGTAAAGTGTCACTTAGCTAAAACAGCTTAATTATGTTAAAGTGAATAAGTAATAAGTGTCCGTAGATTCGTCATTCACGTTCGCCATCTTAGATACCATCCCCTGACCGCTTTTGCCGTACCATGGCCCTTCAGAAAGCCTAGTGAACCATTCGTTCGAAGATGTTTTTAGCCACCTGATACAATATGCTGAACAACAATTAGTAACTGCTGCTAGAACTTAGGCACGAACAAATAATTAATGAATACTATTCATGGGTTAATATCATCCCTCACGAATGAGGTACATTAACAGTAAAGTGTCATTTAGCAAAGACAGCTTAATTATGATAAGGTGAATAAATAATAAGTGTCCGTAGATTCGTCATTCACGTCCGCCATCCTAGATACCATCCCCTGACCGCATTTGCCGTACCATAGCTAATCAGAAAGCCTAGTGAACCATTCGTTCGAAGATGTTTTTAGCCACCTGCTACAATATGCTGAACGTAAAGTGTTATTCAGCAAAAATTCTTTATTTATGTTAAAGGCGAAAAAATAATAAGTGTACGTAGATTTGCCTATTACATCCACCAACCTAGAATCCATCCCATGGCCGATTTCGAAATATCATGGCTCATCAGAAAGGCTAGGAAACCATCGGACAGAAAATGTTTTCAATTGAAAGCCAACGAGCACTTGCACCAAACATATCGATATTCAACAGAGTATTATCTCTGGTTACGCGATCTAGAATAAGAGACGAACCGTCTCCTTCATCTAGAATAGCCACTTGCTAAAATATGGTTACCAACAGTTAATTACTGCTGCTAGTGTTCAGGGACGAAGTAATAATAAATTAATAGTATTAATGGGGTAATATTATCCCTCACCCATGTTAAACAGTATTAACTGTAAAGTGTCATTTAGCAAAAACAGCTTAATTATGTTAAAGGTTAAAAAGTAATAAATGTCTGTAGACTTGTCATTCACATCCGCCATCCTAGATACCATACCCTGACAGTATTTGCCGTACCATTGCTCATCAGAAAGCCTAGTGAACTATTCGTTCGAAGATGTTTTTAACCACCTGCTACAATATGCTGAATGACAATTAGTAACTGCTGCTAGAGCTCAACCAAGGACAAATAATAAATGAATATTATTCATGTTTTAATATCAACCCTCACCAATGTTAAACAACATTGACTGTAAAGTGTTATTCAGCAATA
The DNA here is from genome assembly GCA_949748235.1 of Platypus cylindrus. Classification (NCBI taxonomy): domain Eukaryota; kingdom Metazoa; phylum Arthropoda; class Insecta; order Coleoptera; family Curculionidae; genus Platypus; species Platypus cylindrus. The sequence continues at coordinate 34,870,272 of OX456488.1, forward strand.
ATTCTTTATTTATGTTAAAGGCGAAAAAATAATAGGTGCTCGTAGATTTGTCTATTACATCCACCAACCTAGGACCCATCCAATGGCCGATTTCGAAATATCATGGCTCATCAGAAAGGCTAGTGAACCATTTGTTCGAAGATGTTTTTAGCCACCTGCTACATTATGCTGAACAACAATTAGTAACTGCTTCTAGAGTTCAGCCACGGACAAATCATAAATGAATACTATTCAAGGGTTAATATCATCCCTCACGAATGTTAAACAACATTGACTGTAAAGTGTTATTCAGCAAAAATTCTTTATTTATGTTAAAGGCGAAAAAATAATAAGTGCACGTAGATTTGCCTATTACATCCACCAACCTAGAATCCATCCCATGGCCGATTTCGAAATATCATGGCTCATCAGAAAAGCTAGGAAACCATCGGACAGAAAATGTTTTCAATTGAAAGCCAACGAGCACTTACACCAAACATATCGATATTCAACAGAGTATTATCTCTGGTTACGCGATCTAGAATAAGAGACGAACCGTCTCCTTCATCTAGAATAGCCACTTGCTAAAATATGGTTACCAACAGTTAATTACTGCTGCTAGTGTTCAGGGACGAAGTAATAATAAATTAATAGTATTAATGGGGTAATATTATCCCTCACCCATGTTAAACAGTATTAACTGTAAAGTGTCATTTAGCAAAAACAGCTTAATTATGTTAAATGTTAAAAAGTAATAAATGTCTGTAGATTTGTCATTCACATCCGCCATCCTAGATACCATACCCTGACAGTATTTGCCGTATCATTGCTCATCAGAAAGCCTAGTGAACCATTCGTTCGAAGATGTTTTTAGCCACCTGCTACATTATGCTGAACAACAATTATTAACTGCTTCTAGAGTTCAGCCACGGACAAATCATAAATGAATACTATTCATGGGTTAATATCATCCCTCACGAATGTTAAACAACATTGACTGTAAAGTGTTATTCAGCTATAATTCTTTATTTATGTTAAAGGCGAAAAAATAATAGGTGCTCGTAGATTTGTCTATTACATCAACCAACCTAGGACCCATCCCATGACCGATTTCGAAATATCATGGCTCATCAGAAAGGCTAGTGAACCATTTGTTCGAAGATGTTTTTAGCCACCGGCTACATTATGCTGAGCAACAATTAGTAACTGCTTCTAGAGTTCAGCCACGGACAAATCATAAATGAATACTATTCATGGGTTAATATCATCCCTCACGAATGTTAAACAACATTGACTGTAAAGTGTTATTCAGCAAAAATTCTTTATTTATGTTACAGGCGAAAAAATAATAAGTGCACGTAGATTTGCCTATTACATCCACCAATCTAGAACCCATCCCATGGCCGATTTCGAAATATCATGGCTCATCAGAAAGCCTAGGGAACCATCGGGCAGAAAATGTTTTCAATTGAAAGCCAACGAGCACTTACACCAAACATATCGATATTCACCAGAGTATTATCTCTGGTTACGCGATCTAGAATAAGAGACGAACCGTCTCCTTCATCTAGAATAGCCACTTGCGAAAATATGGTTACCAACAATTAATTACTGCTGCTAGTGTTCAGGGACGAAGTAATAATAAATTAATAGTATTAATGGGGTAATATTATCTCTCACCCATGTTAAACAGTATTAACTGTAAAGTGTCATTTAGCAAAAACAGCTTAATTATGTTAAAGGTTAAAAAATAATAAATGTCTGTAGATTTGTCATTCACATCCGCCATCCTAGATACCATCCCCTGACCGTTTTTCAGTACCATGACTCATCAGAAGACCTAGTGAACCATTCGTTCGAAGATGTTTTTAGCCACCTGCTACAATATCCTGAACAACAATTAGAAACTGCTGCTAGAACTTAGACACGAACAAATAATTAATGAATACTATTCATGGGTTAACATCATCCCTCACGAATGAGGTACATTGACTGTAAAGTGTCACTTAGCTAAAACAGCTTAATTATGATAAAGGTGAATAAGTAATAAGTGTCCGTAGATTCGTCATTCACGTCCGCCATCCTAGATACCATCCCCTGACCGCTTTTTCCGTACCATGGCTTATCAGAAAGCCTAGTGAACCATTCGTTCGAAGATGTTTTTAGCCACCTGCTACAATATGCTGAACAACAATTAGTAACTGCTGCTAGAGCTCAGCCACGGACAAATAATAAATGAATATTATTCATGGGTTAATATCATCCCTCACGAATGAGGTACATTGACTGTAAAGTGTCACTTAGCTAAAACAGCTTAATTATGATAAAGGTGAATAAGTAATAAGTGTCCGTAGATTCGTCATTCACGTCCGCCATCCTAGATACCATCCCCTGACCGTTTTTGCCGTACCATGGCTCATCAGAAAGCCTAGTGAACTATTCGTTCGAAGATGTTTTTAGCCACCTGCTACAATATGCTGAACAACAATTAGTAACTGCTGCTAGAACTTAGACACGAACAAATAATAAATGAATACTATTAATGGGTTAACATCGTCCCTCACGAATGAGGTACATTGAATGTAAAGTGTCACTTAGCTAAAACAGCTTAATTATGTTAAAGTGAATAAGTAATAAGTGTCCGTAGATTCGTCATTCACGTTCGCCATCTTAGATACCATCCCCTGACCGCTTTTGCCGTACCATGGCCCTTCAGAAAGCCTAGTGAACCATTCGTTCGAAGATGTTTTTAGCCACCTGATACAATATGCTGAACAACAATTAGTAACTGCTGCTAGAACTTAGGCACGAACAAATAATTAATGAATACTATTCATGGGTTAATATCATCCCTCACGAATGAGGTACATTAACAGTAAAGTGTCATTTAGCAAAGACAGCTTAATTATGATAAGGTGAATAAATAATAAGTGTCCGTAGATTCGTCATTCACGTCCGCCATCCTAGATACCATCCCCTGACCGCATTTGCCGTACCATAGCTAATCAGAAAGCCTAGTGAACCATTCGTTCGAAGATGTTTTTAGCCACCTGCTACAATATGCTGAACGTAAAGTGTTATTCAGCAAAAATTCTTTATTTATGTTAAAGGCGAAAAAATAATAAGTGTACGTAGATTTGCCTATTACATCCACCAACCTAGAATCCATCCCATGGCCGATTTCGAAATATCATGGCTCATCAGAAAGGCTAGGAAACCATCGGACAGAAAATGTTTTCAATTGAAAGCCAACGAGCACTTGCACCAAACATATCGATATTCAACAGAGTATTATCTCTGGTTACGCGATCTAGAATAAGAGACGAACCGTCTCCTTCATCTAGAATAGCCACTTGCTAAAATATGGTTACCAACAGTTAATTACTGCTGCTAGTGTTCAGGGACGAAGTAATAATAAATTAATAGTATTAATGGGGTAATATTATCCCTCACCCATGTTAAACAGTATTAACTGTAAAGTGTCATTTAGCAAAAACAGCTTAATTATGTTAAAGGTTAAAAAGTAATAAATGTCTGTAGACTTGTCATTCACATCCGCCATCCTAGATACCATACCCTGACAGTATTTGCCGTACCATTGCTCATCAGAAAGCCTAGTGAACTATTCGTTCGAAGATGTTTTTAACCACCTGCTACAATATGCTGAATGACAATTAGTAACTGCTGCTAGAGCTCAACCAAGGACAAATAATAAATGAATATTATTCATGTTTTAATATCAACCCTCACCAATGTTAAACAACATTGACTGTAAAGTGTTATTCAGCAATAATTCTTTATTTATGTTAAAGGCGAAAAAATAATAGGTGCTCGTAGATTTGTCTATTACATCCACCAACCTAGGACCCATCCAATGGCCGATTTCGAAATATCATGGCTCATCAGAAAGGCTAGTGAACCATTTGTTCGAAGATGTTTTTAGCCACCTGCTACATTATGCTGAACAACAATTAGTAACTGCTTCTAGAGTTCAGCCACGGACAAATCATAAATGAATACTATTCATGGGTTAATATCATCCCTCACGAATGTTAAACAACATTGACTGTAAAGTGTTATTCAGCAAAAATTCTTTATTTATGTTAAAGGCGAAAAAATAATAAGTGCACGTAGATTTGCCTATTACATCCACCAACCTAGAATCCATCCCATGGCCGATTTCGAAATATCATGGCTCATCAGAAAAGCTAGGAAACCATCGGACAGAAAATGTTTTCAATTGAAAGCCAACGAGCACTTACACCAAACATATCGATATTCAACAGAGTATTATCTCTGGTTACGCGATCTAGAATAAGAGACGAACCGTCTCCTTCATCTAGAATAGCCACTTGCTAAAATATGGTTACCAACAGTTAATTACTGCTGCTAGTGTTCAGGGACGAAGTAATAATAAATTAATAGTATTAATGGGGTAATATTATCCCTCACCCATGTTAAACAGTATTAACTGTAAAGTGTCATTTAGCAAAAACAGCTTAATTATGTTAAATGTTAAAAAGTAATAAATGTCTGTAGATTTGTCATTCACATCCGCCATCCTAGATACCATACCCTGACAGTATTTGCCGTATCATTGCTCATCAGAAAGCCTAGTGAACCATTCGTTCGAAGATGTTTTTAGCCACCTGCTACATTATGCTGAACAACAATTATTAACTGCTTCTAGAGTTCAGCCACGGACAAATCATAAATGAATACTATTCATGGGTTAATATCATCCCTCACGAATGTTAAACAACATTGACTGTAAAGTGTTATTCAGCTATAATTCTTTATTTATGTTAAAGGCGAAAAAATAATAGGTGCTCGTAGATTTGTCTATTACATCAACCAACCTAGGACCCATCCCATGACCGATTTCGAAATATCATGGCTCATCAGAAAGGCTAGTGAACCATTTGTTCGAAGATGTTTTTAGCCACCGGCTACATTATGCTGAGCAACAATTAGTAACTGCTTCTAGAGTTCAGCCACGGACAAATCATAAATGAATACTATTCATGGGTTAATATCATCCCTCACGAATGTTAAACAACATTGACTGTAAAGTGTTATTCAGCAAAAATTCTTTATTTATGTTACAGGCGAAAAAATAATAAGTGCACGTAGATTTGCCTATTACATCCACCAATCTAGAACCCATCCCATGGCCGATTTCGAAATATCATGGCTCATCAGAAAGCCTAGGGAACCATCGGGCAGAAAATGTTTTCAATTGAAAGCCAACGAGCACTTACACCAAACATATCGATATTCACCAGAGTATTATCTCTGGTTACGCGATCTAGAATAAGAGACGAACCGTCTCCTTCATCTAGAATAGCCACTTGCGAAAATATGGTTACCAACAATTAATTACTGCTGCTAGTGTTCAGGGACGAAGTAATAATAAATTAATAGTATTAATGGGGTAATATTATCTCTCACCCATGTTAAACAGTATTAACTGTAAAGTGTCATTTAGCAAAAACAGCTTAATTATGTTAAAGTGAATAAGTAATAAGTGTCCGTAGATTCGTCATTCACGTTCGCCATCTTAGATACCATCCCCTGACCGCTTTTGCCGTACCATGGCCCTTCAGAAAGCCTAGTGAACCATTCGTTCGAAGATGTTTTTAGCCACCTGATACAATATGCTGAACAACAATTAGTAACTGCTGCTAGAACTTAGACACGAACAAATAATAAATGAATACTATTCATGGGTTAATATCATCCCTCACGAATGTTAAACAACATTGACTGTAAAGTGTTATTCAGCAAAAATTCTTTATTTATGTTACAGGCGAAAAAATAATAAGTGCACGTAGATTTGCCTATTACATCCACCAATCTAGAACCCATCCCATGGCCGATTTCGAAATATCATGGCTCATCAGAAAGGCTAGGAAACCATCGGACAGAAAATGTTTTCAATTGAAAGCCAACGAGCACTTACACCAAACATATCGATATTCAACAGAGTATTATCTCTGGTTACGCGATCTAGAATAAGAGACGAACCGTCTCCTTCATCTAGAATAGCCACTTGCGAAAATATGGTTACCAACAATTAATTACTGCTGCTAGTGTTCAGGGACGAAGTAATAATAAATTAATAGTATTAATGGGGTAATATTATCTCTCACCCATGTTAAACAGTATTAACTGTAAAGTGTCACTTAGCAAAAACAGCTTAATTATGTTAAAGTGAATAAGTAATAAGTGTCCGTAGATTCGTCATTCACGTTCGCCATCTTAGATACCATCCCCTGACCGCTTTTGCCGTACCATGGCCCTTCAGAAAGCCTAGTGAACCATTCGTTCGAAGATGTTTTTAGCCACCTGATACAATATGCTGAACAACAATTAGTAACTGCTGCTAGAACTTAGACACGAACAAATAATAAATGAATACTATTCATGGGTTAATATCATCCCTCACGAATGTTAAACAACATTGACTGTAAAGTGTTATTCAGCAAAAATTCTTTATTTATGTTACAGGCGAAAAAATAATAAGTGCACGTAGATTTGCCTATTACATCCACCAATCTAGAACCCATCCCATGGCCGATTTCGAAATATCATGGCTCATCAGAAAGCCTAGGGAACCATCGGGCAGAAAATGTTTTCAATTGAAAGCCAACGAGCACTTACACCAAACATATCGATATTCACCAGAGTATTATCTCTGGTTACGCGATCTAGAATAAGAGACGAACCGTCTCCTTCATCTAGAATAGCCACTTGCGAAAATATGGTTACCAACAATTAATTACTGCTGCTAGTGTTCAGGGACGAAGTAATAATAAATTAATAGTATTAATGGGGTAATATTATCTCTCACCCATGTTAAACAGTATTAACTGTAAAGTGTCATTTAGCAAAAACAGCTTAATTATGTTAAAGGTTAAAAAATAATAAATGTCTGTAGATTTGTCATTCACATCCGCCATCCTAGATACCATCCCCTGACCGTTTTTCAGTACCATGACTCATCAGAAAGCCTAGTGAACCATTCGTTCGAAGATGTTTTTAGCCACCTGCTACAATATCCTGAACAACAATTAGTAACTGCTGCTAGAGCTCAGCCACGGACAAATAATAAATTAATATTATTCATGGGTTAATATCATCCCTCACGAATGAGGTACATTGACTGTAAAGTGTCACTTAGCTAAAACAGCTTAATTATGATAAAGGTGAATAAGTAATAAGTGTCCGTAGATTCGTCATTCACGTCCGCCATCCTAGATACCATCCCCTGACCGTTTTTGCCGTACCATGGCTCATCAGAAAGCCTAGTGAACTATTCGTTCGAAGATGTTTTTAGCCACCTGCTACATTATGCTGAACAACAATTAGTAACTGCTGCTAGAACTTAGACACGAACAAATAATTAATGAATACTATTCATGGGTTAATATCATCCCTCACGAATGAGGAACATTAACAGTAAAGTGTCATTTAGCAAAGACAGCTTAATTATGATAAGGTGAATAAATAATAAGTGTCCGTAGATTCGTCATTCACGTCCGCCATCCTAGATACCATCCCCTGACCGCTTTTGCCGTACCATGGCTCATCAGAAAGCCTAACGAACCATTCGATCGAAGATGTTTTTAGCCACCTGCTACATTATGCTGAACAACAATTAGTAACTGCTGCTAGAACTTAGACACGAACAAATAATAAATGAATACTATTCATGTTTTAATATCATCCCTCATGAATGTTAAACAACATTGACTGTAAAGTGTTATTCAGCAAAAATTCTTTATTTATCTTAAAGGCGAAAAAATAATAAGTGCACGTAGATTTGCCTATTACATCCACCAACCTAGAATCCATCCCATGGCCGATTTCGAAATATCATGGCTCATCAGAAAGGCTAGGAAACCATCGGACCGAAAATGTTTTCAATTGAAAGCCAACGAGCACTTACACCAAACATATCGATATTCAACAGAGTATTATCTCTGGTTACGCGATCTAGAATAAGAGACGAACCGTCTCCTTCATCTAGAATAGCCACTTGCTAAAATATGGTTACCAACAGTTAATTACTGCTGCTAGTGTTCAGGGACGAAGTAATAATAAATTAATAGTATTAATGGGGTAATATTATCCCTTACCCATGTTAAACAGTATTAACTGTAAAGTGTCATTTAGCAAAAACAGCTTAATTATGTTAAAGGTTAAAAAGTAATAAATGTCTGTAGATTTGTCATTCACATCCGCCATCCTAGATACCATACCCTGACAGTATTTGCCGTATCATTGCTCATCAGAAAGCCTAGTGAACCATTCGTTCGAAGATGTTTTTAGCCACCTGCTACATTATGCTGAACAACAATTATTAACTGCTTCTAGAGTTCAGCCACGGACAAATCATAAATGAATACTATTCATGGGGTAATATCATCCCTCACGAATGTTAAACAACATTGACTGTAAAGTGTTATTCAGCAAAAATTCTTTATTTATGTTAAAGGCGAAAAATAATAGGTGCTCGTAGATGTGTCTATTACATCCACCAAACTAGGACCCATCCCATGGCCGATTTCGAAATATCATGGCTCATCAGAAAGGCTAGTGAACCATTCGTTCGAAGATGTTTTTAGCCACCTGCTACATTATGCTGAACAACAATTAGTAACTGCTTCTAGAGTTCAGCCACGGACAAATCATAAATGAATACTATTCATGGGTTAATATCATCCCTCACGAATGTTAAACAACATTGACTGTAAAGTGTTATTCAGCAAAATTTCTTTATTTATGTTACAGGCGAAAAAATAATAAGTGCACGTAGATTTGCCTATTACATCCACCAACCTAGAACCCATCCCATGGCCGATTTCGAAATATCATGGCTCATCAGAAAGCCTAGGGAACCATCGGGCAGAAAATGTTTTCAATTGAAAGCCAACGAGCACTTACACCAAACATATCGATATTCACCAGAGTATTATCTCTGGTTACGCGATCTAGAATAAGAGACGAACTGTCTCCTTCATCTAGTATAGCCACTTGCGAAAATATGGTTACCAACAATTAATTACTGCTGCTAGTGTTCAGGGACGAAGTAATAATAAATTAATTGTATTAATGGGGTAATATTATCTCTCACCCATGTTAAACAGTATTAACTGTAAAGTGTCATTTAGCAAAAACAGCTTAATTATGTTAAAGGTTAAAAAATAATAAATGTCTGTAGATTTGTCATTCACATCCGCCATCCTAGATACCATCCCCTGACCGTTTTTCCGTACCATGACTCATCAAAAGACCTAGTGAACCATTCGTTCGAAGGTGTTTTTAGCCACCTGCTACAATATCCTGAACAACAATTAGAAACTGCTGCTAGAACTTAGACACGAACTAATAATTAATGAATACTATTCATGGGTTAACATCATCCCTCACGAATGAGGTACATTGACTGTAAAGTGTCACTTAGCTAAAACAGCTTAATTATGATAAAGGTGAATAAGTAATAAGTGTCCGTAGATTCGTCATTCACGTCCGCCATCCTAGATACCATCATCTGACCGCTTTTTCCGTACCATGGCTTATCAGAAAGCCTAGTGAACCATTCGTTCGAAGATGTTTTTAGCCACCTGCTACAATATGCTGAACAACAATTAGTAACTGCTGCTAGAGCTCAGCCACGGACAAATAATAAATGAATATTATTCATGGGTTAATATCATCCCTCACGAATGAGGTACATTGACTGTAAAGTGTCACTTAGCTAAAACAGCTTAATTATGATAAAGGTGAATAAGTAATAAGTGTCCGTAGATTCGTCATTCACGTCCGCCATCCTAGATACCATCCCCTGACCGTTTTTGCCGTACCATGGCTCATCAGAAAGCCTAGTGAACTATTCGTTCGAAGATGTTTTTAGCCACCTGCTACAATATGCTGAACAACAATTAGTAACTGCTGCTAGAACTTAGACACGAACAAATAATAAATGAATACTATTAATGGGTTAACATCGTCCCTCACGAATGAGGTACATTGAATGTAAAGTGTCACTTAGCTAAAACAGCTTAATTATGTTAAAGTGAATAAGTAATAAGTGTCCGTAGATTCGTCATTCACGTTCGCCATCTTAGATACCATCCCCTGACCGCTTTTGCCGTACCATGGCCCTTCAGAAAGCCTAGTGAACCATTCGTTCGAAGATGTTTTTAGCCACCTGATACAATATGCTGAACAACAATTAGTAACTGCTGCTCGAACTTAGGCACGAACAAATAATTAATGAATACTATTCATGGGTTAATATCATCCCTCACGAATGAGGTACATTAACAGTAAAGTGTCATTTAGCAAAGACAGCTTAATTATGATAAGGTGAATAAATAATAAGTGTCCGTAGATTCGTCATTCACGTCCGCCATCCTAGATACCATCCCCTGACCGCTTTTGCCGTACCATAGCTAATCAGAAAGCCTAGTGAACCATTCGTTCGAAGATGTTTTTAGCCACCTGCTACAATTAGCTGAACGTAAAGTGTTATTCAGCAAAAATTCTTTATTTATGTTAAAGGCGAAAAAATAATAAGTGCACGTAGATTTTCCTATTACATCCACCAACCTAGAATCCATCCCATGGCCGATTTCGAAATATCATGGCTCATCAGAAAGGCTAGGAAACCATCGGACAGAAAATGTTTTCAATTGAAAGCCAACGAGCACTTGCACCAAACATATCGATATTCAACAGAGTATTATCTCTGGTTACGCGATCTAGAATAAGAGACGAACCGTCTCCTTCATCTAGAATAGCCACTTGCTAAAATATGGTTACCAACAGTTAATTACTGCTGCTAGTGTTCAGGGACGAAGTAATAATAAATTAATAGTATTAATGGGGTAATATTATCCCTCACCCATGTTAAACAGTATTAACTGTAAAGTGTCATTTAGCAAAAACAGCTTAATTATGTTAAAGGTTAAAAAGTAATAAATGTCTGTAGATTTGTCATTCACATCCGCCATCCTAGATACCATACCCTGACAGTATTTGCCGTACCATTGCTCATCAGAAAGCCTAGTGAACTATTCGTTCGAAGATGTTTTTAGCCACCTGCTACAATATGCTGAATGACAATTAGTAACTGCTGCTAGAGCTCAACCAAGGACAAATAATAAATGAATATTATTCATGTTTTAATATCAACCCTCACCAATGTTAAACAACATTGACTGTAAAGTGTTATTCAGCAATAATTCTTTATTTATGTTAAAGGCGAAAAAATAATAGGTGCTCGTAGATTTGTCTATTACATCCACCAACCTAGGACCCATCCAATGGCCGATTTCGAAATATCATGGCTCATCAGAAAGGCTAGTGAACCATTTGTTCGAAGATGTTTTTAGCCACCTGCTACATTATGCTGAACAACAATTAGTAACTGCTTCTAGAGTTCAGCCACGGACAAATCATAAATGAATACTATTCATGGGTTAATATCATCCCTCACGAATGTTAAACAACATTGACTGTAAAGTGTTATTCAGCAAAAATTCTTTATTTATGTTAAAGGCGAAAAAATAATAAGTGCACGTAGATTTGCCTATTACATCCACCAATCTAGAACCCATCCCATGGCCGATTTCGAAATATCATGGCTCATCAGGAAGCCTAGTGAACCATTCGTTCGAAGATGTTTTTAGCCACCTGCTACATTATGCTGAACAACAATTAGTAACTGCATCTAGAGTTCAGCCACGGACAAATCATAAATGAATACTATTCATGGGTTAATATCATCTCTCACGAGTGTTAAACAACATTGACTGTAAGGTGTTTTTCAGCAAAAATTCTTTATTTACGTTAAAGGCGAAAAAATAATAAGTGCTCGCAGATTTGTCTATTACATCCACCAACCTAGAACCCATCCCATGGCCGATTTCGAAATATCATGGCTCATCAGAAAAGCCAGGGAACCATCGGACCGAAAATGTTTTCAATTGAAAACCAACGAGCACTTACACCAAACATATCGATATTCAACAGAGTATTATCTCTGGTTACGCGATCTAGAATAAGAGACAATCCGCCTCCTTCATCTAGAATAACCGCCTGCTAAAATATGATTAACAACAATTAATTACTGCTGTTAGCGTTCAGGGACGAAGTAATAATCAATTAATAGTATTAATGGGGTAATTTTATCCCTCACCAATGTTAAACAGTATTAACTGTAAGGGGTCATTTAGCAAAAACAGCTTAATTATGATAAAGGTGAAAAAGTAATTCGTCCCTACGAATTACGTAGATTCGTCATTCACGTCCGCCATCCTAGATACCATCTCCTGACCGTTTTTCCGTACCATGGCTCATCAGAAAGCCTAGTGAACCATTCGTTCGAAGATGTTTTTAGAAACCTTCTACATTATGCTGAACAACAATTAGTAACTGCTTCTAGAACTTAGACACGAACAAATAATTAATGAATACTATTCATGGGTTAACATCATCCCTCACGAATGAGGTACATTGAATGTAAAGTGTCACTTAGCTAAAACAGCTTAATTATGTTAAAGTGAATAAGTAATAAGTGTCCGTAGATTCGTCATTCACGTTCGCCATCTTAGATACCATCCCCTGACCGCTTTTGCCGTACCATGGCCCTTCAGAAAGCCTAGTGAACCATTCGTTCGAAGATGTTTTTAGCCACCTGCTACAATATGCTGAACAACAATTAGTAACTGCTGCTAGAACTTAGACACGAACAAATAATAAATGAATACTATTAATGGGTTAACATCGTCCCTCACGAATGAGGTACATTGAATGTAAAGTGTCACTTAGCTAAAACAGCTTAATTATGTTAAAGTGAATAAGTAATAAGTGTCCGTAGATTCGTCATTCACGTTCGCCATCTTAGATACCATCCCCTGACCGCTTTTGCCGTACCATGGCCCTTCAGAAAGCCTAGTGAACCATTCGTTCGAAGATGTTTTTAGCCACCTGATACAATATGCTGAACAACAATTAGTAACTGCTGCTCGAACTTAGGCACGAACAAATAATTAATGAATACTATTCATGGGTTAATATCATCCCTCACGAATGAGGTACATTAACAGTAAAGTGTCATTTAGCAAAGACAGCTTAATTATGATAAGGTGAATAAATAATAAGTGTCCGTAGATTCGTCATTCACGTCCGCCATCCTAGATACCATCCCCTGACCGCTTTTGCCGTACCATAGCTAATCAGAAAGCCTAGTGAACCATTCGTTCGAAGATGTTTTTAGCCACCTGCTACAATTAGCTGAACGTAAAGTGTTATTCAGCAAAAATTCTTTATTTATGTTAAAGGCGAAAAAATAATAAGTGCACGTAGATTTTCCTATTACATCCACCAACCTAGAATCCATCCCATGGCCGATTTCGAAATATCATGGCTCATCAGAAAGGCTAGGAAACCATCGGACAGAAAATGTTTTCAATTGAAAGCCAACGAGCACTTGCACCAAACATATCGATATTCAACAGAGTATTATCTCTGGTTACGCGATCTAGAATAAGAGACGAACCGTCTCCTTCATCTAGAATAGCCACTTGCTAAAATATGGTTACCAACAGTTAATTACTGCTGCTAGTGTTCAGGGACGAAGTAATAATAAATTAATAGTATTAATGGGGTAATATTATCCCTCACCCATGTTAAACAGTATTAACTGTAAAGTGTCATTTAGCAAAAACAGCTTAATTATGTTAAAGGTTAAAAAGTAATAAATGTCTGTAGATTTGTCATTCACATCCGCCATCCTAGATACCATACCCTGACAGTATTTGCCGTACCATTGCTCATCAGAAAGCCTAGTGAACTATTCGTTCGAAGATGTTTTTAGCCACCTGCTACAATATGCTGAATGACAATTAGTAACTGCTGCTAGAGCTCAACCAAGGACAAATAATAAATGAATATTATTCATGTTTTAATATCAACCCTCACCAATGTTAAACAACATTGACTGTAAAGTGTTATTCAGCAATAATTCTTTATTTATGTTAAAGGCGAAAAAATAATAGGTGCTCGTAGATTTGTCTATTACATCCACCAACCTAGGACCCATCCAATGGCCGATTTCGAAATATCATGGCTCATCAGAAAGGCTAGTGAACCATTTGTTCGAAGATGTTTTTAGCCACCTGCTACATTATGCTGAACAACAATTAGTAACTGCTTCTAGAGTTCAGCCACGGACAAATCATAAATGAATACTATTCATGGGTTAATATCATCCCTCACGAATGTTAAACAACATTGACTGTAAAGTGTTATTCAGCAAAAATTCTTTATTTATGTTAAAGGCGAAAAAATAATAAGTGCACGTAGATTTGCCTATTACATCCACCAATCTAGAACCCATCCCATGGCCGATTTCGAAATATCATGGCTCATCAGGAAGCCTAGTGAACCATTCGTTCGAAGATGTTTTTAGCCACCTGCTACATTATGCTGAACAACAATTAGTAACTGCATCTAGAGTTCAGCCACGGACAAATCATAAATGAATACTATTCATGGGTTAATATCATCTCTCACGAGTGTTAAACAACATTGACTGTAAGGTGTTTTTCAGCAAAAATTCTTTATTTACGTTAAAGGCGAAAAAATAATAAGTGCTCGCAGATTTGTCTATTACATCCACCAACCTAGAACCCATCCCATGGCCGATTTCGAAATATCATGGCTCATCAGAAAAGCCAGGGAACCATCGGACCGAAAATGTTTTCAATTGAAAACCAACGAGCACTTACACCAAACATATCGATATTCAACAGAGTATTATCTCTGGTTACGCGATCTAGAATAAGAGACAATCCGCCTCCTTCATCTAGAATAACCGCCTGCTAAAATATGATTAACAACAATTAATTACTGCTGTTAGCGTTCAGGGACGAAGTAATAATCAATTAATAGTATTAATGGGGTAATTTTATCCCTCACCAATGTTAAACAGTATTAACTGTAAGGGGTCATTTAGCAAAAACAGCTTAATTATGATAAAGGTGAAAAAGTAATTCGTCCCTACGAATTACGTAGATTCGTCATTCACGTCCGCCATCCTAGATACCATCTCCTGACCGTTTTTCCGTACCATGGCTCATCAGAAAGCCTAGTGAACCATTCGTTCGAAGATGTTTTTAGAAACCTTCTACATTATGCTGAACAACAATTAGTAACTGCTTCTAGAACTTAGACACGAACAAATAATTAATGAATACTATTCATGGGTTAACATCATCCCTCACGAATGAGGTACATTGACTGTAAAGTGTCACTTAGCTAAAACAGCTTAATTATGTTAAAGGTTAAAAAGTAATAAATGTCTGTAGATTTGTCATTCACATCCGCCATCCTAGATACCATCCAATGACCGTATTTTCCGTACCATTGCTCATCAGAAAGCCTAGTGAACCATTCGTTCGAAGATGTTTTTAGCCACCTGCTACAATATGCTGAACGACAATTAGTAACTGCTTCTAAAGCTCAGCCACGAACAAATAATAAATGAATACTATTCATGTTTTAATATCAACCCTCACCAATGTTAAACAACATTGACTGTAAAGTGTTATTCAGCAAAAATTCTTTATTTATGTTAAAGGCGAAAAAATAATAGGTGCTCGTAGATTTGTCTATTACATCCACCAACCTAGGACCCATCCAATGGCCGATTTCGAAATATCATGGCTCATCAGAAAGGCTAGTGAACCATTTGTTCGAAGATGTTTTTAGCCACCTGCTACATTATGCTGAACAACAATTAGTAACTGCTTCTAGAGTTCAGCCACGGACAAATCATAAATGAATACTATTCATGGGTTAATATCATCCCTCACGAATGTTAAACAACATTGACTGTAAAGTGTTATTCAGCAAAAATTCTTTATTTATGTTAAAGGCGAAAAAATAATAAGTGCACGTAGATTTGCCTATTACATCCACCAATCTAGAACCCATCCCATGGCCGATTTCGAAATATCATGGCTCATCAGGAAGCCTAGGGAACCATTCGTTCGAAGATGTTTTTAGCCACCTGCTACATTATGCTGAACAACAATTAGTAACTGCTTCTAGAGTTCAGCCACGGACAAATCTTAAATGAATACTATTCATGGGTTAATATCATCTCTCACGAGTGTTAAACAACATTGACTGTAAGGTGTTATTCAGCAAAAATTCTTTATTTACGTTAAAGGCGAAAAAATAATAAGTGCACGTAGATTTGCCTATTACATCCACCAATCTAGAACCCATCCCATGGCCGATTTCGAAATATCATGGCTCATCAGGAAGCCTAGTGAACCATTCGTTCGAAGATGTTTTTAGCCACCTGCTACATTATGCTGAACAACAATTAGTAACTGCATCTAGAGTTCAGCCACGGACAAATCATAAATGAATACTATTCATGGGTTAATATCATCTCTCACGAGTGTTAAACAACATTGACTGTAAGGTGTTTTTCAGCAAAAATTCTTTATTTACGTTAAAGGCGAAAAAATAATAAGTGCACGTAGATTTGCCTATTACATCCACCAACCTAGAATCCATCCCATGGCCGATTTCGAAATATCATGGCTCATCAGAAAGGCTAGGAAACCATCGGACAGAAAATGTTTTCAATTGAAAGCCAACGAGCACTTGCACCAAACATATCGATATTCAACAGAGTATTATCTCTGGTTACGCGATCTAGAATAAGAGACGAACCGTCTCCTTCATCTAGAATAGCCACTTGCTAAAATATGGTTACCAACAGTTAATTACTGCTGCTAGTGTTCAGGGACGAAGTAATAATAAATTAATAGTATTAATGGGGTAATATTATCCCTCACCAATGTTAAACAGTATTAACTGTAAGGGGTCATTTAGCAAAAACAGCTTAATTATGATAAAGGTGAAAAAGTAATTCGTCCCTACGAATTACGTAGATTCGTCATTCACGTCCGCCATCCTAGATACCATCTCCTGACCGTTTTTCCGTACCATGGCTCATCAGAAAGCCTAGTGAACCATTCGTTCGAAGATGTTTTTAGCCACCTGATACAATATGCTGAACAACAATTAGTAACTGCTGCTAGAACTTAGACACGAACAAATAATTAATGAATACTATTCATGGGTTAACATCATCCCTCACGAATGAGGTACATTGACTGT
Source organism: Platypus cylindrus (assembly GCA_949748235.1). NCBI lineage: Eukaryota > Metazoa > Arthropoda > Insecta > Coleoptera > Curculionidae > Platypus > Platypus cylindrus. The sequence goes on from OX456488.1 coordinate 34,887,462, forward strand.
AAAGTGTCACTTAGCTAAAACAGCTTAATCATGTTAAAGGTTAAAAAGTAATAAATGTCTGTAGATTTGTCATTCACATCCGCCATCCTAGATACCATCCAATGACCGTATTTTCCGTACCATTGCTCATCAGAAAGCCTAGTGAACCATTCGTTCGAAGATGTTTTTAGCCACCTGCTACAATATGCTGAACGACAATTAGTAACTGCTTCTAAAGCTCAGCCACGAACAAATAATAAATGAATACTATTCATGTTTTAATATCAACCCTCACCAATGTTAAACAACATTGACTGTAAAGTGTTATTCAGCAAAAATTCTTTATTTATGTTAAAGGCGAAAAAATAATAAGTGCACGTAGATTTGCCTATTACATCCACCAATCTAGAACCCATCCCATGGCCGATTTCGAAATATCATGGCTCATCAGGAAGCCTAGGGAACCATTCGTTCGAAGATGTTTTTAGCCACCTGCTACATTATGCTGAACAACAATTAGTAACTGCTTCTAGAGTTCAGCCACGGACAAATCTTAAATGAATACTATTCATGGGTTAATATCATCTCTCACGAGTGTTAAACAACATTGACTGTAAGGTGTTATTCAGCAAAAATTCTTTATTTACGTTAAAGGCGAAAAAATAATAAGTGCTTCTAGATTTGTCTATTACATCCACCAATCTAGGACCCATCAAATGGCCGATTTCGAAATATCATGGCTCATCAGAAAGGCTAGTGAACCATTCGTTCGAAGATGTTTTTAGCCACCGGCTACATTATGCTGAACAACAATTAGTAACTGCTTCTAGAGTTCAGCCACGGACAAATCATAAATGAATACTATTCATGGGTTAATATCATCCCTCACGAATGTTAAACAACATTGACTGTAAAGTGTTATTCAGCAATAATTCTTTATTTATGTTAAAGGCGAAAAAATAATAAGTGCACGTAGATTTGCCTATTACATCCACCAACCTAGAATCCATCCCATGGCCGATTTCGAAATATCATGGCTCATCAGAAAGGCTAGGAAACCATCGGACAGAAAATGTTTTCAATTGAAAGCCAACGAGCACTTACACTAAACATATCGATATTCAACAGAGTATTATCTCTGGTTACGCGATCTAGAATAAGAGACGAACCGTCTCCTTCATCTAGAATAGCCACTTGCGAAAATATGGTTACCAACAATTAATTACTGCTGCTAGTGTTCAGGGACGAAGTAATAATAAATTAATAGTATTAATGGGGTAATATTATCTCTCACCCATGTTAAACAGTATTAACTGTAAAGTGTCATTTAGCAAAAACAGCTTAATTATGTTAAAGTGAATAAGTAATAAGTGTCCGTAGATTCGTCATTCACGTTCGCCATCTTAGATACCATCCCCTGACCGCTTTTGCCGTACCATGGCCCTTCAGAAAGCCTAGTGAACCATTCGTTCGAAGATGTTTTTAGCCACCTGATACAATATGCTGAACAACAATTAGTAACTGCTGCTAGAACTTAGACACGAACAAATAATAAATGAATAATATTCATGGGTTAATATCATCCCTCACGAATGTTAAACAACATTGACTGTAAAGTGTTATTCAGCAAAAATTCTTTATTTATGTTACAGGCGAAAAAATAATAAGTGCACGTAGATTTGCCTATTACATCCACCAATCTAGAACCCATCCCATGGCCGATTTCGAAATATCATGGCTCATCAGAAAGCCTAGGGAACCATCGGGCAGAAAATGTTTTCAATTGAAAGCCAACGAGCACTTACACCAAACATATCGATATTCACCAGAGTATTATCTCTGGTTACGCGATCTAGAATAAGAGACGAACCGTCTCCTTCATCTAGAGTAGCCACTTGCGAAAATATGGTTACCAACAATTAATTACTGCTGCTAGTGTTCAGGGACGAAGTAATAATAAATTAATAGTATTAATGGGGTAATATTATCTCTCACCCATGTTAAACAGTATTAACTGTAAAGTGTCATTTAGCAAAAACAGCTTAATTATGTTAAAGGTTAAAAAATAATAAATGTCTGTAGATTTGTCATTCACATCCGCCATCCTAGATACCATCCCCTGACCGTTTTTCCGTACCATGACTCATCAGAAAGCCTAGTGAACCATTCGTTCGAAGATGTTTTTAGCCACCTGCTACAATATCCTGAACAACAATTAGTAACTGCTGCTAGAGCTCAGCCACGGACAAATAATAAATTAATATTATTCATGGGTTAATATCATCCCTCACGAATGAGGTACATTGACTGTAAAGTGTCACTTAGCTAAAACAGCTTAATTATGATAAAGGTGAATAAGTAATAAGTGTCCGTAGATTCGTCATTCACGTCCGCCATCCTAGATACCATCCCCTGACCGTTTTTGCCGTACCATGGCTGATCAGAAAGCCTAGTGAACTATTCGTTCGAAGATGTTTTTAGCCACCTGCTACATTATGCTGAACAACAATTAGTAACTGCTGCTAGAACTTAGACACGAACAAATAATTAATGAATACTATTCATGGGTTAATATCATCCCTCACGAATGAGGTACATTAACAGTAAAGTGTCATTTAGCAAAGACAGCTTAATTATGATAAGGTGAATAAATAATAAGTGTCCGTAGATTCGTCATTCACGTCCGCCATCCTAGATACCATCCCCTGACCGCTTTTGCCGTACCATGGCTCATCAGAAAGCCTAACGAACCATTCGATCGAAGATGTTTTTAGCCACCTGCTACATTATGCTGAACAACAATTAGTAACTTCTGCTAGAACTTAGACACGAACAAATAATAAATGAATACTATTCATGTTTTAATATCATCCCTCACGAATGTTAAACAACATTGACTGTAAAGTGTTATTCAGCAAAAATTCTTTATTTATCTTAAAGGCGAAAAAATAATAAGTGCACGTAGATTTGCCTATTACAGCCACCAACCTAGAATCCATCCCATGGCCGATTTCGAAATATCATGGCTCATCAGAAAGGCTAGGAAACCATCGGACAGAAAATGTTTTCAATTGAAAGCCAACGAGCACTTACACCAAACATATCGATATTCAACAGAGTATTATCTCTGGTTACGCGATCTAGAATAAGAGACGAACCGTCTCCTTCATCTAGAATAGCCACTTGCTAAAATATGGTTACCAACAGTTAATTACTGCTGCTAGTGTTCAGGGACGAAGTAATAATAAATTAATAGTATTAATGGGGTAATATTATCCCTCACCCATGTTAAACAGTATTAACTGTAAAGTGTCATTTAGCAAAAACAGCTTAATTATGTTAAAGGTTAAAAAGTAATAAATGTCTGTAGATTTGTCATTCACATCCGCCATCCTAGATACCATACCCTGACAGTATTTGCCGTATCATTGCTCATCAGAAAGCCTAGTGAACCATTCGTTCGAAGATGTTTTTAGCCACCTGCTACATTATGCTGAACAACAATTATTAACTGCTTCTAGAGTTCAGCCACGGACAAATCATAAATGAATACTATTCATGGGGTAATATCATCCCTCACGAATGTTAAACAACATTGACTGTAAAGTGTTATTCAGCAAAAATTCTTTATTTATGTTAAAGGCGAAAAATAATAGGTGCTCGTAGATGTGTCTATTACATCCACCAAACTAGGACCCATCCCATGGCCGATTTCGAAATATCATGGCTCATCAGAAAGGCTAGTGAACCATTCGTTCGAAGATGTTTTTAGCCACCTGCTACATTATGCTGAACAACAATTAGTAACTGCTTCTAGAGTTCAGCCACGGACAAATCATAAATGAATACTATTCATGGGTTAATATCATCCCTCACGAATGTTAAACAACATTGACTGTAAAGTGTTATTCAGCAATAATTCTTTATTTATGTTAAAGGCGAAAAAATAATAAGTGCACGTAGATTTGCCTATTACATCCACCAACCTAGAATCCATCCCATGGCCGATTTCGAAATATCATGGCTCATCAGAAAGGCTAGGAAACCATCGGACAGAAAATGTTTTCAATTGAAAGCCAACGAGCACTTACACCAAACATATCGATATTCAACAGAGTATTATCTCTGGTTACGCGATCTAGAATAAGAGACGAACCGTCTCCTTCATCTAGAATAGCCACTTGCGAAAATATGGTTACCAACAATTAATTACTGCTGCTAGTGTTCAGGGACGAAGTAATAATAAATTAATAGTATTAATGGGGCAATATTATCTCTCACCCATGTTAAACAGTATTAACTGTAAAGTGTCATTTAGCAAAAACAGCTTAATTATGTTAAAGGTTAAAAAATAATAAATGTCTGTAGATTTGTCATTCACATCCGCCATCCTAGATACCATCCCCTGACCGTTTTTCAGTACCATGACTCATCAGAAAGCCTAGTGAACCATTCGTTCGAAGATGTTTTTAGCCACCTGCTACAATATCCTGAACAACAATTAGTAACTGCTGCTAGAGCTCAGCCACGGACAAATAATAAATTAATATTATTCATGGGTTAATATCATCCCTCACGAATGAGGTACATTGACTGTAAAGTGTCACTTAGCTAAAACAGCTTAATTATGATAAAGGTGAATAAGTAATAAGTGTCCGTAGATTCGTCATTCACGTCCGCCATCCTAGATACCATCCCCTGACCGTTTTTGCCGTACCATGGCTCATCAGAAAGCCTAGTGAACTATTCGTTCGAAGATGTTTTTAGCCACCTGCTACATTATGCTGAACAACAATTAGTAACTGCTGCTAGAACTTAGACACGAACAAATAATTAATGAATACTATTCATGGGTTAATATCATCCCTCACGAATGAGGTACATTAACAGTAAAGTGTCATTTAGCAAAGACAGCTTAATTATGATAAGGTGAATAAATAATAAGTGTCCGTAGATTCGTCATTCACGTCCGCCATCCTAGATACCATCCCCTGACCGTTTTTGCCGTACCATGGCTCATCAGAAAGCCTAGTGAACTATTCGTTCGAAGATGTTTTTAGCCACCTGCTACATTATGCTGAACAACAATTAGTAACTGCTGCTAGAACTTAGACACGAACAAATAATTAATGAATACTATTCATGGGTTAATATCATCCCTCACGAATGAGGTACATTAACAGTAAAGTGTCATTTAGCAAAGACAGCTTAATTATGATAAGGTGAATAAATAATAAGTGTCCGTAGATTCGTCATTCACGTCCGCCATCCTAGATACCATCCCCTGACCGCTTTTGCCGTACCATGGCTCATCAGAAAGCCTAACGAACCATTCGATCGAAGATGTTTTTAGCCACCTGCTACATTATGCTGAACAACAATTAGTAACTGCTGCTAGAACTTAGACACGAACAAATAATAAATGAATACTATTCATGTTTTAATATCATCCCTCATGAATGTTAAACAACATTGACTGTAAAGTGTTATTCAGCAAAAATTCTTTATTTATCTTAAAGGCGAAAAAATAATAAGTGCACGTAGATTTGCCTATTACATCCACCAACCTAGAATCCATCCCATGGCCGATTTCGAAATATCATGGCTCATCAGAAAGGCTAGGAAACCATCGGACAGAAAATGTTTTCAATTGAAAGCCAACGAGCACTTACACCAAACATATCGATATTCAACAGAGTATTATCTCTGGTTACGCGATCTAGAATAAGAGACGAACCGTCTCCTTCATCTAGAATAGCCACTTGCTAAAATATGGTTACCAACAGTTAATTACTGCTGCTAGTGTTCAGGGACGAAGTAATAATAAATTAATAGTATTAATGGGGTAATATTATCCCTTACCCATGTTAAACAGTATTAACTGTAAAGTGTCATTTAGCAAAAACAGCTTAATTATGTTAAAGGTTAAAAAGTAATAAATGTCTGTAGATTTGTCATTCACATCCGCCATCCTAGATACCATACCCTGACAGTATTTGCCGTATCATTGCTCATCAGAAAGCCTAGTGAACCATTCGTTCGAAGATGTTTTTAGCCACCTGCTACATTATGCTGAACAACAATTATTAACTGCTTCTAGAGTTCAGCCACGGACAAATCATAAATGAATACTATTCATGGGGTAATATCATCCCTCACGAATGTTAAACAACATTGACTGTAAAGTGTTATTCAGCAAAAATTCTTTATTTATGTTAAAGGCGAAAAATAATAGGTGCTCGTAGATGTGTCTATTACATCCACCAAACTAGGACCCATCCCATGGCCGATTTCGAAATATCATGGCTCATCAGAAAGGCTAGTGAACCATTCGTTCGAAGATGTTTTTAGCCACCTGCTACATTATGCTGAACAACAATTAGTAACTGCTTCTAGAGTTCAGCCACGGACAAATCATAAATGAATACTATTCATGGGTTAATATCATCCCTCACGAATGTTAAACAACATTGACTGTAAAGTGTTATTCAGCAAAATTTCTTTATTTATGTTACAGGCGAAAAAATAATAAGTGCACGTAGATTTGCCTATTACATCCACCAACCTAGAACCCATCCCATGGCCGATTTCGAAATATCATGGCTCATCAGAAAGCCTAGGGAACCATCGGGCAGAAAATGTTTTCAATTGAAAGCCAACGAGCACTTACACCAAACATATCGATATTCACCAGAGTATTATCTCTGGTTACGCGATCTAGAATAAGAGACGAACTGTCTCCTTCATCTAGTATAGCCACTTGCGAAAATATGGTTACCAACAATTAATTACTGCTGCTAGTGTTCAGGGACGAAGTAATAATAAATTAATAGTATTAATGGGGTAATATTATCTCTCACCCATGTTAAACAGTATTAACTGTAAAGTGTCATTTAGCAAAAACAGCTTAATTATGTTAAAGGTTAAAAAATAATAAATGTCTGTAGATTTGTCATTCACATCCGCCATCCTAGATACCATCCCCTGACCGTTTTTCCGTACCATGACTCATCAAAAGACCTAGTGAACCATTCGTTCGAAGGTGTTTTTAGCCACCTGCTACAATATCCTGAACAACAATTAGAAACTGCTGCTAGAACTTAGACACGAACAAATAATTAATGAATACTATTCATGGGTTAACATCATCCCTCACGAATGAGGTACATTGACTGTAAAGTGTCACTTAGCTAAAACAGCTTAATTATGATAAAGGTGAATAAGTAATAAGTGTCCGTAGATTCGTCATTCACGTCCGCCATCCTAGATACCATCATCTGACCGCTTTTTCCGTACCATGGCTTATCAGAAAGCCTAGTGAACCATTCGTTCGAAGATGTTTTTAGCCACCTGCTACAATATGCTGAACAACAATTAGTAACTGCTGCTAGAGCTCAGCCACGGACAAATAATAAATGAATATTATTCATGGGTTAATATCATCCCTCACGAATGAGGTACATTGACTGTAAAGTGTCACTTAGCTAAAACAGCTTAATTATGATAAAGGTGAATAAGTAATAAGTGTCCGTAGATTCGTCATTCACGTCCGCCATCCTAGATACCATCCCCTGACCGTTTTTGCCGTACCATGGCTCATCAGAAAGCCTAGTGAACTATTCGTTCGAAGATGTTTTTAGCCACCTGCTACAATATGCTGAACAACAATTAGTAACTGCTGCTAGAACTTAGACACGAACAAATAATAAATGAATACTATTAATGGGTTAACATCGTCCCTCACGAATGAGGTACATTGAATGTAAAGTGTCACTTAGCTAAAACAGCTTAATTATGTTAAAGTGAATAAGTAATAAGTGTCCGTAGATTCGTCATTCACGTTCGCCATCTTAGATACCATCCCCTGACCGCTTTTGCCGTACCATGGCCCTTCAGAAAGCCTAGTGAACCATTCGTTCGAAGATGTTTTTAGCCACCTGATACAATATGCTGAACAACAATTAATAACTGCTGCTCGAACTTAGGCACGAACAAATAATTAATGAATACTATTCATGGGTTAATATCATCCCTCACGAATGAGGTACATTAACAGTAAAGTGTCATTTAGCAAAGACAGCTTAATTATGATAAGGTGAATAAATAATAAGTGTCCGTAGATTCGTCATTCACGTCCGCCATCCTAGATACCATCCCCTGACCGCTTTTGCCGTACCATAGCTAATCAGAAAGCCTAGTGAACCATTCGTTCGAAGATGTTTTTAGCCACCTGCTACAATTAGCTGAACGTAAAGTGTTATTCAGCAAAAATTCTTTATTTATGTTAAAGGCGAAAAAATAATAAGTGCACGTAGATTTGCCTATTACATCCACCAACCTAGAATCCATCCCATGGCCGATTTCGAAATATCATGGCTCATCAGAAAGGCTAGGAAACCATCGGACAGAAAATGTTTTCAATTGAAAGCCAACGAGCACTTGCACCAAACATATCGATATTCAACAGAGTATTATCTCTGGTTACGCGATCTAGAATAAGAGACGAACCGTCTCCTTCATCTAGAATAGCCACTTGCTAAAATATGGTTACCAACAGTTAATTACTGCTGCTAGTGTTCAGGGACGAAGTAATAATAAATTAATAGTATTAATGGGGTAATATTATCCCTCACCCATGTTAAACAGTATTAACTGTAAAGTGTCATTTAGCAAAAACAGCTTAATTATGTTAAAGGTTAAAAAGTAATAAATGTCTGTAGATTTGTCATTCACATCCGCCATCCTAGATACCATACCCTGACAGTATTTGCCGTACCATTGCTCATCAGAAAGCCTAGTGAACTATTCGTTCGAAGATGTTTTTAGCCACCTGCTACAATATGCTGAATGACAATTAGTAACTGCTGCTAGAGCTCAACCAAGGACAAATAATAAATGAATATTATTCATGTTTTAATATCAACCCTCACCAATGTTAAACAACATTGACTGTAAAGTGTTATTCAGCAATAATTCTTTATTTATGTTAAAGGCGAAAAAATAATAGGTGCTCGTAGATTTGTCTATTACATCCACCAACCTAGGACCCATCCAATGGCCGATTTCGAAATATCATGGCTCATCAGAAAGGCTAGTGAACCATTTGTTCGAAGATGTTTTTAGCCACCTGCTACATTATGCTGAACAACAATTAGTAACTGCTTCTAGAGTTCAGCCACGGACAAATCATAAATGAATACTATTCATGGGTTAATATCATCCCTCACGAGTGTTAAACAACATTGACTGTAAAGTGTTATTCAGCAAAAATTCTTTATTTATGTTAAAGGCGAAAAAATAATAAGTGCACGTAGATTTGCCTATTACATCCACCAATCTAGAACCCATCCCATGGCCGATTTCGAAATATCATGGCTCATCAGGAAGCCTAGTGAACCATTCGTTCGAAGATGTTTTTAGCCACCTGCTACATTATGCTGAACAACAATTAGTAACTGCATCTAGAGTTCAGCCACGGACAAATCATAAATGAATACTATTCATGGGTTAATATCATCTCTCACGAGTGTTAAACAACATTGACTGTAAGGTGTTTTTCAGCAAAAATTCTTTATTTACGTTAAAGGCGAAAAAATAATAAGTGCTCGCAGATTTGTCTATTACATCCACCAACCTAGAACCCATCCCATGGCCGATTTCGAAATATCATGGCTCATCAGAAAGGCTAGGAAACCATCGGACAGAAAATGTTTTCAATTGAAAGCCAACGAGCACTTACACCAAACATATCGATATTCAACAGAGTATTATCTCTGGTTACGCGATCTAGAATAAGAGACGAACCGTCTCCTTCATCTAGAATAGCCACTTGCGAAAATATGGTTACCAACAATTAATTACTGCTGCTAGTGTTCAGGGACGAAGTAATAATAAATTAATAGTATTAATGGGGTAATATTATCTCTCACCCATGTTAAACAGTATTAACTGTAAAGTGTCATTTAGCAAAAACAGCTTAATTATGTTAAAGGTTAAAAAATAATAAATGTCTGTAGATTTGTCATTCACATCCGCCATCCTAGATACCATCCCCTGACCGTTTTTCAGTACCATGACTCATCAGAAAGCCTAGTGAACCATTCGTTCGAAGATGTTTTTAGCCACCTGCTACAATATCCTGAACAACAATTAGTAACTGCTGCTAGAGCTCAGCCACGGACAAATAATAAATTAATATTATTCATGGGTTAATATCATCCCTCACGAATGAGGTACATTGACTGTAAAGTGTCACTTAGCTAAAACAGCTTAATTATGATAAAGGTGAATAAGTAATAAGTGTCCGTAGATTCGTCATTCACGTCCGCCATCCTAGATACCATCCCCTGACCGTTTTTGCCGTACCATGGCTCATCAGAAAGCCTAGTGAACTATTCGTTCGAAGATGTTTTTAGCCACCTGCTACATTATGCTGAACAACAATTAGTAACTGCTGCTAGAACTTAGACACGAACAAATAATTAATGAATACTATTCATGGGTTAATATCATCCCTCACGAATGAGGTACATTAACAGTAAAGTGTCATTTAGCAAAGACAGCTTAATTATGATAAGGTGAATAAATAATAAGTGTCCGTAGATTCGTCATTCACGTCCGCCATCCTAGATACCATCCCCTGACCGCTTTTGCCGTACCATGGCTCATCAGAAAGCCTAACGAACCATTCGATCGAAGATGTTTTTAGCCACCTGCTACATTATGCTGAACAACAATTAGTAACTGCTGCTAGAACTTAGACACGAACAAATAATAAATGAATACTATTCATGTTTTAATATCATCCCTCATGAATGTTAAACAACATTGACTGTAAAGTGTTATTCAGCAAAAATTCTTTATTTATCTTAAAGGCGAAAAAATAATAAGTGCACGTAGATTTGCCTATTACATCCACCAACCTAGAATCCATCCCATGGCCGATTTCGAAATATCATGGCTCATCAGAAAGGCTAGGAAACCATCGGACAGAAAATGTTTTCAATTGAAAGCCAACGAGCACTTACACCAAACATATCGATATTCAACAGAGTATTATCTCTGGTTACGCGATCTAGAATAAGAGACGAACCGTCTCCTTCATCTAGAATAGCCACTTGCTAAAATATGGTTACCAACAGTTAATTACTGCTGCTAGTGTTCAGGGACGAAGTAATAATAAATTAATAGTATTAATGGGGTAATATTATCCCTTACCCATGTTAAACAGTATTAACTGTAAAGTGTCATTTAGCAAAAACAGCTTAATTATGTTAAAGGTTAAAAAGTAATAAATGTCTGTAGATTTGTCATTCACATCCGCCATCCTAGATACCATACCCTGACAGTATTTGCCGTATCATTGCTCATCAGAAAGCCTAGTGAACCATACGTTCGAAGATGTTTTTAGCCACCTGCTACATTATGCTGAACAACAATTATTAACTGCTTCTAGAGTTCAGCCACGGACAAATCATAAATGAATACTATTCATGGGGTAATATCATCCCTCACGAATGTTAAACAACATTGACTGTAAAGTGTTATTCAGCAAAAATTCTTTATTTATGTTAAAGGCGAAAAATAATAGGTGCTCGTAGATGTGTCTATTACATCCACCAAACTAGGACCCATCCCATGGCCGATTTCGAAATATCATGGCTCATCAGAAAGGCTAGTGAACCATTCGTTCGAAGATGTTTTTAGCCACCTGCTACATTATGCTGAACAACAATTAGTAACTGCTTCTAGAGTTCAGCCACGGACAAATCATAAATGAATACTATTCATGGGTTAATATCATCTCTCACGAGTGTTAAACAACATTGACTGTAAGGTGTTTTTCAGCAAAAATTCTTTATTTACGTTAAAGGCGAAAAAATAATAAGTGCACGTAGATTTGCCTATTACATCCACCAACCTAGAATCCATCCCATGGCCGATTTCGAAATATCATGGCTCATCAGAAAGGCTAGGAAACCATCGGACAGAAAATGTTTTCAATTGAAAGCCAACGAGCACTTGCACCAAACATATCGATATTCAACAGAGTATTATCTCTGGTTACGCGATCTAGAATAAGAGACGAACCGTCTCCTTCATCTAGAATAGCCACTTGCTAAAATATGGTTACCAACAGTTAATTACTGCTGCTAGTGTTCAGGGACGAAGTAATAATAAATTAATAGTATTAATGGGGTAATATTATCCCTCACCAATGTTAAACAGTATTAACTGTAAGGGGTCATTTAGCAAAAACAGCTTAATTATGATAAAGGTGAAAAAGTAATTCGTCCCTACGAATTACGTAGATTCGTCATTCACGTCCGCCATCCTAGATACCATCTCCTGACCGTTTTTCCGTACCATGGCTCATCAGAAAGCCTAGTGAACCATTCGTTCGAAGATGTTTTTAGCCACCTGATACAATATGCTGAACAACAATTAGTAACTGCTGCTCGAACTTAGGCACGAACAAATAATTAATGAATACTATTCATGGGTTAATATCATCCCTCACGAATGAGGTACATTAACAGTAAAGTGTCATTTAGCAAAGACAGCTTAATTATGATAAGGTGAATAAATAATAAGTGTCCGTAGATTCGTCATTCACGTCCGCCATCCTAGATACCATCCCCTGACCGCTGTTGCCGTACCATAGCTAATCAGAAAGCCTAGTGAACCATTCGTTCGAAGATGTTTTTAGCCACCTGCTACAATTAGCTGAACGTAAAGTGTTATTCAGCAAAAATTCTTTATTTATGTTAAAGGCGAAAAAATAATAAGTGCACGTAGATTTGCCTATTACATCCACCAACCTAGAATCCATCCCATGGCCGATTTCGAAATATCATGGCTCATCAGAAAGGCTAGGAAACCATCGGACAGAAAATGTTTTCAATTGAAAGCCAACGAGCACTTGCACCAAACATATCGATATTCAACAGAGTATTATCTCTGGTTACGCGATCTAGAATAAGAGACGAACCGTCTCCTTCATCTAGAATAGCCACTTGCTAAAATATGGTTACCAACAGTTAATTACTGCTGCTAGTGTTCAGGGACGAAGTAATAATAAATTAATAGTATTAATGGGGTAATATTATCCCTCACCCATGTTAAACAGTATTAACTGTAAAGTGTCATTTAGCAAAAACAGCTTAATTATGTTAAAGGTTAAAAAGTAATAAATGTCTGTAGATTTGTCATTCACATCCGCCATCCTAGATACCATACCCTGACAGTATTTGCCGTACCATTGCTCATCAGAAAGCCTAGTGAACTATTCGTTCGAAGATGTTTTTAGCCACCTGCTACAATATGCTGAATGACAATTAGTAACTGCTGCTAGAGCTCAACCAAGGACAAATAATAAATGAATATTATTCATGTTTTAATATCAACCCTCACCAATGTTAAACAACATTGACTGTAAAGTGTTATTCAGCAATAATTCTTTATTTATGTTAAAGGCGAAAAAATAATAGGTGCTCGTAGATTTGTCTATTACATCCACCAACCTAGGACCCATCCAATGGCCGATTTCGAAATATCATGGCTCATCAGAAAGGCTAGTGAACCATTTGTTCGAAGATGTTTTTAGCCACCTGCTACATTATGCTGAACAACAATTAGTAACTGCTTCTAGAGTTCAGCCACGGACAAATCATAAATGAATACTATTCATGGGTTAATATCATCCCTCACGAATGTTAAACAACATTGACTGTAAAGTGTTATTCAGCAAAAATTCTTTATTTATGTTAAAGGCGAAAAAATAATAAGTGCACGTAGATTTGCCTATTACATCCACCAATCTAGAACCCATCCCATGGCCGATTTCGAAATATCATGGCTCATCAGGAAGCCTAGTGAACCATTCGTTCGAAGATGTTTTTAGCCACCTGCTACATTATGCTGAACAACAATTAGTAACTGCATCTAGAGTTCAGCCACGGACAAATCATAAATGAATACTATTCATGGGTTAATATCATCTCTCACGAGTGTTAAACAACATTGACTGTAAGGTGTTTTTCAGCAAAAATTCTTTATTTACGTTAAAGGCGAAAAAATAATAAGTGCTCGCAGATTTGTCTATTACATCCACCAACCTAGAACCCATCCCATGGCCGATTTCGAAATATCATGGCTCATCAGAAAAGCCAGGGAACCATCGGACCGAAAATGTTTTCAATTGAAAACCAACGAGCACTTACACCAAACATATCGATATTCAACAGAGTATTATCTCTGGTTACGCGATCTAGAATAAGAGACAATCCGCCTCCTTCATCTAGAATAACCGCCTGCTAAAATATGATTAACAACAATTAATTACTGCTGTTAGCGTTCAGGGACGAAGTAATAATCAATTAATAGTATTAATGGGGTAATTTTATCCCTCACCAATGTTAAACAGTATTAACTGTAAGGGGTCATTTAGCAAAAACAGCTTAATTATGATAAAGGTGAAAAAGTAATTCGTCCCTACGAATTACGTAGATTCGTCATTCACGTCCGCCATCCTAGATACCATCTCCTGACCGTTTTTCCGTACCATGGCTCATCAGAAAGCCTAGTGAACCATTCGTTCGAAGATGTTTTTAGCCACCTGATACAATATGCTGAACAACAATTAGTAACTGCTGCTAGAACTTAGACACGAACAAATAATTAATGAATACTATTCATGGGTTAACATCATCCCTCACGAATGAGGTACATTGACTGTAAAGTGTCACTTAGCTAAAACAGCTTAATTATGTTAAAGGTTAAAAAGTAATAAATGTCTGTAGATTTGTCATTCACATCCGCCATCCTAGATACCATCCAATGACCGTATTTTCCGTACCATTGCTCATCAGAAAGCCTAGTGAACCATTCGTTCGAAGATGTTTTTAGCCACCTGCTACAATATGCTGAACGACAATTAGTAACTGCTTCTAAAGCTCAGCCACGAACAAATAATAAATGAATACTATTCATGTTTTAATATCAACCTTCACCAATGTTAAACAACATTGACTGTAAAGTGTTATTCAGCAAAAATTCTTTATTTATGTTAAAGGCGAAAAAATAATAAGTGCACGTAGATTTGCCTATTACATCCACCAATCTAGAACCCATCCCATGGCCGATTTCGAAATATCATGGCTCATCAGGAAGCCTAGGGAACCATTCGTTCGAAGATGTTTTTAGCCACCTGCTACATTATGCTGAACAACAATTAGTAACTGCTTCTAGAGTTCAGCCACGGACAAATCTTAAATGAATACTATTCATGGGTTAATATCATCTCTCACGAGTGTTAAACAACATTGACTGTAAGGTGTTATTCAGCAAAAATTCTTTATTTACGTTAAAGGCGAAAAAATAATAAGTGCACGTAGATTTGCCTATTACATCCACCAATCTAGAACCCATCCCATGGCCGATTTCGAAATATCATGGCTCATCAGGAAGCCTAGTGAACCATTCGTTCGAAGATGTTTTTAGCCACCTGCTACATTATGCTGAACAACAATTAGTAACTGCATCTAGAGTTCAGCCACGGACAAATCATAAATGAATACTATTCATGGGTTAATATCATCTCTCACGAGTGTTAAACAACATTGACTGTAAGGTGTTTTTCAGCAAAAATTCTTTATTTACGTTAAAGGCGAAAAAATAATAAGTGCACGTAGATTTGCCTATTACATCCACCAACCTAGAATCCATCCCATGGCCGATTTCGAAATATCATGGCTCATCAGAAAGGCTAGGAAACCATCGGACAGAAAATGTTTTCAATTGAAAGCCAACGAGCACTTGCACCAAACATATCGATATTCAACAGAGTATTATCTCTGGTTACGCGATCTAGAATAAGAGACGAACCGTCTCCTTCATCTAGAATAGCCACTTGCTAAAATATGGTTACCAACAGTTAATTACTGCTGCTAGTGTTCAGGGACGAAGTAATAATAAATTAATAGTATTAATGGGGTAATATTATCCCTCACCAATGTTAAACAGTATTAACTGTAAGGGGTCATTTAGCAAAAACAGCTTAATTATGATAAAGGTGAAAAAGTAATTCGTCCCTACGAATTACGTAGATTCGTCATTCACGTCCGCCATCCTAGATACCATCTCCTGACCGTTTTTCCGTACCATGGCTCATCAGAAAGCCTAGTGAACCATTCGTTCGAAGATGTTTTTAGCCACCTGATACAATATGCTGAACAACAATTAGTAACTGCTGCTAGAACTTAGACACGAACAAATAATTAATGAATACTATTCATGGGTTAACATCATCCCTCACGAATGAGGTACATTGACTGTAAAGTGTCACTTAGCTAAAACAGCTTAATTATGTTAAAGGTTAAAAAGTAATAAATGTCTGTAGATTTGTCATTCACATCCGCCATCCTAGATACCATCCAATGACCGTATTTTCCGTACCATTGCTCATCAGAAAGCCTAGTGAACCATTCGTTCGAAGATGTTTCTAGCCACCTGCTACAATATGCTGAACGACAATTAGTAACTGCTTCTAAAGCTCAGCCACGAACAAATAATAAATGAATACTATTAATGGGTTAATATCATCTCTCACGAGTGTTAAACAACATTGACTGTAAGGTGTTATTCAGCAAAAATTCTTTATTTACGTTAAAGGCGAAAAAATAATAAGTGCTTCTAGATTTGTCTATTACATCCACCAATCTAGGACCCATCCCATGGCCGATTTCGAAATATCATGGCTCATCAGAAAGGCTAGTGAACCATTCGTTCGAAGATGTTTTTAGCCACCGGCTACATTATGCTGAACAACAATTAGTAACTGCTTCTAGAGTTCAGCCACGGACAAATCATAAATGAATACTATTCATGGGTTAATATCATCCCTCACGAATGTTAAACAACATTGACTGTAAAGTGTTATTCAGCAATAATTCTTTATTTATGTTAAAGGCGAAAAAATAATAAGTGCACGTAGATTTGCCTATTACATCCACCAACCTAGAATCCATCCCATGGCCGATTTCGAAATATCATGGCTCATCAGAAAGGCTAGGAAACCATCGGCCAGAAAATGTTTTCAATTGAAAGCCAACGAGCACTTACACTAAACATATCGATATTCAACAGAGTATTATCTCTGGTTACGCGATCTAGAATAAGAGACGAACCGTCTCTTTCATCTAGAATAGCCACTTGCGAAAATATGGTTACCAACAATTAATTACTGCTGCTAGTGTTCAGGGACGAAGTAATAATAAATTAATAGTATTAATGGGGTAATATTATCTCTCACCCATGTTAAACAGTATTAACTGTAAAGTGTCATTTAGCAAAAACAGCTTAATTATGTTAAAGTGAATAAGTAATAAGTGTCCGTAGATTCGTCATTCACGTTCGCCATCTTAGATACCATCCCCTGACCGCTTTTGCCGTACCATGGCCCTTCAGAAAGCCTAGTGAACCATTCGTTCGAAGATGTTTTTAGCCACCTGATACAATATGCTGAACAACAATTAGTAACTGCTGCTAGAACTTAGACACGAACAAATAATAAATGAATACTATTCATGGGTTAATATCATCCCTCACGAATGTTAAACAACATTGACTGTAAAGTGTTATTCAGCAAAAATTCTTTATTTATGTTACAGGCGAAAAAATAATAAGTGCACGTAGATTTGCCTATTACATCCACCAATCTAGAACCCATCCCATGGCCGATTTCGAAATATCATGGCTCATCAGGAAGCCTAGTGAACCATTCGTTCGAAGATGTTTTTAGCCACCTGCTACATTATGCTGAACAACAATTAGTAACTGCTTCTAGAGTTCAGCCACGGACAAATCATAAATGAATACTATTCATGGGTTAATATCATCCCTCACGAATGTTAAACAACATTGACTGTAAAGTGTTATTCAGCAAAAATTCTTTATTTATGTTACAGGCGAAAAAATAATAAGTGCACGTAGATTTGCCTATTACATCCACCAACCTAGAACCCATCCCATGGCCGATTTCGAAATATCATGGCTCATCAGAAAAGCCAGGGAACCATCGGACCGAAAATGTTTTCAATTGAAAGACAACGAGCACTTACACCAAACATATCGATATTCAACAGAGTATTATCTCTGGTTACGCGATCTAGAATAAGAGACGAACCGTCTCCTTCATCTAGAATAACCACTTGCTAAAATATGGTTACCGACAATTAATTACTGCTGCTAGTGTTCATGGACGAAGTAATAATAAATTAATAGTATTAATGGGGTAATATTATCGCTCACCCATGTTAAACAGTATTAACTGTAAAGTGTCATTTAGCAGAAACAGCTTAATTATGTTAAAGGTTAAAAAGTAATAAATGTCTGTAGATTTGTCATTCACGTCCGCCATCCTAGATACCATCCAATGACCGTATTTTCCGTACCATTGCTCATCAGAAAGCCTAGTGAACCATTCGTTCGAAGATGTTTTTAGCCACCTGCTACAATATGCTGAACGACAATTAGTAACTGTTCTAGAGCTCAGCCACGAACAAATAACAAATGAATACTATTCATGTTTTAATTTCAACCCTCACCAATGTTAAACAACATTGACTGTAAAGTGTTATTCAGCAAAAATTCTATATTTATGTTAAAGGCGAAAAAGTAATAAGTGCACGTAGATTTGTCATTCACGTCCGCCATCCTAGATACCATCCCCTGATCGTATTTGCCGTACCATTGCTCATCACAAAGCCTAGTGAACTATTCGTTCGAAGATGTTTTTAGCCACCTGCTACAATATGCTGAACGACAATTAGTAACTGTTCTAGAGCTCAGCCACGAACAAATAATAAATGAATACTATTCATGTTTTAATTTCAACCCTCACCAATGTTAAACAACATTGACTGTAAAGTGTTATTCAGCAAAAATTCTATTTTTATGTTAAAGGCGAAAAAGTAATAAGTGCACGTAGATTTGTCATTCACGTCCGCCATCCTAGATACCATCCCCTGATCGTATTTGCCGTACCATTGCTCATCACAAAGCCTAGTGAACTATTCGTTCGAAGATGTTTTTAGCCACCTGCTACAATATGCTGAACGACAATTAGTAACTGTTCTAGAGCTCAGCCACGAACAAATAATAAATGAATACTATTCATGGGTTAATATCAACCCTCACCAATGTTAAACAACATTGACTGTAAAGTGTTATTCAGCAAAAATTCTTTATTTATGTTAAAGGCGAAAAAATAATAAGTGCTCGCAGATTTGTCTATTACATCCACCAACCTAGAACCCATCCCATGGCCGATTTCGAAATATCATGGCTCATCAGAAAAGCCAGGGAACCATCGGACCGAAAATGTTTTCAATTGAAAGACAACGAGCACTTACACCAAACATATCGATATTCAACAGAGTATTATCTCTGGTTACGCGATCTAGAATAAGAGACAATCCGCCTCCTTCATCTAAAATAACCACCTGCTAAAATATGATTAACAACAATTAATTACTGCTGTTAGCGTTCAGGGACGAAGTAATAATCAATTAATAGTATTAATGGGGTAATTTTATCCTTCACCAATGTTAAACAGTATTAACTGTAAGGGGTCATTTAGCAAAAACAGCTTAATTATGATAAAGGTGAAAAAGTAATTCGTCCCTACGAATTACGTAGATTCGTCATTCACGTCCGCCATCCTAGATACCATCTCCTGACCGTTTTTCCGTACCATGGCTCATCAGAAAGCCTAGTGAACCATTCGTTCGAAGATGTTTTTAGCCACCTGATACAATATGCTGAACAACAATTAGTAACTGCTGCTAGAACTTAGACACGAACAAATAATTAATGAATACTATTCATGGGTTAACATCATCCCTCACGAATGAGGTACATTGACTGTAAAGTGTCACTTAGCTAAAACAGCTTAATTATGATAAAGGTGAATAAGTAATAAGTGTCCGTAGATTTGCCATTCACGTCCGCCATCCTAGATACCATCCCCTGACCGCTTTTGCCGTACCATGGCTTATCAGAAAGCCTGGTGAACCATTCGTTCGAAGATGTTTTTAGCCACCTGCTACAATATGCTGAACGACAATTAGTAACTGCTTCTAAAGCTCAGCCACGAACAAATAATAGATGAATACTATTCATCTATTAATATCATCTCTCACGAGTGTTAAACAACATTGACTGTAAGGTGTTATTCAGCAAAAATTCTTTATTTATGTTAAAGGCGAAAAAATAATAAGTGCACTTAGATTTGTCTATTACATCCACCAACCTAGGACCCACCCCATGGCCGATTTCGAAATATCATGGCTCATCAGGAAGCCTAGTGAACCATTCGTTCGAAGATGTTTTTAGCCACCTGCTACATTATGCTGAACAACAATTAGTAACTGCTTCTAGAGTTCAGCCACGGACAAATCATAAATGAATACTATTCATGGGTTAATATCATCTCTCACGAGTGTTAAACAACATTGACTGTAAGGTGCTTTTCAGCAAAAATTCTTTATTTACGTTAAAGGCGAAAAAATAATAAGTGCTCGCAGATTTATCTATTGCATCCACCAGCATTAGTAACTGCTTCTAGAGTTCAGCCACGGACAAATCATAAATGAATACTATTCATGTTTTAATATCAACCCTCACCAATGTTAAACAACATTGACTGTAAAGCGTTATTCAGCAAAAATTCTTTATTTATGTTAAAGGCGAAAAAATAATAAGTGCACGTAGATTTGCCTATTACATCCACCAATCTAGAACCCATCCCATGGCCGATTTCGAAATATCATGGCTCATCAGGAAGCCTAGTGAACCATTCGTTCGAAGATGTTTTTAGCCACCTGCTACATTATGCTGAACAACAATTAGTAACTGCTTCTAGAGTTCAGCCACGGACAAATCATAAATGAATACTATTCATGGGTTAATATCATCTCTCACGAGTGTTAAACAACATTGACTGTAAGGTGTTTTTCAGCAAAAATTCTTTATTTACGTTAAAGGCGAAAAAATAATAAGTGCTCGCAGATTTGTCTATTACATCCACCAACCTAGAACCCATCCCATGGCCGATTTCGAAATATCATGGCTCATCAGAAAAGCCAGGGAACCATCGGACCGAAAATGTTTTCAAAGTGGTGTAAGTGCCAACGAGCACTTACACCAAACATATCGATATTCAACAGAGTATTATCTCTGGTTACGCGATCTAGAATAAGAGACAATCCGCCTCCTTCATCTAGAATAACCACCTGCTAAAATATGATTAACAACAATTAATTACTGCTGTTAGCGTTCAGGGACGAAGTAATAATCAATTAATAGTATTAATGGGGTAATTTTATCCCTCACCAATGTTAAACAGTATTAACTGTAAGGGGTCATTTAGCAAAAACAGCTTAATTATGATAAAGGTGAAAAAGTAATTCGTCACTACGAATTACGTAGATTCGTCATTCACGTCCGCCATCCTAGATACCATCCCCTGACCGTTTTTCCGTACCATGGCTCATCAGAAAACCTAGTGAACCATTCGTTCGAAGATGTTTTTAGCCACCTGATACAATATGCTGAACAACAATTAGTAACTGCTGCTAGAACTTAGACACGAACAAATAATTAATGAATACTATTCATGGGTTAACATCATCCCTCACGAATGAGGTACATTGACTGTAAAGTGTCACTTAGCTAAAACAGCTTAATTATGTTAAAAGTTAAAAAGTAATAAATGTCTGTAGATTTGTCATTCACATCCGCCATCAGAGATACCATCCAATGACCGTATTTTCCGTACCATTGCTCATCAGAAAGCCTAGTGAACCATTCGTTCGAAGATGTTTTTAGCCACCTGCTACAATATGCTGAACGACAATTAGTAACTGCTTCTAAAGCTCAGCCACGAACAAATAATAAATGAATACTATTCATGTTTTAATATCAACCCTCACCAATGTTAAACAACATTGACTGTAAAGTGTTATTCAGCAAAAATTCTTTATTTATGTTAAAGGCGAAAAAATAATAAGTGCACTTAGATTTGTCTATTACATCCACCAACCTAGGACCCACCCCATGGCCGATTTCGAAATATCATGGCTCATCAGGAAGCCTAGTGAACCATTCGTTCGAAGATGTTTTTAGCCACCTGCTACATTATGCTGAACAACAATTAGTAACTGTTCTAGAGCTCAGCCACGAACAAATAACAAATGAATACTATTCATGTTTTAATTTCAACCCTCACCAATGTTAAACAACATTGACTGTAAAGTGTTATTCAGCAAAAATTCTATATTTATGTTAAAGGCGAAAAAGTAATAAGTGCACGTAGATTTGTCATTCACGTCCGCCATCCTAGATACCATCCCCTGATCGTATTTGCCGTACCATTGCTCATCACAAAGCCTAGTGAACTATTCGTTCGAAGATGTTTTTAGCCACCTGCTACAATATGCTGAACGACAATTAGTAACTGTTCTAGAGCTCAGCCACGAACAAATAATAAATGAATACTATTCATGTTTTAATTTCAACCCTCACCAATGTTAAACAACATTGACTGTAAAGTGTTATTCAGCAAAAATTCTATTTTTATGTTAAAGGCGAAAAAGTAATAAGTGCACGTAGATTTGTCATTCACGTCCGCCATCCTAGATACCATCCCCTGATCGTATTTGCCGTACCATTGCTCATCACAAAGCCTAGTGAACTATTCGTTCGAAGATGTTTTTAGCCACCTGCTACAATATGCTGAACGACAATTAGTAACTGTTCTAGAGCTCAGCCACGAACAAATAATAAATGAATACTATTCATGGGTTAATATCAACCCTCACCAATGTTAAACAACATTGACTGTAAAGTGTTATTCAGCAAAAATTCTTTATTTATGTTAAAGGCGAAAAAATAATAAGTGCTCGCAGATTTGTCTATTACATCCACCAACCTAGAACCCATCCCATGGCCGATTTCGAAATATCATGGCTCATCAGAAAAGCCAGGGAACCATCGGACCGAAAACGTTTTCAATTGAAAGACAACGAGCACTTACACCAAACATATCGATATTCAACAGAGTATTATCTCTGGTTACGCGATCTAGAATAAGAGACAATCCGCCTCCTTCATCTAAAATAACCACCTGCTAAAATATGATTAACAACAATTAATTACTGCTGTTAGCGTTCAGGGACGAAGTAATAATCAATTAATAGTATTAATGGGGTAATTTTATCCTTCACCAATGTTAAACAGTATTAACTGTAAGGGGTCATTTAGCAAAAACAGCTTAATTATGATAAAGGTGAAAAAGTAATTCGTCCCTACGAATTACGTAGATTCGTCATTCACGTCCGCCATCCTAGATACCATCTCCTGACCGTTTTTCCGTACCATGGCTCATCAGAAAGCCTAGTGAACCATTCGTTCGAAGATGTTTTTAGCCACCTGATACAATATGCTGAACAACAATTAGTAACTGCTGCTAGAACTTAGACACGAACAAATAATTAATGAATACTATTCATGGGTTAACATCATCCCTCACGAATGAGGTACATTGACTGTAAAGTGTCACTTAGCTAAAACAGCTTAATTATGATAAAGGTGAATAAGTAATAAGTGTCCGTAGATTTGCCATTCACGTCCGCCATCCTAGATACCATCCCCTGACCGCTTTTGCCGTACCATGGCTTATCAGAAAGCCTGGTGAACCATTCGTTCGAAGATGTTTTTAGCCACCTGCTACAATATGCTGAACGACAATTAGTAACTGCTTCTAAAGCTCAGCCACGAACAAATAATAGATGAATACTATTCATCTATTAATATCATCTCTCACGAGTGTTAAACAACATTGACTGTAAGGTGTTATTCAGCAAAAATTCTTTATTTATGTTAAAGGCGAAAAAATAATAAGTGCACTTAGATTTGTCTATTACATCCACCAACCTAGGACCCACCCCATGGCCGATTTCGAAATATCATGGCTCATCAGGAAGCCTAGTGAACCATTCGTTCGAAGATGTTTTTAGCCACCTGCTACATTATGCTGAACAACAATTAGTAACTGCTTCTAGAGTTCAGCCACGGACAAATCATAAATGAATACTATTCATGGGTTAATATCATCTCTCACGAGTGTTAAACAACATTGACTGTAAGGTGCTTTTCAGCAAAAATTCTTTATTTACGTTAAAGGCGAAAAAATAATAAGTGCTCGCAGATTTATCTATTGCATCCACCAGCATTAGTAACTGCTTCTAGAGTTCAGCCACGGACAAATCATAAATGAATACTATTCATGTTTTAATATCAACCCTCACCAATGTTAAACAACATTGACTGTAAAGCGTTATTCAGCAAAAATTCTTTATTTATGTTAAAGGCGAAAAAATAATAAGTGCACGTAGATTTGCCTATTACATCCACCAATCTAGAACCCATCCCATGGCCGATTTCGAAATATCATGGCTCATCAGGAAGCCTAGTGAACCATTCGTTCGAAGATGTTTTTAGCCACCTGCTACATTATGCTGAACAACAATTAGTAACTGCTTCTAGAGTTCAGCCACGGACAAATCATAAATGAATACTATTCATGGGTTAATATCATCTCTCACGAGTGTTAAACAACATTGACTGTAAGGTGTTTTTCAGCAAAAATTCTTTATTTACGTTAAAGGCGAAAAAATAATAAGTGCTCGCAGATTTGTCTATTACATCCACCAACCTAGAACCCATCCCATGGCCGATTTCGAAATATCATGGCTCATCAGAAAAGCCAGGGAACCATCGGACCGAAAATGTTTTCAAAGTGGTGTAAGTGCCAACGAGCACTTACACCAAACATATCGATATTCAACAGAGTATTATCTCTGGTTACGCGATCTAGAATAAGAGACAATCCGCCTCCTTCATCTAGAATAACCACCTGCTAAAATATGATTAACAACAATTAATTACTGCTGTTAGCGTTCAGGGACGAAGTAATAATCAATTAATAGTATTAATGGGGTAATTTTATCCCTCACCAATGTTAAACAGTATTAACTGTAAGGGGTCATTTAGCAAAAACAGCTTAATTATGATAAAGGTGAAAAAGTAATTCGTCACTACGAATTACGTAGATTCGTCATTCACGTCCGCCATCCTAGATACCATCCCCTGACCGTTTTTCCGTACCATGGCTCATCAGAAAACCTAGTGAACCATTCGTTCGAAGATGTTTTTAGCCACCTGATACAATATGCTGAACAACAATTAGTAACTGCTGCTAGAACTTAGACACGAACAAATAATTAATGAATACTATTCATGGGTTAACATCATCCCTCACGAATGAGGTACATTGACTGTAAAGTGTCACTTAGCTAAAACAGCTTAATTATGTTAAAAGTTAAAAAGTAATAAATGTCTGTAGATTTGTCATTCACATCCGCCATCAGAGATACCATCCAATGACCGTATTTTCCGTACCATTGCTCATCAGAAAGCCTAGTGAACCATTCGTTCGAAGATGTTTTTAGCCACCTGCTACAATATGCTGAACGACAATTAGTAACTGCTTCTAAAGCTCAGCCACGAACAAATAATAAATGAATACTATTCATGTTTTAATATCAACCCTCACCAATGTTAAACAACATTGACTGTAAAGTGTTATTCAGCAAAAATTCTTTATTTATGTTAAAGGCGAAAAAATAATAAGTGCACTTAGATTTGTCTATTACATCCACCAACCTAGGACCCACCCCATGGCCGATTTCGAAATATCATGGCTCATCAGGAAGCCTAGTGAACCATTCGTTCGAAGATGTTTTTAGCCACCTGCTACATTATGCTGAACAACAATTAGTAACTGCTTCTAGAGTTCAGCCACGGACACATCATAAATGAATACTATTCATGGGTTAATATCATCTCTCACGAGTGTTAAACAACATTGACTGTAAGGTGTTTTTCAGCAAAAATTCTTTATTTACGTTAAAGGCGAAAAAATAATAAGTGCTCGCAGATTTATCTATTACATCCACCAACCTAGAACCCATCCCATGGCCGATTTCGAAATATCATGGCTCATCAGAAAAGCCAGGGAATCATCGGACCGAAAATGTTTTCAATTGAAAGCCTACGAGCACTTACACCAAACATATCGATATTCAACAGAGTATTATCTCTGGTTACGCGATCTAGAATAAGAGACAATCCGCCTCCTTCATCTAGAATAACCACCTGCTAAAATATGATTAACAACAATTAATTACTGCTGTTAGCGTTCAGGGACGAAGTAATAATCAATTAATAGTATTAATGGGGTAATTTTATCCCTCACCAATGTTAAACAGTATTAACTGTAAGGGGTCATTTAGCAAAAACAGCTTAATTATGATAAAGGTGAAAAAGTAATTCGTCACTACGAATTACGTAGATTCGTCATTCACGTCCGCCATCCTAGATACCATCCCCTGACCGTTTTTCCGTACCATGGCTCATCAGAAAGCCTAGTGAACCATTCGTTCGAAGATGTTTTTAGCCACCTGATACAATATGCTGAACAACAATTAGTAACTGCTGCTAGAACTTAGACACGAACAAATAATTAATGAATACTATTAATGGGTTAACATCATCCCTCACGAATGAGGTACATTGACTGTAAAGTGCCACTTAGCTAAAACAGCTTAATTATGTTAAAGGTTAAAAAGTAATAAATGTCTGTAGATTTGTCATTTACATCCGCCATCCTAGATACCATCCAATGACCGTATTTTCCGTACCATTGCTCATCAGAAAGCCTAGTGAACTATTCGTTCGAAGATGTTTTTAGCCACCTGCTACAATATGCTGAACGACAATTAGTAACTGCTTCTAAAGCTCAGCCACGAACAAATAATAAATCAATACTATTCATGTTTTAATATAAACCCCCACCAATGTTAAACAACATTGACTGTAAAGTGTTATTCAGCAAAAATTCTTTATTTATGTTAAAGGCGAAAAAATAATAAGTGCACGTAGATTTGCCTATTACATCCACCAATCTAGAACCCATCCCATGGCCGATTTCGAAATATCATGGCTCATCAGGAAGCCTAGTGAACCATTCGTTCGAAGATGTTTTTAGCCACCTGCTACATTATGCTGAACAACAATTAGTAACTGCTTCTAGAGTTCAGCCACGGACAAATCTTAAATGAATACTATTCATGGGTTAATATCATTTCTCACGAGTGTTAAACAACATTGACTGTAAGGTGTTATTCAGCAAAAATTCTTTATTTACGTTAAAGGCGAAAAAATATTAAGTGCTTGTAGATTTGTCTATTACATCCACCAACCTAGAATCCATCCCATGGCCGATTTCGAAATATCATGGCTCATCAGAAAGGCTAGGGAACCATCGGACCGAAAATGTTTTCAATTGAAAGCCAACGAGCACTTACACCAAACATATCGATATTCAACAGAGTATTATCTCTGGTTACGCGATCTAGAATAAGAGACGAACCGTCTCCTTCATCTAGAATAGCCACTTGCTAAAATATGATTAACAACAATTAATTACTGCTGCTAGTGTTCATGGACGAAGTAATAATAAATTAATAGTATTAATGGGGTAATATTATCCCTCACCAATGTTAAACAGTATTAACTGTAAAGTGTCATTTAACAAAAACAGCTTAATTATGATAAAGGTGAAAAAGTAATAAGTGTCCCTAGATTCGTCATTCACGTCCGCCATCCTAGATACCATCCCCGGACCGCTTTTGCCGTACCATGGCCCATCAGAAAGCCTAGTGAACCATTCGTTCGAAGATGTTTTTAGCCACCTGATACAATATGCTGAACAACAATTAGTAACTGCTGCTAGAACTTAGACACGAACAAATAATTAATGAATACTATTCATGGGTTAACATCATCCCTCACGAATGAGGTACATTGACTGTAAAGTGTCACTTAGCTAAAACAGCTTAATTATGTTAAAGGTTAAAAAGTAATAAATGTCTGTAGATTTGTCATTCACATCCGCCATCCTAGATACTATCCAATGACCGTATTTTCCGTACCATTGCTCATCAGAAAGCCTAGTGAACTATTCGTTCTAAGATGTTTTTAGCCACCTGCTACAATATGCTGAACGACAATTAGTAACTGCTTCTAGAGTTCAGCCACGGACAAATCATAAATGAATACTATTCATGGGTTAAAATCATCTCTCACGAGTGTTAAACAACATTGACTGTAAGGTGTTATTCAGCAAAAATTCTTTATTTATGTTAAAGGCGAAAAAATAATAAGTGCTTGTAGATTTGTCTATTACATCCACCAACCTAGGACCCACCCCATGGCCGATTTCGAAATATCATGGCTCATCAGGAAGCCTAGTAAACCATTCGTTCGAAGATGTTTTTAGCCACCTGCTACATTATGCTGAACAACAATTAGTAACTGCTTCTAGAGTTCAGCCACGGACAAATCTTAAATGAATACTATTCATGGGTTAATATCATCTCTCACGAGTGTTAAACAACATTGACTGTAAGGTGTTATTCAGCAAAAATTGTTTATTTACGTTAAAGGCGAAAAAATAATCAGTGCTTGTAGATTTGTCTATTACATCCACCAATCTAGGACCCATCCCATGGCCGATTGAAAGCCAACGAGCACTTACACCAAACATATCGATATTCAACAGAGTATTATCTCTGGTTACGCGATCTAGAATAAGAGACGAACCGTCTCCTTCATCTAGAGTAGCCACTTAGTAACTGCTTCTAAAGCTCAGCCACGAACAAATAATAAATGAATACTATTCATGTTTTAATATCAACCCTCACCAATGTTAAACAACATTGACTGTAAAGTGTTATTCAGCAAAAATTCTTTATTTATGTTAAAGGCGAAAAATTAATAAGTGCACGTAGATTTGCCTATTACATCCACCAATCTAGAACCCATCCCATGGCCGATTTCGAAATATCATGGCTCATCAGGAAGCCTAGTGAACCATTCGTTCGAAGATGTTTTTAGCCACCTGCAACAATATGCGGAATGACAATTAGTAACTGCTTCTAAAGCTCAGCCACGAACAAATAATAAATGAATACTATTCATGTTTTAATATCAACCCTCACCAATGTTAAACAACATTGACTGTAAAGTGTTATTCAGCAAAAATTCTTTATTTATGTTAAAGGCGAAAAAATAATAAGTGCACGTAGATTTGCCTATTACATCCACCAATCTAGAACCCATCCCATGACCGATTTCGAAATATCATGGCTCATCAGGAAGCCTAGTGAACCATTCGTTCGAAGATGTTTTCAATTGAAAGCCAACGAGCACTTACACCAAACATATCGATATTCAACAGAGTATTATCTCTGGTTACGCGATCTAGAATAAGAGACAATCCGCCTCCTTCATCTAGAATAACCACCTGCTAAAATATGATTAACAACAATTAATTACTGCTGTTAGCGTTCAGGGACGAAGTAATAATCAATTAATAGTGTTAATGGGGTAATTTTATCCCTCACCAATGTTAAACAGTATTAACTGTAAGGGGTCCTTTAGCAAAAACAGCTTAATTATGATAAAGGTGAAAAAGTAATTCGTCACTACGAATTACGTAGATTCGTCATTCACGTCCGCCATCCTAGATACCATCCCCTGACCGTTTGTCCGTACCATGGCTCATCAGAAAGCCTAGTGAACCATTCGTTCGAAGATGTTTTTAGCCACCTGCTACAATATGCTGAACGACAATTAGTAACTGCTTCTAAAGCTCAGCCACGAACAAATAATAAATGAGTACTATTCATGTTTTAATATCAACCCTCACCAATGTTAAACAACATTGACTGTAAAGTGTTATTCAGCAAAAATTCTTTATTTATGTTAAAGGCGAAAAATTAATAAGTGCACGTAGATTTGCCTATTACATCCACCAATCTAGAACCCATCCCATGGCCGATTTCGAAATATCATGGCTCATCAGGAAGCCTAGTGAACCATTCGTTCGAAGATGTTTTTAGCCACCTCCTACAATATGCTGAACGACAATTAGTAACTGCTTCTAAAGCTCAGCCACGAACAAATAATAAATGAATACTATTCATGTTTTAATATCAACCCTCACCAATGTTAAACAACATTGACTGTAAAGTGTTATTCAGCAAAAATTCTTTATTTATGTTAAAGGCGAAAAAATAATAAGTGCACGTAGATTTGCCTATTACATCCACCAATCTAGAACCCATCCCATGGCCGATTTCGAAATATCATGGCTCATCAGGAAGCCTAGTGAACCATTCGTTCGAAGAGGTTTTTAGCCACCTGCTACATTATGCTGAACAACAATTAGTAACTGCTTCTAGAGTTCAGCCACGGACAAATCTTAAATGAATACTATTCATGGGTTAATATCATCTCTCACGAGTGTTAAACAACATTGACTGTAAGGTGTTATTCAGCAAAAATTCTTTATTTACGTTAAAGGCGAAAAAATAATAAGTGCTTGTAGATTTGTCTATTACATCCACCAATCTAGGACCCATCCCATGGCCGATTTCGAAATATCATGGCTCATCAGAAAAGCCAGGGAACCATCGGACCGAAAATGTTTTCAATTGAAAGACAACGAGCACTTACACCAAACATATCGATATTCAACAGAGTATTATCTCTAGTTACGCGATCTAGAATAAGAGACAATCGGCCTCCTTCATCTAGAATAACCACCTGCTAAAATATGATTAACAACAATTAATTACTGCTGTTAGCGTTCAGGGACGAAGTAATAATCAATTAATAGTGTTAATGGGGTAATTTTATCCCTCACCAATGTTAAACAGTATTAACTGTAAGGGGTCATTTAGCAAAAACAGCTTAATTATGATAAAGGTGAAAAAGTAATTCGTCACTACGAATTACGTAGATTCGTCATTCACGTCCGCCATCCTAGATACCATCCCCTGACCGTTTGTCCGTACCATGGCTCATCAGAAAGCCTAGTGAACCATTCGTTCGAAGATGTTTTTAGCCACCTGCTACAATATGCTGAACGACAATTAGTAACTGCTTCTAAAGCTCAGCCACGAACAAATAATAAATGAGTACTATTCATGTTTTAATATCAACCCTCACCAATGTTAAACAACATTGACTGTAAAGTGTTATTCAGCAAAAATTCTTTATTTATGTTAAAGGCGAAAAATTAATAAGTGCACGTAGATTTGCCTATTACATCCACCAATCTAGAACCCATCCCATGGCCGATTTCGAAATATCATGGCTCATCAGGAAGCCTAGTGAACCATTCGTTCGAAGATGTTTTTAGCCACCTCCTACAATATGCTGAACGACAATTAGTAACTGCTTCTAAAGCTCAGCCACGAACAAATAATAAATGAATACTATTCATGTTTTAATATCAACCCTCACCAATGTTAAACAACATTGACTGTAAAGTGTTATTCAGCAAAAATTCTTTATTTATGTTAAAGGCGAAAAAATAATAAGTGCACGTAGATTTGCCTATTACATCCACCAATCTAGAACCCATCCCATGGCCGATTTCGAAATATCATGGCTCATCAGGAAGCCTAGTGAACCATTCGTTCGAAGAGGTTTTTAGCCACCTGCTACATTATGCTGAACAACAATTAGTAACTGCTTCTAGAGTTCAGCCACGGACAAATCTTAAATGAATACTATTCATGGGTTAATATCATCTCTCACGAGTGTTAAACAACATTGACTGTAAGGTGTTATTCAGCAAAAATTCTTTATTTACGTTAAAGGCGAAAAAATAATAAGTGCTTGTAGATTTGTCTATTACATCCACCAATCTAGGACCCATCCCATGGCCGATTTCGAAATATCATGGCTCATCAGAAAGGCTAGGGAACCATCGGACCGAAAATGTTTTCAATTGAAAGCCAACGAGCACTTACACCAAACATATCGATATTCAACAGAGTATTATCTCTGGTTACGCGATCTAGAATAAGAGACGAACCGTCTCCTTCATCTAGAGTAGCCACTTAGTAACTGCTTCTAAAGCTCAGCCACGAACAAATAATAAATGAATACTATTCATGTTTTAATATCAACCCTCACCAATGTTAAACAACATTGACTGTAAAGTGTTATTCAGCAAAAATTCTTTATTTATGTTAAAGGCGAAAAATTAATAAGTGCACGTAGATTTGCCTATTACATCCACCAATCTAGAACCCATCCCATGGCCGATTTCGAAATATCATGGCTCATCAGGAAGCCTAGTGAACCATTCGTTCGAAGATGTTTTTAGCCACCTGCAACAATATGCTGAATGACAATTAGTAACTGCTTCTAGAGTTCAGCCACGGACAAATCTTAAATGAATACTATTCATGGGTTAATATCATCTCTCACGAGTGTTAAACAACATTGACTGTAAGGTATTATTCAGCAAAAATTCTTTATTTACGTTAAAGGCGAAAAAATAATAAGTGCTTGTAGATTTGTCTATTACATCCACCAATCTAGGACCCATCCCATGGCCGATTTCGAAATATCATGGCTCATCAGAAAGGCTAGGGATCCATCGGACCGAAAAAGTTTTCAATTGAAAGCCAACGAGCACTTACACCAAACATATCGATATTCAACAGAGTATTATCTCTCACCCATGTTAAACAGTATTAACTGTAAAGTGTCATTTAGCAAAAACAGCTTAATTATGTTAAAGTTTAAAAAGTAATAAATGTCTGTAGATTTGTCATTCACATCCGCCATCCTAGATACCATCCAATGACTGTATTTTCGGTACCATTGCTCATCAGAAAGCCTAGTGAACTATTCGTTCGAAGATGTTTTTAGCCACCTGCTACAATATGCTGAACGACAATTAGTAACTGCTTCTAAAGCTCAGCCACGAACAAATAATAAATGAATACTATTCATGTTTTAATATCAACCCTCACCAATGTTAAACGACATTGACTGTAAAGTGTTATTCAGCAAAAATTCTTTATTTATGTTAAAGGCGAAAAAATAATAAGTGCTCGCAGATTTGTCTATTACATCCACCAACCTAGAACCCATCCCATGGCCGATTTCGAAATATCATGGCTCATCAGAAAAGCCAGGGAACCATCGGACCGAAAATGTTTTCAATTGAAAGACAACGAGCACTTACACCAAACATATCGATATTCAACAGAGTATTATCTCTGGTTACGCGATCTAGAATAAGAGACAATCGGCCTCCTTCATCTAGAATAACCACCTGCTAAAATATGATTAACAACAATTAATTACTGCTATTAGCGTTCAGGGACGAAGTAATAATCAATTAATAGTGTTAATGGGGTAATTTTATCCTTCACCAATGTTAAACAGTATTAACTGTAAGGGGTCATTTAGCAAAAACAGCTTAATTATGATAAAGGTGAAAAAGTAATTCGTCACTACGAATTACGTAGATTCGTCATTCACGTCCGCCATCCTAGATACCATCCCCTGACCGTTTGTCCGTACCATGGCTCATCAGAAAGCCTAGTGAACCATTCGTTCGAAGATGTTTTTAGCCACCTGCTACAATATGCTGAACGACAATTAGTAACTGCTTCTAGAGTTCAGCCACGGACAAATCTTAAATGAATACTATTCATGGGTTAATATCATCTCTCACGAGTGTTAAACAACATTGACTGTAAGGTATTATTCAGCAAAAATTCTTTATTTACGTTAAAGGCGAAAAAATAATAAGTGCTTGTAGATTTGTCTATTACATCCACCAATCTAGGACCCATCCCATGGCCGATTTCGAAATATCATGGCTCATCAGAAAGGCTAGGGAGCCATCGGACCGAAAATGTTTTCAATTGAAAGCCAACGAGCACTTACACCAAACATATCGATATTCAACAGAGTATTATCTCTGGTTACGCGATCTAGAATAAGAGACGAACCGTCTCCTTCATCTAGAATAGCCACTTAGTAACTGCTTCTAAAGCTCAGCCACGAACAAATAATAAATGAATACTATTCATGTTTTAATATCAACCCTCACCAATGTTAAACAACATTGACTGTAAAGTGTTATTCAGCAAAAATTCTTTATTTATGTTAAAGGCGAAAAATTAATAAGTGCACGTAGATTTGCCTATTACATCCACCAATCTAGAACCCATCCCATGGCCGATTTCGAAATATCATGGATCATCAGAAAGCCTAGTGAACCATTCGTTCGAAGATGTTTTTAGCCACCTGCTACAATATGCTGAACGACAATTAGTAACTGCTTCTAAAGCTCAGCCACGAACAAATAATAAATGAATACTATTCATGTTTTAATATCAACCCTCACCAATGTTAAACAACATTGACTGTAAAGTGTTATTCAGCAAAAATTCTTTATTTATGTTAAAGGCGAAAAATTAATAAGTGCACGTAGATTTGCCTATTACATCCACCAATCTAGAACCCATCCCATGGCCGATTTCGAAATATCATGGCTCATCAGGAAGCCTAGTGAACCATTCGTTCGAAGATGTTTTTAGCCACCTGCAACAATATGCTGAATGACAATTAGTAACTGCTTCTAGAGTTCAGCCACGGACAAATCTTAAATGAATACTATTCATGGGTTAATATCATCTCTCACGAGTGTTAAACAACATTGACTGTAAGGTATTATTCAGCAAAAATTCTTTATTTACGTTAAAGGCGAAAAAATAATAAGTGCTTGTAGATTTGTCTATTACATCCACCAATCTAGGACCCATCCCATGGCCGATTTCGAAATATCATGGCTCATCAGAAAGGCTAGGGATCCATCGGACCGAAAAAGTTTTCAATTGAAAGCCAACGAGCACTTACACCAAACATATCGATATTCAACAGAGTATTATCTCTCACCCATGTTAAACAGTATTAACTGTAAAGTGTCATTTAGCAAAAACAGCTTAATTATGTTAAAGTTTAAAAAGTAATAAATGTCTGTAGATTTGTCATTCACATCCGCCATCCTAGATACCATCCAATGACTGTATTTTCGGTACCATTGCTCATCAGAAAGCCTAGTGAACCATTCGTTCGAAGATGTTTTTAGCCACCTGCTACAATATGCTGAACGACAATTAGTAACTGTTCTAGAGCTCAGCCACGAACAAATAATAAATGAATACTATTCATGTTTTAATATCAACCCTCACCAATGTTAAACAACATTGACTGTAAAGTGTTATTCAGCAAAAATTCTTTATTTATGTTAAAGGCGAAAAAGTAATAAGTGCACGTAGATTTGTCATTCACGTCCGCCATCCTAGATACCATCCCCTGATCGTATTTGCCGTACCATTGCTCATCAGAAAGCCTAGTGAACTATTCGTTCGAAGATGTTTTTAGCCACCTGCTACAATATGCTGAACGACAATTAGTAACTGCTTCTAAAGCTCAGCCACGAACAAATAATAAATTAATACTATTCATGTTTTAATATCAACCCTCACCAATGTTAAACGACATTGACTGTAAAGTGTTATTCAGCAAAAATTCTTTATTTATGTTAAAGGCGAAAAAATAATAAGTGCTCGCAGATTTGTCTATTACATCCACCAACCTAGAACCCATCCCATGGCCGATTTCGAAATATCATGGCTCATCAGAAAAGCCAGGGAACCATCGGACCGAAAATGTTTTCAATTGAAAGACAACGAGCACTTACACCAAACATATCGATATTCAACAGAGTATTATCTCTGGTTACGCGATCTAGAATAAGAGACAATCGGCCTCTTTCATCTAGAATAACCACCTGCTAAAATATGATTAACAACAATTAATTACTGCTATTAGCGTTCAGGGACGAAGTAATAATCAATTAATAGTGTTAATGGGGTAATTTTATCCCTCACCAATGTTAAACAGTATTAACTGTAAGGGGTCATTTAGCAAAAACAGCTTAATTATGATAAAGGTGAAAAAGTAATTCGTCACTACGAATTACGTAGATTCGTCATTCACGTCCGCCATCCTAGATACCATCCCCTGACCGTTTGTCCGTACCATGGCTCATCAGAAAGCCTAGTGAACCATTCGTTCGAAGATGTTTTTAGCCACCTGCTACAATATGCTGAACGACAATTAGTAACTGCTTCTAGAGTTCAGCCACGGACAAATCTTAAATGAATACTATTCATGGGTTAATATCATCTCTCACGAGTGTTAAACAACATTGACTGTAAGGTATTATTCAGCAAAAATTCTTTATTTACGTTAAAGGCGAAAAAATAATAAGTGCTTGTAGATTTGTCTATTACATCCACCAATCTAGGACCCATCCCATGGCCGATTTCGAAATATCATGGCTCATCAGAAAGGCTAGGGAACCATCGGACCGAAAATGTTTTCAATTGAAAGCCAACGAGCACTTACACCAAACATATCGATATTCAACAGAGTATTATCTCTGGTTACGCGATCTAGAATAAGAGACGAACCGTCTCCTTCATCTAGAATAGCCACTTAGTAACTGCTTCTAAAGCTCAGCCACGAACAAATAATAAATGAATACTATTCATGTTTTAATATCAACCCTCACCAATGTTAAACAA
This sequence comes from Platypus cylindrus, assembly GCA_949748235.1. NCBI lineage: Eukaryota > Metazoa > Arthropoda > Insecta > Coleoptera > Curculionidae > Platypus > Platypus cylindrus. The sequence goes on from OX456488.1 coordinate 34,924,097, forward strand.
CATTGACTGTAAAGTGTTATTCAGCAAAAATTCTTTATTTATGTTAAAGGCGAAAAATTAATAAGTGCACGTAGATTTGCCTATTACATCCACCAATCTAGAACCCATCCCATGGCCGATTTCGAAATATCATGGATCATCAGAAAGCCTAGTGAACCATTCGTTCGAAGATGTTTTTAGCCACCTGCTACAATATGCTGAACGACAATTAGTAACTGCTTCTAAAGCTCAGCCACGAACAAATAATAAATGAATACTATTCATGTTTTAATATCAACCCTCACCAATGTTAAACAACTTTGTCTGTAAAGTGTTATTCAGCAAAAATTCTTTATTTATGTTAAAGGCGAAAAAATAATAAGTGCACGTAGATTTGCCTATTACATCCACCAATCTAGAACCCAGCCCATGGCCGATTTCGAAATATCATGGCTCATCAGGAAGCCTAGTGAACCATTCGTTCGAAGAGGTTTTTAGCCACCTGCTACAATATGCTGAACGACAATTAGTAACTGCTTCTAAAGCTCAGCCACGAACAAATAATAAATGAATACTATTCATGTTTTAATATCAACCCTCACCAATGTTAAACAACTTTGTCTGTAAAGTGTTATTCAGCAAAAATTCTTTATTTATGTTAAAGGCGAAAAAATAATAAGTGCACGTAGATTTGTCTATTACATCCACCAATCTAGGACCCATCCCATGGCCGATTTCGAAATATCATGGCTCATCAGAAAGGCTAGGGAACCATCGGACCGAAAATGTTTTCAATTGAAAGCCAACGAGCACTTACACCAAACATATCGATATTCAACAGAGTATTGTCTCTGGTTACGCGATCTAGAATAAGAGACAATCGGCCTCCTTCATCTAGAATAACCACCTGCTAAAATATGATTAACAACAATTAATTACTGCTGTTAGCGTTCAGGGACGAAGTAATAATCAATTAATAGTGTTAATGGGGTAATTTTATCCCTCACCAATGTTAAACAGTATTAACTGTAAGGGGTCCTTTAGCAAAAACAGCTTAATTATGATAAAGGTGAAAAAGTAATTCGTCACTACAAATTACGTAGATTCGTCATTCACATCCGCCATCCTAGATACCATCCCCTGACCGTTTTCCGTACCATGGCTCATCAGAAAGCCTAGTGAACCATTCGTTCGAAGATGTTTTTAGCCACCTGCTACAATATGCTGAACGACAATTAGTAACTGCTTCTAAAGCTCAGCCATGAACAAATAATAAATGAATACTATTCATGTTTTAATATCAACCCTCACCAATGTTAAACAACATTGACAGTAAAGTGTTATTCAGCAAAAATTCTTTATTTATGTTAAAGGCGAAAAAGTAATAAGTGCACGTAGATTTGTCATTCACGTCCGCCATCCTAGATACCATCCCCTGATCGTATTTGCCGTACCATTGCTCATCAGAAAGCCTAGTGAACTATTCGTTCGAAGATGTTTTTAGCCACCTGCTACAATATGCTGAACGACAATTAGTAACTGCTTCTAAAGCTCAGCCACGAACCAATAATAACTGAATACTATTCATGTTTTAATATCAACCCTCACCAATGTTAAACAACATTGACTGTAAAGTGTTATTCAGCAAAAATTCTTTATTTATGTTAAAGGCGAAAAATTAATAAGTGCACGTAGATTTGCCTATTACATCCACCAATCTAGAACCCATCCCATGGCCGATTTCGAAATATCATGGCTCATCAGGAAGCCTAGTGAACCATTCGTTCGAAGATGTTTTTAGCCACCTGCTACATTATGCTGAACAACAATTAGTAACTGCTTCTAGAGTTCAGCCACGGACAAATCTTAAATGAATACTATTCATGGGTTAATATCATCTCTCACGAGTGTTAAACAACATTGACTGTAAGGTGTTATTCAGCAAAAATTCTTTATTTACGTTAAAGGCGAAAAAATAATAAGTGCTTGTAGATTTGTCTATTACATCCACCAATCTAGGACCCATCCCATGGCCGATTTCGAAATATCATGGCTCATCACAAAGGCTAGGGATCCATCGGACCGAAAAAGTTTTCAATTGAAAGCCAACGAGCACTTACACCAAACATATCGATATTCAACAGAGTATTATCTCTCACCCATGTTAAACAGTATTAACTGTAAAGTGTCATTTAGCAAAAACAGCTTAATTATGTTAAAGTTTAAAAAGTAATAAATGTCTGTAGATTTGTCATTCACATCCGCCATCCTAGATACCATCCAATGACTGTATTTTCCGTACCATTGCTCATCAGAAAGCCTAGTGAACCATTCGTTCGAAGATGTTTTTAGCCACCTGCTACAATATGCTGAACGACAATTAGTAACTGTTCTAGAGCTCAGCCACGAACAAATAATAAATGAATACTATTCATGTTTTAATATCAACCCTCACCAATGTTAAACAACATTGACTGTAAAGTGTTATTCAGCAAAAATTCTTTATTTATGTTAAAGGCGAAAAAGTAATAAGTGCACGTAGATTTGTCATTCACGTCCGCCATCCTAGATACCATCCCCTGATCGTATTTGCCGTACCATTGCTCATCAGAAAGCCTAGTGAACTATTCGTTCGAAGATGTTTTTGGCCACCTGCTACAATATGCTGAACGACAATTAGTAACTGCTTCTAAAGCTCAGCCACGAACAAATAATAAATGAATACTATTCATGTTTTAATATCAACCCTCACCAATGTTAAACAACATTGACTGTAAAGTGTTATTCAGCAAAAATTCTTTATTTGTGTTAAAGGCGAAAAAATAATAAGTGCTCGCAGATTGGTCTATTACATCCACCAACCTAGAACCCATCCCATGGCCGATTTCGAAATATCATGGCTCATCAGAAAAGCCAGGGAACCATCGGACCGAAAATGTTTTCAATTGAAAGACAACGAGCACTTACACCAAACATATCGATATTCAACAGAGTATTATCTCTGGTTACGCGATCTAGAATAAGAGACAATCGGCCTCCTTCATCTAGAATAACCACCTGCTATAATATGATTAACAACAATTAATTACTGCTGTTAGCGTTCAGGGACGAAGTAATAATCAATTAATAGTGTTAATGGGGTAATTTTATCCCTCACCAATGTTAAACAGTATTAACTGTAAGGGGTCATTTAGCAAAAACAGCTTAATTATGATAAAGGTGAAAAAGTAATTCGTCACTACGAATTACGTAGATTCGTCATTCACGTCCGCCATCCTAGATACCATCCCCTGACCGTTTGTCCGTACCATGGCTCATCAGAAAGCCTAGTGAACCATTCGTTCGAAGATGTTTTTAGCCACCTGCTACAATATGCTGAACGACAATTAGTAACTGCTTCTAGAGTTCAGCCACGGACAAATCTTAAATGAATACTATTCATGGGTTAATATCATCTCTCACGAGTGTTAAACAACATTGACTGTAAGGTGTTATTCAGCAAAAATTCTTTATTTACGTTAAAGGCGAAAAAATAATAAGTGCTTGTAGATTTGTCTATTACATCCACCAATCTAGGACCCATCCCATGGCCGATTTCGAAATATCATGGCTCATCAGGAAGCCTAGTGAACCATTCGTTCGAAGATGTTTTTAGCCACCTGCTACATTATGCTGAACAACAATTAGTAACTGCTTCTAGAGTTCAGCCACGGACAAATCTTAAATGAATACTATTCATGGGTTAATATCATCTCTCACGAGTGTTAAACAACATTGACTGTAAGGTGTTATTCAGCAAAAATTCTTTATTTACGTTAAAGGCGAAAAAATAATAAGTGCTTGTAGATTTGTCTATTACATCCACCAATCTAGGACCCATCCCATGGCCGATTTCGAAATATCATGGCTCATCAGAAAGGCTAGGGAACCATCGGACCGAAAAAGTTTTCAATTGAAAGCCAACGAGCACTTACACCAAACATATCGATATTCAACAGAGTATTATCTCTGGTTACGCGATCTAGAATAAGAGACGAACCGTCTCCTTCATCTAGAATAGCCACTTACTAACTGCTTCTAAAGCTCAGCCACGAACAAATAATAAATGAATACTATTCATGTTTTAATATCAACCCTCACCAATGTTAAACAACATTGACTGTAAAGTGTTATTCAGCAAAAATTCTTTATTTATGTTAAAGGCGAAAAAATAATAAGTGCTCGCAGATTTGCCTATTACATCCACCAACCTAGAATCCATCCCATGGCCGATTTCGAAATGTCATGGCTCATCAGAAACGCTAGGGAACCATCGGACAGAAAATGTTTTTAGCCACCTGCTACAATATGCTGAACGACAATTAGTAACTGCTTCTAAAGCTCAGCCACGAACAAATAATAAATGAATACTATTCATGTTTTAATATCAACCCTCACCAATGTTAAACAACATTGACTGTAAAGTGTTATTCAGCAAAAATTCTTTATTTATGTTAAAGGCGAAAAAATAATAAGTGCACGTAGATTTGCCTATTACATCCACCAATCTAGAACCCATCCCATGGCCGATTTCGAAATATCATGGCTCATCAGGAAGCCTAGTGAACCATTCGTTCGAAGAGGTTTTTAGCCACCTGCTACATTATGCTGAACAACAATTAGTAACTGCTTCTAGAGTTCAGCCACGGACAAATCTTAAATGAATACTATTCATGGGTTAATATCATCTCTCACGAGTGTTAAACAACATTGACTGTAAGGTGTTATTCAGCAAAAATTCTTTATTTACGTTAAAGGCGAAAAAATAATAAGTGCTTGTAGATTTGTCTATTACATCCACCAATCTAGGACCCATCCCATGGCCGATTTCGAAATATCATGGCTCATCAGAAAGGCTAGGGAACCATCGGACCGAAAATGTTTTCAATTGAAAGCCAACGAGCACTTACACCAAACATATCGATATTCAACAGAGTATTATCTCTAGTTACGCGATCTAGAATAAGAGACGAACCGTCTCCTTCATCTAGAATAGCCACTTAGTAACTGCTTCTAAAGCTCAGCCACGAACAAATAATAAATGAATACTATTCATGTTTTAATATCAACCCTCACCAATGTTAAACAACATTGACTGTAAAGTGTTCTTCAGCAAAAATTCTTTATTTATGTTAAAGGCGAAAAATTAATAAGTGCACGTAGATTTGCCTATTACATCCACCAATCTAGAACCCATCCCATGGCCGATTTCGAAATATCATGGCTCATCAGGAAGCCTAGTGAACCATTCGTTCGAAGATGTTTTTAGCCACCTGCAACAATATGCTGAATGACAATTAGTAACTGCTTCTAAAGCTCAGCCACGAACAAATAATAAATGAATACTATTCATGTTTTAATATCAACCCTCACCAATGTTAAACAACATTGACTGTAAAGTGTTATTCAGCAAAAATTCTTTATTTATGTTAAAGGCGAAAAAGTAATAAGTGCACGTAGATTTATCATTCACGTCCGCCATCCTAGATACCATCCCCTGATCGTATTTGCCGTACCATTGCTCATCAGAAAGCCTAGTGAACTATTCGTTCGAAGATGTTTTTAGCCACCTGCTACAATATGCTGAACGACAATTAGTAACTGCTTCTAAAGCTCAGCCACGAACAAATAATAAATGAATACTATTCATGTTTTAATATCAACCCTCACCAATGTTAAACAACATTGACTGTAAAGTGTTATTCAGCAAAAATTCTTTATTTATGTTAAAGGCGAAAAAATAATAAGTGCTCGCAGATTTGTCTATTACATCCACCAACCTAGAACCCATCCCATGGCCGATTTCCAAATATCATGGCTCATCAGAAAAGCCAGGGAACCATCGGACCGAAAATGTTTTCAATTGAAAGACAACGAGCACTTACACCAAACATATCGATATTCAACAGAGTATTATCTCTGGTTACGCGATCTAGAATAAAAGACAATCGGCCTCCTTCATCTAGAATAACCACCTGCTAAAATATGATTAACAACAATTAATTACTGCTGTTAGCGTTCAGGGACGAAGTAATAATCAATTAATAGTGTTAATGGGGTAATTTTATCCCTCACCAATGTTAAACAGTATTAACTGTAAGGGGTCATTTAGCAAAAACAGCTTAATTATGATAAAGGTGAAAAAGTAATTCGTCACTACGAATTACGTAGATTCGTCATTCACGTCCGCCATCCTAGATACCATCCCCTGACCGTTTGTCCGTACCATGGCTCATCAGAAAGCCTAGTGAACCATTCGTTCGAAGATGTTTTTAGCCACCTGCTACAATATGCTGAACGACAATTAGTAACTGCTTCTAAAGCTCAGCCACGAACAAATAATAAATGAATATTATTCATGTTTTAATATCAACCCTCACCAATGTTAAACAACATTGACTGTAAAGTGTTATTCAGCAAAAATTCTTTATTTATGTTAAAGGCGAAAAAATAATAAGTGCACGTAGATTTGCCTATTACATCCACCAATCTAGAACCCAGCCCATGGCCGATTTCGAAATATCATGGCTCATCAGGAAGCCTAGTGAACCATTCGTTCGAAGAGGTTTTTAGCCACCTGCTACATTATGCTGAACAACAATTAGTAACTGCTTCTAGAGTTCAGCCACGGACAAATCTTAAATGAATACTATTCATGGGTTAATATCATCTCTCACGAGTGTTAAACAACATTGACTGTAAGGTGTTATTCAGCAAAAATTCTTTATTTACGTTAAAGGCGAAAAAATAATAAGTGCTTGTAGATTTGTCTATTACATCCACCAATCTAGGACCCATCCCATGGCCGATTTCGAAATATCATGGCTCATCAGAAAGGCTAGGGAACCATCGGACCGAAAATGTTTTCAATTGAAAGCCAACGAGCACTTACACCAAACATATCGATATTCAACAGAGTATTATCTCTGGTTACGCGATCTAGAATAAGAGACGAACCGTCTCCTTCATCTAGAATAGCCACTTAGTAACTGCTTCTAAAGCTCAGCCACGAACAAATAATAAATGAATACTATTCATGTTTTAATATCAACCCTCACCAATGTTAAACAACATTGACTGTAAAGTGTTATTCAGCAAAAATTCTTTATTTATGTTAAAGGCGAAAAATTAATAAGTGCACGTAGATTTGCCTATTACATCCACCAATCTAGAACCCATCCCATGGCCGATTTCGAAATATCATGGCTCATCAGGAAGCCTAGTGAACCATTCGTTCGAAGATGTTTTTAGCCACCTGCAACAATATGCTGAACAACAATTAGTAACTGCTTCTAGAGTTCAGCCACGGACAAATCTTAAATGAATACTATTCATGAGTTAATATCATCTCTCACGAGTGTTAAACAACATTGACTGTAAGGTATTATTCAGCAAAAATTCTTTATTTACGTTAAAGGCGAAAAAATAATAAGTGCTTGTAAATTTGTCTATTACATCCACCAATCTAGGACCCATCCCATGGCCGATTTCGAAATATCATGGCTCATCAGAAAGGCTAGGGAACCATCGGACCGAAAATGTTTTCAATTGAAAGCCAACGAGCACTTACACCAAACATATCGATATTCAACAGAGTATTATCTCTAGTTACGCGATCTAGAATAAGAGACGAACCGTCTCCTTCATCTAGAATAGCCACTTAGTAACTGCTTCTAAAGCTCAGCCACGAACAAATAATAAATGAATACTATTCATGTTTTAATATCAACCCTCACCAATGTTAAACAACATTGACTGTAAAGTGTTCTTCAGCAAAAATTCTTTATTTATGTTAAAGGCGAAAAATTAATAAGTGCACGTAGATTTGCCTATTACATCCACCAATCTAGAACCCATCCCATGGCCGATTTCGAAATATCATGGCTCATCAGGAAGCCTAGTGAACCATTCGTTCGAAGATGTTTTTAGCCACCTGCAACAATATGCTGAGTGACAATTAGTAACTGCTTCTAAAGCTCAGCCACGAACAAATAATAAATGAATACTATTCATGTTTTAATATCAACCCTCACCAATGTTAAACAACATTGACTGTAAAGTGTTATTCAGCAAAAATTCTTTATTTATGTTAAAGGCGAAAAAGTAATAAGTGCACGTAGATTTATCATTCACGTCCGCCATCCTAGATACCATCCCCTGATCGTATTTGCCGTACCATTGCTCATCAGAAAGCCTAGTGAACTATTCGTTCGAAGATGTTTTTAGCCACCTGCTACAATATGCTGAACGACAATTAGTAACTGCTTCTAAAGCTCAGCCACGAACAAATAATAAATGAATACTATTCATGTTTTAATATCAACCCTCACCAATGTTAAACAACATTGACTGTAAAGTGTTATTCAGCAAAAATTCTTTATTTATGTTAAAGGCGAAAAAATAATAAGTGCTCGCAGATTTGTCTATTACATCCACCAACCTAGAACCCATCCCATGGCCGATTTCCAAATATCATGGCTCATCAGAAAAGCCAGGGAACCATCGGACCGAAAATGTTTTCAATTGAAAGACAACGAGCACTTACACCAAACATATCGATATTCAACAGAGTATTATCTCTGGTTACGCGATCTAGAATAAAAGACAATCGGCCTCCTTCATCTAGAATAACCACCTGCTAAAATATGATTAACAACAATTAATTACTGCTGTTAGCGTTCAGGGACGAAGTAATAATCAATTAATAGTGTTAATGGGGTAATTTTATCCCTCACCAATGTTAAACAGTATTAACTGTAAGGGGTCATTTAGCAAAAACAGCTTAATTATGATAAAGGTGAAAAAGTAATTCGTCACTACGAATTACGTAGATTCGTCATTCACGTCCGCCATCCTAGATACCATCCCCTGACCGTTTGTCCGTACCATGGCTCATCAGAAAGCCTAGTGAACCATTCGTTCGAAGATGTTTTTAGCCACCTGCTACAATATGCTGAACGACAATTAGTAACTGCTTCTAAAGCTCAGCCACGAACAAATAATAAATGAATATTATTCATGTTTTAATATCAACCCTCACCAATGTTAAACAACATTGACTGTAAAGTGTTATTCAGCAAAAATTCTTTATTTATGTTAAAGGCGAAAAAATAATAAGTGCACGTAGATTTGCCTATTACATCCACCAATCTAGAACCCAGCCCATGGCCGATTTCGAAATATCATGGCTCATCAGGAAGCCTAGTGAACCATTCGTTCGAAGAGGTTTTTAGCCACCTGCTACATTATGCTGAACAACAATTAGTAACTGCTTCTAGAGTTCAGCCACGGACAAATCTTAAATGAATACTATTCATGGGTTAATATCATCTCTCACGAGTGTTAAACAACATTGACTGTAAGGTGTTATTCAGCAAAAATTCTTTATTTACGTTAAAGGCGAAAAAATAATAAGTGCTTGTAGATTTGTCTATTACATCCACCAATCTAGGACCCATCCCATGGCCGATTTCGAAATATCATGGCTCATCAGAAAGGCTAGGGAACCATCGGACCGAAAATGTTTTCAATTGAAAGCCAACGAGCACTTACACCAAACATATCGATATTCAACAGAGTATTATCTCTGGTTACGCGATCTAGAATAAGAGACGAACCGTCTCCTTCATCTAGAATAGCCACTTAGTAACTGCTTCTAAAGCTCAGCCACGAACAAATAATAAATGAATACTATTCATGTTTTAATATCAACCCTCACCAATGTTAAACAACATTGACTGTAAAGTGTTATTCAGCAAAAATTCTTTATTTATGTTAAAGGCGAAAAATTAATAAGTGCACGTAGATTTGCCTATTACATCCACCAATCTAGAACCCATCCCATGGCCGATTTCGAAATATCATGGCTCATCAGGAAGCCTAGTGAACCATTCGTTCGAAGATGTTTTTAGCCACCTGCAACAATATGCTGAACAACAATTAGTAACTGCTTCTAGAGTTCAGCCACGGACAAATCTTAAATGAATACTATTCATGAGTTAATATCATCTCTCACGAGTGTTAAACAACATTGACTGTAAGGTATTATTCAGCAAAAATTCTTTATTTACGTTAAAGGCGAAAAAATAATAAGTGCTTGTAGATTTGTCTATTACATCCACCAATCTAGGACCCATCCCATGGCCGATTTCGAAATATCATGGCTCATCAGAAAGGCTAGGGAACCATCGGACCGAAAAAGTTTTCAATTGAAAGCCAACGAGCACTTACACCAAACTTATCGATATTCAACAGAGTATTATCTCTCACCCATGTTAAACAGTATTAACTGTAAAGTGTCATTTAGCAAAAACAGCTTAATTATGTTAAAGTTTAAAAAGTAATAAATGTCTGTAGATTTGTCATTCACATCCGCCATCCTAGATACCATCCAATGACCGTATTTTCCGTACCATTGCTCATCAGAAAGCCTAGTGAACCATTCGTTCGAAGATGTTTTTAGCCACCTGCTACAATATGCTGAACGACAATTAGTAACTGCTTCTAAAGCTCAGCCACGAACAAATAATAAATGAATACTATTCATGTTTTAATATCAACCCTCACCAATGTTAAACAACTTTGACTGTAAAGTGTTATTCAGCAAAAATTCTTTATTTATGTTAAAGGCGAAAAAATAATAAGTGCACGTAGATTTGCCTATTACATCCACCAATCTAGAACCCATCCCATGGCCGATTTCGAAATATCATGGCTCATCAGGAAGCCTAGTGAACCATTCGTTCGAAGAGGTTTTTAGCCACCTGCTACATTATGCTGAACAACAATTAGTAACTGCTTCTAGAGTTCAGCCACGGACAAATCTTAAATGAATACTATTCATGGGTTAATATCATCTCTCACGAGTGTTAAACAACATTGACTGTAAGGTGTTATTCAGCAAAAATTCTTTATTTACGTTAAAGGCGAAAAAATAATAAGTGCTTGTAGATTTGTCTATTACATCCACCAATCTACGACCCATCCCATGGCCGATTTCGAAATATCATGGCTCATCAGAAAGGCTAGGGAACCATCGGACCGAAAATGTTTTCAATTGAAAGCCAACGAGCACTTACACCAAACATATCAATATTCAACAGAGTATTATCTCTGGTTACGCGATCTAGAATAAGAGACGAACCGTCTCCTTCATCTAGAATAGCCACTTAGTAACTGCTTCTAAAGCTCAGCCACGAACAAATAATAAATGAATACTATTCATGTTTTAATATCAACCCTCACCAATGTTAAACAACATTGACTGTAAAGTGTTATTCAGCAAAAATTCTTTATTTATGTTAAAGGCGAAAAAATAATAAGTACTCGCAGATTTGCCTATTACATCCACCGACCTAGAATCCATCCCATGGCCGATTTCGAAATGTCATGGCTCATCAGAAAGGCTAGGGAACCATCGGACAGAAAATGTTTTCAATTGAAAGCCAACGAGCACTTACACCAAACATATCGATATTCAACAGAGTATTATCTCTGGTTACGCGATCTAGAATAAGAGACGAACCGTCTCCTTCATCTAGAATAACCACTTAGTAACTGCTTCTAAAGCTCAGCCACGAACAAATAATAAATGAATACTATTCATGTTTTAATATCAACCCTCACCAATGTTAAACAACATTGACTGTAAAGTGTTATTCAGCAAAAATTCTTTATTTATGTTAAAGGCGAAAAAATAATAAGTGCTCGCAGATTTGTCTATTACATCCACCAACCTAGAACCCATCCCATGGCCGATTTGGAAATATCATGGCTCATCAGAAAAGCCAGGGAACCATCGGACCGAAAATGTTTTCAATTGAAAGACAACGAGCACTTACACCAAACATATCGATATTCAACAGAGTATTATCTCTGGTTACGCGATCTAGAATAAGAGACAATCGGCCTCCTTCATCTAGAATAACCACCTGCTAAAATATGATTAACAACAATTAATTACTGCTGTTAGCGTTCAGGGACGAAGTAATAATCAATTAATAGTAATAATTGGGTAATTTTATCCCTCACCAATGTTAAACAGTATTAACTGTTAGGGGTCATTTAGCAAAAACTATGATAAAGGTGAAAAAGTAATTCGTCACTACGAATTACGTAGATTCGTCATTCACGTCCGCCATCCTAGATACCATCCCCTGACCGTTTTTCCGTACCATGGCTCATCAGAAAGCCTAGTGAACCATTCGTTCGAAGATGTTTTTAGCCACCTGCTACAATATGCTGAACGACAATTAGTAACTGCTTCTAAAACTCAGCCACGAACAAATAATAAATGAATACTATTCATGTTTTAATATCAAACCTCACCAATGTTAAACAACATTGACTGTAAAGTGTTATTCAGCAAAAATTCTTTATTTATGTTAAAGGCGAAAAAATAATAAGTGCACGTAGATTTGCCTATTACATCCACCAATCTAGAACCCATCCCATGGCCGATTTCGAAATATTATGGGTAATCAGAAAGCCTAGTGAACCATTCGTTCGAAGATGTTTTTAGCCACCTGCTACAATATGCTGAACGGCAATTAGTAACTGCTTCTAGAGTTCAGCCACGGACAAATCTTAAATGAATACTATTCATGGGTTAATATCATCTCTCACGAGTGTTAAACAACATTGACTGTAAGGTATTATTCAGCAAAAATTCTTTATTTACGTTAAAGGCGAAAAAATAATAAGTGCTTGTAGATTTGTCTATTACATCCACCAATCTAGGACCCATCCCATGGCCGATTTCGAAATATCATGGCTCATCAGAAAGGCAAGGGAACCATCGGACCGAAAAAGTTTTCAATTGAAAGCCAACGAGCACTTACACAAAACATATCGATATTCAACAGAGTATTATCTCTCACCCATGTTAAACAGTATTAACTGTAAAGTGTCATTTAGCAAAAACAGCTTAATTATGTTAAAGTTTAAAAAGTAATAAATGTCTGTAGATTTGTCATTCACATCCGCCATCCTAGATACCATCCAATGACCGTATTTTCCGTACCATTGCTCATCAGAAAGCCTAGTGAACCATTCGTTCGAAGATGTTTTTAGCCACCTGCTACAATATGCTGAACGACAATTAGTAACTGCTTCTAAAGCTCAGCCACGAACAAATAATAAATGAATACTATTCATGGGTTAATATCATCTCTCACGAGTGTTAAACAACATTGACTGTAAGGTGTTATTCAGCAAAAATTCTTTATTTACGTTAAAGGCGAAAAAATAATAAGTGCTTGTAGATTTGTCTATTACATCCACCAATCTAGGACCCATCCCATGGCCGATTTCGAAATATCATGGCTCATCAGAAAGGCTAGGGAACCATCGGACCGAAAATGTTTTCAATTGAAAGCCAACGAGCACTTACACCAAACATATCGATATTCAACAGAGTATTATCTCTGGTTACGCGATCTAGAATAAGAGACGAACCGTCTCCTTCATCTAGAATAGCCACTTAGTAACTGCTTCTAAAGCTCAGCCACGAACAAATAATAAATGAATACTATTCATGTTTTAATATCAACCCTCACCAATGTTAAACAACATTGACTGTAACGTGTTATTCAGCAAAAATTCTTTATTTATGTTAATGGGGTAATTTTATCCCTCACCAATGTTAAACAGTATTAACTGTTAGGGGTCATTTAGAAAAAACAGCTTAATTATGATAAAGGTGAAAAAGTAATTCGTCACTACGAATTACGTAGATTCGTCATTCACGTCCGCCATCCTAGATACCATCCCCTGACCGTTTTTCCGTACCATGGCTCATCAGAAAGGCTAGGAAACCATCGGACAGAAAATGTTTTCAATTGAAAGCCAACGAGCACTTACACCAAACATATCGATATTCAACAGAGTATTATCTCTGGATACGCGATCTAGAATAAGAGACGAACCGTCTCCTTCATCTAGAATAACCACTTGCTAAAATATGGTTACCAACAATTAATTACTGCTGCTAGTGTTCAGGAACGAAGTAATAATAAATTAATAGTATTAATGGGGTAATATTATCGCTCACCCATGTTAAACAGTATTAACTGTAAAGTGTCATTTAGCAGAAACAGATTAATTATGTTAAAGGTTAAAAAGTAATAAATGTCTGTAGATTTGTCATTCACGTCCGCCATCCTAGATACCATCCCCTTACCGTATTTGTCGTACCATTGCCCATCACAAAGCCTAGTGAACTATTCGTTCGAAGATGTTTTTAGCCACCTGCTACAATATGCTGAACAACAATTAGTAACTGCTGCTAGAGCTCAGCCACGAACAAATAATAAATGAATACTATTCATGTTTTAATATCAACCCTCACCAATGTTAAACAACATTGACTGTAAAGTGTTATTCAGCAAAAATTCTTTATATATGTTAAAGGCGAAAAAATAATAAGTGCACATAAATTTGCCTATTACATCCACCAACCTAGAATCCATCCCATGGCCGATTTCGAAATATCATGGCTCATCAGAAAGGCTAGAAAACCATCGGACAGAAAATGTTTTCAATTGAAAGCCAACGAGCACTTACACCAAACATATCGATATTCAACAGAGTATTATCTCTGGTTACGCGATCTAGAATAAGAGACGAACCGTCTCCTTCATCTAGAATAGCCACTTGCTAAAATATGGTTACCAACAATTAATTACTGCTGCTAGTGTTCAGGGACGAAGTAATAATAAATTAATAGTATTAATGGGGTAATATTGTGCCTCACCCATGTTAAACAGTATTAACTGTAAAGTGTCATTTAGCAAAAACAGCTTAATTATGTTAAAGGTTAAAAAGTAATAAATGTCTGTAGATTTGTCATTCACATCCGCCATCCTAGATACTTTCCAATGACCGTATTTTCCGTACCATTGCTTATCAGAAATCCTAGTAAACTATTCGTTCGAAGATGTTTTTAGCCACCTGCTACAATATGCTGAACGACAATTAGTAACTGCTTCTAGAGTTCAGCAACGGACAAATCATAAATGAATACTATTCATGGGTTAATATCATCTCTCACGAGTGTTAAACAACATTGACTGTAAGGTGTAATTCAGCAAAAATTCTTTATTTATGTTAAAGGCGAAAAAATAATAAGTGCTTGTAGATTTGTCTATTACATCCACCAACCTAGAATCCATCCCATGGCCGATTTCGAAATATCATGGCTCATCAGAAAGGCTAGGAAACCATCGGACAGAAAATGTTTTCAATTGAAAGCCAACGAGCACTTACACCAAACATATCGATATTCAACAGAGTATTATCTCTGGATACGCGATCTAGAATAAGAGACGAACCGTCTCCTTCATCTAGAATAACCACTTGCTAAAATATGGTTACCAACAATTAATTACTGCTGCTAGTGTTCAGGAACGAAGTAATACTAAATTAATAGTATTAATGGGGTAATATTATCGCTCACCCATGTTAAACAGTATTAACTGTAAAGTGTCATTTAGCAGAAACAGATTAATTATGTTAAAGGTTAAAAAGTAATAAATGTCTGTAGATTTGTCATTCACGTCCGCCATCCTAGATACCATCCCCTTACCGTATTTGTCGTACCATTGCCCATCACAAAGCCTAGTGAACTATTCGTTCGAAGATGTTTTTAGCCACCTGCTACAATATGCTGAACAACAATTAGTAACTGCTGCTAGAGCTCAGCCACGAACAAATAATAAATGAATACTATTCATGTTTTAATATCAACCCTCACCAATGTTAAACAACATTGACTGTAAAGTGTTATTCAGCAAAAATTCTTTATATATGTTAAAGGCGAAAAAATAATAAGTGCACATAAATTTGCCTATTACATCCACCAACCTAGAATCCATCCCATGGCCGATTTCGAAATATCATGGCTCATCAGAAAGGCTAGAAAACCATCGGACAGAAAATGTTTTCAATTGAAAGCCAACGAGCACTTACACCAAACATATCGATATTCAACAGAGTATTATCTCTGGTTACGCGATCTAGAATAAGAGACGAACCGTCTCCTTCATCTAGAATAGCCACTTGCTAAAATATGGTTACCAACAATTAATTACTGCTGCTAGTGTTCAGGGACGAAGTAATAATAAATTAATAGTATTAATGGGGTAATATTGTGCCTCACCCATGTTAAACAGTATTAACTGTAAAGTGTCATTTAGCAAAAACAGCTTAATTATGTTAAAGGTTAAAAAGTAATAAATGTCTGTAGATTTGTCATTCACATCCGCCATCCTAGATACTTTCCAATGACCGTATTTTCCGTACCATTGCTTATCAGAAATCCTAGTAAACTATTCGTTCGAAGATGTTTTTAGCCACCTGCTACAATATGCTGAACGACAATTAGTAACTGCTTCTAGAGTTCAGCAACGGACAAATCATAAATGAATACTATTCATGGGTTAATATCATCTCTCACGAGTGTTAAACAACATTGACTGTAAGGTGTAATTCAGCAAAAATTCTTTATTTATGTTAAAGGCGAAAAAATAATAAGTGCTTGTAGATTTGTCTATTACATCCACCAACCTAGAATCCATCCCATGGCCGATTTCGAAATATCATGGCTCATCAGAAAGGCTATTAAACCATCGGACAGAAAATGTTTTCAATTGAAAGCCAACGAGCACTTACACCAAACATATCGATATTCAACAGAGTATTATCTCTGGTTACGCGATCTAGAATAAGAGACGAACCGTCTCCTTCATCTAGAATAACCACTTGCTAAAATATGGTTACCAACAATTAATTACTGCTGCTAGTGTTCAGGAACGAAGTAATAATAAATTAATAGTATTAATGGGGTAATATTATCGTTCACCCATGTTAAACAGTATTAACTGTAAAGTGTCATTTAGCAGAAACAGCTTAATTATGTTAAAGGTTAAAATGTAATAAATGTCTGTAGATTTGTCATCCACGTCCGCCATCCTAGATACCATCCCCTGACCGTATTTGCCGTACCATAGCTCATCACAAAGCCTAGAGAACTATTCGTTCGAAGATGTACTTAGCCACCTGCTACAATATGCTGAACGGCAATTAGTAACTGCTTCTAAAGCTCAGCCACGAACAAATAATAAATGAATACTATTCATGTTTTAATATCAACCCTCACCAATGTTAAACAACATTGACTGTAAAGTGTTATTCAGCAAAAATTCTTTATTTATGTTAAAGGCGAAAAAATAATAAGTGCACGTAGATTTGTCATTCACGTCCGCCATCCTAGATACCATCCCCTGACCGTATTTGCCGTACCATTGCTCATCAGAAAGCCTAGTGAACTATTCGTTCGAAGATGTTTTTAGCCACCTGCTACAATATGCTGAACGACAATTAGTAACTGCTTCTAAAGCTCACCCACGAACAAATAATAAATGAATACTATTCATGTTTTAATATCAACTCTCACCAATGTTAAACAACATTGACTGTAAAGTGTTATTCAGCAAAAATTCTTTATTTATGTTAAAGGCGAAAAAATAATAAGTGCTCCCAGATTTGTCTATTACATCCACCAACCTAGAACCCATCCCCTGGCCGATTTCGAAAAGTCATGGCTCATCAGAAAGGCTAGGGAACCATCGGACAGAAAATGTTTTCAATTGAAAGCCAACGAGCACTTACACCAAACATATCGATATTCACCAGAGTATTATCTCTGGTTACGCGATCTAGAATAAGAGACAATCCGTCTCCTTCATCTAGAAAAGCCACTTGCTAAAATATGATTAACAACAATTAATTACTGCTGCTAGTGTTCAGGGACGGAGTAATAATACAGCTTAATTATGTTAAAGGTTAAAAAGTAATAAATGTCTGTAGATTTGTCATTCACATCCGCCATCCTAGATACCGTCCCCTGACCGTATTTGCCGTACCATTGCTCATCAGAAAGCCTAGTGAACTATTCGTTCGAAGATGTATTTAGCCACCTGCTACAATATGCTGAACGACAATTAGTAACTGCTTCTAAAGCTCAGCCACGAACAAATAATAAATGAATACTATTCATGTTTTAATATCAACCCTCACCAATGTTAAACAACATTGACTGTAAAGTGTTATTCAGCAAAAATTCTTTATTTATGTTAAAGGCGAAAAAATAATAAGTGCACGTAGATTTGCCTATTACATCCACCAACCTAGAATCCATCCCATGGCCGATTTCGAAATGTCATGGCTCATCAGAAAGGCTAGGGAACCATCGGACAGAAAATGTTTTCAATTGAAAGCCAACGAGCACTTACACCAAACATATCGATATTCACCAGAGTATTATCTCTGGTTACGCGATCTAGAATAAGAGACAATCCGTCTCCTTCATCTAGAAAAGCCACCTGCTCAAATATGATTAACAACAATTAATTACTGCTGCTAGTGTTCAGGGACGAAGTAATAATACAGCTTAATTATGTTAAAGGTTAAAAAGTAATAAATGTCTGTAGATTTGTCATTCACATCCGCCATCCTAGATACCGTCCCCTGACCGTATTTGCCGTACCATTGCTCATCAGAAAGCCTAGTGAACTATTCGTTCGAAGATGTATTTAGCCACCTGCTACAATATGCTGAACGACAATTAGTAACTGCTTCTAAAGCTCAGCCACGAACAAATAATAAATGAATACTATTCATGTTTTAATATCAACCCTCACCAATGTTAAACAACATTGACTGTAAAGTGTTATTCAGCAAAAATTCTTTATTTATGTTAAAGGCGAAAAAATAATAAGTGCACGTAGATTTGCCTATTACATCCACCAACCTAGAATCCATCCCATGGCCGATTTCGAAATGTCATGGCTCATCAGAAAGGCTAGGGAACCATCGGACAGAAAATGTTTTCAATTGAAAGCCAACGAGCACTTACACCAAACATATCGATATTCACCAGAGTATTATCTCTGGTTACGCGATCTAGAATAAGAGACAATCCGTCTCCTTCATCTAGAAAAGCCACCTGCTCAAATATGATTAACAACAATTAATTACTGCTGCTAGTGTTCAGGGACGAAGTAATAATACAGCTTAATTATGTTAAAGGTTAAAAAGTAATAAATGTCTGTAGATTTGTCATTCACATCCGCCATCCTAGATACCGTCCCCTGACCGCTTTTGCCGTACCATGGCTCATCAGAAAGCCTAGTGAACCATTCGTTCGAAGATGTTTTTAGCCACCTCATACAATATGCTGAACAACAATTAGTAACTGCTGCTGGAACTTAGACACGAACAAATAATAAATGAATACACTTCATGGGTTAATATCATCCTTCACGAATGTTAAACAACATTGACTGTAAAGTGTTATTCAGCAAAAATTCTTCATATACGTTTAAGGCGAAAAAATAATAAGTGCTCGTAGATTTGTCTATTACATCCACCCACCTAGAACCCACCCCATGGCCGATTTCGAAGTATCATGGCTCATCAGAAAGGATAGGGAACCATCGGACCGAAAATGTTTTCTATTGAAATCCAACGAGCACCTACGCCAAACACATCGACGTTCAACAGTGTAACATCCACAGTAGCGACATCTATGAATGAGAGATAAATCGTCTCTTATAGCTAGATTAGCCGCCTGCTACAATATGCTGAACAACAATTAGTAACTGGTGCTAGAGTTTAGACACGAAGTAATAATAAATTAATACCATTAATGAGTTAATATCATCCCTCACGAATGAGGTACATTGACTGTAAAGTGTCATTTAGCAAAAACAGCTTAATTATGATAAAGGTGAATAAGTAATATGTGTCCGTAGTTTCGTCATTCACGTCCGCCATCCTAGATACCATCCCCTGACCGTTTTTCCGTACCATGGCTCATCAGAAAGCCTAGTGAACCATTCGTTCGAAGATGTTTTTAGCCACCTGCTACAATATGCTGAACGACAATTAGTAACTGCTTCTAAAGCTCAGCCACGAACAAATAATAAATGAATACTATTCATGTTTTAATATCAACCCTCACCAATGTTAAACAACATTGACTGTAAAGTGTTATTCAGCAAAAATTCTTTATTTATGTTAAAGGCGAAAAAATAATAAGTGCACGTAGATTTGTCTATTACATCCACCAATCTAGGACCCATCCCATGGCCGATTTCGAAATATCATGGCTCATCAGAAAGGCTAGTGAACCATTCGTTCGGAGATGTTTTTAGCCACCTGCTACATTATGCTGAACAACAATTAGTAACTGCTTCTAGAGTTCAGCCACGGACAAATCATAAATGAATACTATTCATGGGTTAGTATCATCCCTCACGAATGTTAAACAACATTGACTGTAAAGTGTTATTCAGCAAAAATTCTTTATTTATGTTACAGGCGAAAAAATAATAAGTGCACGTAGATTTGCCTATTACATCCACCAACCTAGAACCCATCCCCTGACCGCTTTTGCCGTACCATGGCTCATCAGAAAGCCTAGTGAACCATTCGTTCGAAGATGTTTTTAGCCACCTCATGCAATATGCTGAACAACAATTAGTAACTGCTGCTGGAACTTAGACACGAACAAATAATAAATGAATACACTTCATGGGTTAATATCATCCTTCACGAATGTTAAACAACATTGACTGTAAAGTGTTATTCAGCAAAAATTCTTCATATACGTTTAAGGCGAAAAAATAATAAGTGCTCGTAGATTTGTCTATTACATACACCCACCTAGAACCCACCCCATGGCCGATTTCGAAGTATCATGGCTCATCAGAAAGGATAGGGAACCATCGGACCGAAAATGTTTTCTATTGAAATCCAACGAGCACCTACGCCAAACACATCGACGTTCAACAGTGTAACATCCACAGTAGCGACCTCTATGAATAAGAGATAAATCGTCTCTTACAGCTAGATTAGCCGCCTGCTACAATATGCTGAACAACAATTAGTAACTGGTGCTAGAGTTTAGACACGAAGTAATAATAAATTAATACCATTAATGAGTTAATATCATCCCTCACGAATGAGGTACATTGACTGTAAAGTGTCATTTAGCAAAAACAGCTTAATTATGATAAAGGTGATTAAGTAATATGTGTCCGTAGTTTCGTCATTCACGTCCGCCATCCTAGATACCATCCACTGACCGCTTTAGCCGTACCATGGCTCATCAGAAAGCCTAGTGAACCATTCGTTTGAAGATGTTTTTAGCCACCTGCTACAATATGCTGAACAACAGGTAGTAACTGCTGCTAGAGCTCAGCCACGGACAAATAATAAATGAATACTATTCATGGGTTAATACCATCCCTCACGAATGAGTTACATTAACTGTAAAGAGTCGTTTAGCAAAAACAGCTTAATTATGATAAAGGTGAATAAGTAATAAGTGTCCGTAGATTCGTCATTCGCGTCCGCCATCCTAGATACCATCCCCTGACCGTTTTTGCCGTACCATGGCTCATCAGAAAGCCTAGTGAACCATTCGTTCGAAGATGTTTTTAGCCACCTGATACAATATGCTGAACAACAATTAGTAACTGCTGCTAGAACTTAGACACGAACAAATAATTAATGAATACTATTCATGGGTTAATATCATCCCTCACGAATGAGGTACATTAACAGTAAAGTGTCATTTAGCAAACACAGCTTAATTACGATAAGGTGAATAAATAATAAGTGTCCGTAGATTCGTCATTCACGTCCGCCATCCTAGATACCATCCCCTGAACGCTTTTGCCGTAACATGGCTCATCAGAAATCCTAGTGAACCATTCGTTCGAAGATGATTTTAGCCACCTGATACAATATGCTGAACAACAATTAGTAACTGCTGCTAGAACTTAGACACGAACAAATAATAAATGAATAATATTCATGTTTTAATATCAACCCTCACCAATGTTAAACAACATTGACTGTAAAGTGTTATTCAACAAAAATTCTTTATTTATGTTAAAGGCGAAAAAATAATAAGTGCTCGTAGATTTGTCTATTACATCCACCAACCTAGAACCCATCCCAAGGCCGATTTCGAACTATCATGGCTCATCAGAAAGTATAGGGAACCATCGGACCGAAAATGTTTTCAATTGAAAGCCAACGAGCACTTACACCAAACATATCGATATTCAACAGAGTATTATCTCTGGTTACGCGATCTAGAATAAGAGACAATCCGTCTCCTTCATCTAGAAAAGCCACCTGCTAAAATATGATTAACAACAATTAATTACTGCTGCTAGTGTTCAGGGACGAAGTAATAATAAATTAATAGTATTAATGGGGTAATATTATCCCTCACCAATGTTAAACAGTATTAACTGTAAAGTGTCATTTAGCAAAAACAGCTTAATTATGTTAAAGGTTAAAAAGTAATAAATGTCTGTAGATTTGTCATTCACGTTCGCCATCCTAGATACCATCCCCTGACCGTATTTGCCGTACCATTGCTCATCAGAAAGGCTAGTGAACTATCCGTTCGAAGATGTTTTTAGCCACCTGATACAATATGCTGAACGACAATTAGTAACTGTTCTAGAGCTCAGCCACGAACAAATAATAAAGGAATACTATTCATGGGTTAATATCATCCCTCACGAATGATAAACAACATTGACTGTAAAGTGTTATTCGGCAAAAATTCTTTATTTATCTTAAAGGCGAAAAAATAATAAGTGCTCGCAGATTTGTCTATTACATCCACCAACCTAGAAACTATCCCATGGCCGATTTCGAAATATCATGGGTCATCCGAAAAGCCAGGGAACCATCGGACCGAAAATGTTTTCAATTGAAAGCCAACGAGCACTTACACCAAATATATCGATATTCAACAGAGTATTATCTCTGGTTACGCGATCTAGAATAAGGGACAATCCGTCTCCTTCATCTAGAAAAACCACCTGCTAAAATATGATTAACAACAATTAATTACTGCTGCTAGTGTTCAGGGACGAAGTAATAATAAATTAATAGTATTAATGGGGTAATTTTATCCCTCACCAATGTTAAACAGTATTAACTGTAAAGTGTCATTTAGCAAAAACAGCTTAATTATGTTAAAGGTTAAAAAGTAATAAATGTCTGTAGATTTGTCATTCACATCCGCCATCCTAGATACCGTCCCCTGACCGTATTTGCCGTACCATTGCTCATCAGAAAGCCTAGTGAACTATTCGTTCGAAGATGTATTTAGCCACCTGCTACAATATGCTGAACGACAATTAGTAACTGCTTCTAAAGCTCAGCCACGAACAAATAATAAATGAATACTATTCATGTTTTAATATCAACCCTCACCAATGTTAAACAAGATTGACTGTAAAGTGTTATTCAGCAAAAATTCTTTATTTATGTTAAAGGCAAAAAAATAATAAGTGCACGTAGATTTGCCTATTACATCCACCAACCTAGAATCCATCCCATGGCCGATTTCGAAATGTCATGGCTCATCAGAAAAGCCAGGGAACCATCGGACCGAAAATGTTTTCAATTGAAAGCCAACGAGCACTTACACCAAACATATCGATATTCAACAGAGTATTATCTCTGGTTACGCGATCTAGAATAAGGGACAATCCGTCTCCTTCATCTAGAAAAACCACCTGCTAAAATATGATTAACAACAATTAATTACTGCTGCTAGAGTTCAGGGACGAAGTAATAATCAATTAATAGTATTACTGGTGTAATTTTATCCCTCACCAATGTTAAACAGTACTAACTGTAAAGGGTCATTTAGCAAAAACAGCTTAATTATGTTAAAGGTTAAAAAGTAATAAATGTCTGTAGATTTGTCATTCACATCCGCCATCCTAGATACCGTCCCCAGACCGTATTTGCCGTACCATTGCTCATCAGAAAGCCTAGTGAACTATTCGTTCGAAGATGTACTTAGCCACCTGCTACAATATGTTGAACGACAATTAGTAACTGCTTCTAAAGCTCAGCCACGAACAAATAATAAATGAATACTATTCATATTTTAATATCAACCCTCACCAATGTTGAACAACATTGACTGTAAAGTGTTATTCAGCAAAAATTCTTTATTTATGTTAAAGGCGAAAAAATAATAAGTGCACGTAGATTTGCCTATTACATCCACCAACCTAGAATCCATCCCATGGCCGATTTCGAAATGTCATGGCTCATCAGAAAGGCTAGTTAACCATCGGACAGAAAATGTTTTCAATTGAAAGCCAACGAGCACTTACACCAAACATATCGATATTCACCAGAGTATTATCTCTGGTTACGCGATCTAGAATAAGAGACAATCCGTCTCTTTCATCTAGAAAAGCCACCTGCTAAAATATGATTAACAACAATTAATTACTGCTGCTAGTTTTCAGGGACGAAGTAATAATAAATTAATAGTATTAATAGGGTAATATTATCCCTCACCAATGTTAAACAGTATTAACTGTAAAGTGTCATTTAGCAAAAACAGCTTAATTATGTTAAAGGTTAAAAAGTAATAAATGTCTGTAGATTTGTCATTCACATCCGCCATCCTAGATACCGTCCCCTGACCGTATTTGCCGTACCATTGCTCATCAGAAAGCCTAGTGAACTATTCGTTCGAGGATGTATTTAGCCACCTGCTACAATATGCTGAACGACAATTAGTAACTGCTTCTAAAGCTCAGCCACGAACAAATTATAAATGAATACTATTCATGTTTTAATATCAACCCTCACCAATGTTAAACAACATTGACTGTAAAGTGTTATTCAGCAAAAATTCTTTATTTATGTTAAAGGCGAAAAAATAATAAGTGCACGTAGATTTGCCTATTACACCCACCAACCTAGAATCCATCCCATGGCCGATTTCGAAATGTCATGGCTCATCAGAAAGGCTAGGGAACCATCGGACAGAAAATGTTTTTAATTGAAAGCCAACGAGCACTTACACCAAACATATCGATATTCACCAGAGTATTATCTCTGGTTACGCGATCTAGAATAAGAGACAATCCGTCTCTTTCATCTAGAAAAGCCACCTGCTAAAATATGATTAACAACAATTAATTACTGCTGCTAGTGTTCAGGGACGAAGTAATAATAAATTAATAGTATTAATGGGGTAATATTATCCCTCACCAATGTTAAACAGTATTAACTGTAAAGTGTCATTTAGCAAAAACAGCTTAATTATGTTAAAGGTTAAAAAGTAATAAATGTCTGTAGATTTGTCATTCACATCCGCCATCCTAGATACTGTCCCCCGACCGTATTTGCCGTACCATTGCTCATCAGAAAGCCTAGTGAACTATTCGTTCGAAGATGTATTTAGCCACCTGCTACAATATGCTGAACGACAATTAGTAACTGCTTCTAAAGCTCAGCCACGAACAAATTATAAATGAATACTATTCATGTTTTAATATCAACCCTCACCAATGTTAAACAACATTGACTGTAAAGTGTTATTCAGCAAAAATTCTTTATTTATGTTAAAGGCGAAAAAATAATAAGTGCACGTAGATTTGCCTATTACATCCACCCACCTAGAACCCACCCCATGGCCGATTTCGAAGTATCATGGCTCATCAGAAAGGATAGGGAACCATCGGACCGAAAATGTTTTCTATTGAAATCCAACGAGCACCTACGCCAAACACATCGACGTTCAACAGTGTAACATCCACAGTAGCGACATCTATGAATGAGAGATAAATCGTCTCTTATAGCTAGATTAGCCGCCTGCTACAATATGCTGAACAACAATTAGTAACTGGTGCTAGAGTTTAGACACGAAGTAATAATAAATTAATACCATTAATGAGTTAATATCATCCCTCACGAATGAGGTACATTGACTGTAAAGTGTCATTTAGCAAAAACAGCTTAATTATGATAAAGGTGAATAAGTAATATGTGTCCGTAGTTTCGTCATTCACGTCCGCCATCCTAGATACCATCCCCTGACCGTTTTTCCGTACCATGGCTCATCAGAAAACCTAGTGAACCATTCGTTCGAAGATGTTTTTAGCCACCTGCTACAATATGCTGAACGACAATTAGTAACTGCTTCTAAAGCTCAGCCACGAACAAATAATAAATGAATACTATTCATGTTTTAATATCAACCCTCACCAATGTTAAACAACATTGACTGTAAAGTGTTATTCAGCAAAAATTCTTTATTTATGTTAAAGGCGAAAAAATAATAAGTGCACGTAGATTTGCCTATTACATCCACCAATCTAGAACCCATCCCATGGCCGATTTCGAAATATCATGGCTCATTAGAAAGCCTAGTGAACCATTCGTTCGGAGATGTTTTTAGCCACCTGCTACATTATGCTGAACAACAATTAGTAACTGCTTCTAGAGTTCAGCCAAGGACAAATCATAAATGAATACTATTCATGGGTTAATATCATCCCTCACGAATGTTAAACAACATTGACTGTAAAGTGTTATTCAGCAAAAATTCTTTATTTATGTTACAGGCGAAAAAATAATAAGTGCACGTAGATTTGCCTATTACATCCACCAACCTAGAACCCATCCCCTGACCGCTTTTGCCGTACCATGGCTCATCAGAAAGCCTAGTGAACCATTCGTTCGAAGATGTTTTTAGCCACCTCATGCAATATGCTGAACAACAATTAGTAACTGCTGCTGGAACTTAGACACGAACAAATAATAAATGAATACACTTCATGGGTTAATATCATCCTTCACGAATGTTAAACAACATTGACTGTAAAGTGTTATTCAGCAAAAATTCTTCATATACGTTTAAGGCGAAAAAATAATAAGTGCTCGTAGATTTGTCTATTACATACACCCACCTAGAACCCACCCCATGGCCGATTTCGAAGTATCATGGCTCATCAGAAAGGATAGGGAACCATCGGACCGAAAATGTTTTCTATTGAAATCCAACGAGCACCTACGCCAAACACATCGACGTTCAACAGTGTAACATCCACAGTAGCGACCTCTATGAATAAGAGATAAATCGTCTCTTACAGCTAGATTAGCCGCCTGCTACAATATGCTGAACAACAATTAGTAACTGGTGCTAGAGTTTAGACACGAAGTAATAATAAATTAATACCATTAATGAGTTAATATCATCCCTCACGAATGAGGTACATTGACTGTAAAGTGTCATTTAGCAAAAACAGCTTAATTATGATAAAGGTGATTAAGTAATATGTGTCCGTAGTTTCGTCATTCACGTCCGCCATCCTAGATACCATCCACTGACCGCTTTAGCCGTACCATGGCTCATCAGAAAGCCTAGTGAACCATTCGTTTGAAGATGTTTTTAGCCACCTGCTACAATATGCTGAACAACAGGTAGTAACTGCTGCTAGAGCTCAGCCACGGACAAATAATAAATGAATACTATTCATGGGTTAATACCATCCCTCACGAATGAGTTACATTAACTGTAAAGAGTCGTTTAGCAAAAACAGCTTAATTATGATAAAGGTGAATAAGTAATAAGTATCCGTAGATTCGTCATTCGCGTCCGCCATCCTAGATACCATCCCCTGACCGTTTTTGCCGTACCATGGCTCATCAGAAAGCCTAGTGAACCATTCGTTCGAAGATGTTTTTAGCCACCTGATACAATATGCTGAACAACAATTAGTAACTGCTGCTAGAACTTAGACACGAACAAATAATTAATGAATACTATTCATGGGTTAATATCATCCCTCACGAATGAGGTACATTAACAGTAAAGTGTCATTTAGCAAACACAGCTTAATTACGATGAGGTGAATAAATAATAAGTGTCCGTAGATTCGTCATTCACGTCCGCCATCCTAGATACCATCCCCTGAACGCTTTTGCCGTAACATGGCTCATCAGAAATCCTAGTGAACCATTCGTTCGAAGATGATTTTAGCCACCTGATACAATATGCTGAACAACAATTAGTAACTGCTGCTAGAACTTAGACACGAACAAATAATAAATGAATAATATTCATGTTTTAATATCAACCCTCACCAATGTTAAACAACATTGACTGTAAAGTGTTATTCAACAAAAATTCTTTATTTATGTTAAAGGCGAAAAAATAATAAGTGCTCGTAGATTTGTCTATTACATCCACCAACCTAGAACCCATCCCATGGCCGATTTCGAACTATCATGGCTCATCAGAAAGTATAGGGAACCATCGGACCGAAAATGTTTTCAATTGAAAGCCAACGAGCACTTACACCAAACATATCGATATTCAACAGAGTATTATCTCTGGTTACGCGATCTAGAATAAGAAACAATCCGTCTCCTTCATCTAGAAAAGCCACCTGCTAAAATATGATTAACAACAATTAATTACTGCTGCTAGTGTTCAGGGACGAAGTAATAATAAATTAATAGTATTAATGGGGTAATATTATCCCTCACCAATGTTAAACAGTATTAACTGTAAAGTGTCATTTAGCAAAAACAGCTTAATTATGTTAAAGGTTAAAAAGTAATAAATGTCTGTAGATTTGTCATTCACGTTCGCCATCCTAGATACCATCCCCTGACCGTATTTGCCGTACCATTGCTCATCAGAAAGGCTAGTGAACTATCCGTTCGAAGATGTTTTTAGCCACCTGATACAATATGCTGAACGACAATTAGTAACTGTTCTAGAGCTCAGCCACGAACAAATAATAAAGGAATACTATTCATGGGTTAATATCATCCCTCACGAATGATAAACAACATTGACTGTAAAGTGTTATTCGGCAAAAATTCTTTATTTATCTTAAAGGCGAAAAAATAATAAGTGCTCGCAGATTTGTCTATTACATCCACCAACCTAGAAACTATCCCATGGCCGATTTCGAAATATCATGGGTCATCAGAAAAGCCAGGGAACCATCGGACCGAAAATGTTTTCAATTGAAAGCCAACGAGCACTTACACCAAACATATCGATATTCAACAGAGTATTATCTCTGGTTACGCGATCTAGAATAAGGGACAATCCGTCTCCTTCATCTAGAAAAACCACCTGCTAAAATATGATTAACAACAATTAATTACTGCTGCTAGTGTTCAGGGACGAAGTAATAATAAATTAATAGTATTAATGGGGTAATTTTATCCCTCACCAATGTTAAACAGTATTAACTGTAAAGTGTCATTTAGCAAAAACAGCTTAATTATGTTAAAGGTTAAAAAGTAATAAATGTCTGTAGATTTGTCATTCACATCCGCCATCCTAGATACCGTCCCCTGACCGTATTTGCCGTACCATTGCTCATCAGAAAGCCTAGTGAACTATTCGTTCGAAGATGTATTTAGCCACCTGCTACAATATGCTGAACGACAATTAGTAACTGCTTCTAAAGCTCAGCCACGAACAAATAATAAATGAATACTATTCATGTTTTAATATCAACCCTCACCAATGTTAAACAAGATTGACTGTAAAGTGTTATTCAGCAAAAATTCTTTATTTATGTTAAAGGCAAAAAAATAATAAGTGCACGTAGATTTGCCTATTACATCCACCAACCTAGAATCCATCCCATGGCCGATTTCGAAATGTCATGGCTCATCAGAAAAGCCAGGGAACCATCGGACCGAAAATGTTTTCAATTGAAAGCCAACGAGCACTTACACCAAACATATCGATATTCAACAGAGTATTATCTCTGGTTACGCGATCTAGAATAAGGGACAATCCGTCTCCTTCATCTAGAAAAACCACCTGCTAAAATATGATTAACAACAATTAATTACTGCTGCTAGAGTTCAGGGACGAAGTAATAATCAATTAATAGTATTACTGGTGTAATTTTATCCCTCACCAATGTTAAACAGTACTAACTGTAAAGGGTCATTTAGCAAAAACAGCTTAATTATGTTAAAGGTTAAAAAGTAATAAATGTCTGTAGATTTGTCATTCACATCCGCCATCCTAGATACCGTCCCCAGACCGTATTTGCCGTACCATTGCTCATCAGAAAGCCTAGTGAACCATTCGTTCGAAGATGTTTTTAGCCACCTGCTACATTATGCTGAACAACAATTAGTAACTGCTTCTAGAGTTCAGCCACGGACAAATAATAAATGAATACTATTCATGTTTTAATATCAACCCTAACCAATGTGAAACAACATTGACTGTAAAGTGTTATTCAGCAAAAATTCTTTATTTATGTTAAAGGCGAAAAAGTAATAAGTGCACGTAGATTTGTCTATTACATCTGCCAAACCAGAACCCATCTCATGACCGATTTCGTCGTACTACGGCTCATCAGAGATGCTAAGATACCATAGGACAGATAATGTTTTCTATTGAAATCCGACCAGCACTTATACCAAACATGTCGATATTCTACAGTATTATTTCTGGTTACGGGCTCTATGATTAAGGGACAAACCGCCTCCTTCATCTAGATTAGAACGTGCTAAAATATACTGAACAACAATTGATTACTGCTGCTAGAATTCAGCGACGAACTAATAGTAAATTAATAGTATTAATGGGGTAATATAATCCCTCACCAATGTCAAACAACATTAACTGTAAAGTGTTATTCAGCAAAAATACTTTAATTATGTTAACGGCAAAAAATAATAAGTGCTCGTAGATTCGTCTATTACATCCGCCAAACTAGAACCCATCCCATGACCGATTTCGTCGTACTACGGCTCATCAGAGATGCTAGGATACCATCGGACAGAAAATGTTTTCTATTGAAATCCGACGAGCACTTATACCAAATAGGTCGATATTAAACTGTATTATTTCTGGTTACGGGCTCTATGAATAAGGGACAAACCGCCGCCTTCATCTAAATTAGCCACCTGCTAAAATATGCTGAACAACAATTGATTACTGCTGCTAGAATTCAGCGACGAACTAATAGTAAATTAATAGTATTAATGGCGTAATATCATCCCTCACCAATGTTAAACAGCATGAACTGTAAAGTGTTATTCAGCAAAAATACTTTAATTATGTTAACGGCAAAAAATAATAAGTGCTCGTAGATTCGTCTATTACATCCGCCAAACTATAACACATCCCATGACCGATTTCGTCGTACTACGGCTCATCAGTGATGCTAGGATACCATAGGACAGGAAATGTTTTCTATTGAAATCCGACGAGCATTTATACCAAACCTGTCGATATTCAACAGTATTATTTCTGGTTACGGGCTCTATAAATAAGGGACAAACCGTCTCCTTCATCTAGATTAGAACGTGCTAAAATATGCTGAACAACAATTGATTACTGCTGCTAGAATTCAGCGACGAACTAATAGTAAATTAATAGTATTAATGGCGTAATATCATCCCTCACCAATGTTAAACAGCATGAACTGTAAAGTGTTATTCAGCAAAAATACTTTAATTATGTTAACGGCAAAAAATAACAAGTGCTCGTAGATTCGTCTATTACATCCGCCAAACTAGAACCCATCCCATGACCGATTTCGTCGTACTACGGCTCATCAGTGATGCTAGGATACCATAGGACAGAAAATGTTTTCTATTGAAATCCGACGAGCACTTATACCAAACATGTCGATATTCAACAGTATTATTTCTGGTTACGGGCTCTATGAATAAGGGACAAACCGCCTCCTTTATCCAGATTAACCACCTGCTAAAATATACTGAACAACAATTGATTACTGCTGCTAGAATTCAGCGACGAACTAATAGTAAATTAATAGTATTAATGGCGTAATATCATCCCTCACCAATGTTAAACAGCATGAACTGTAAAGTGTTATTCAGCAAAAATACTTTAATTATGTTAACGGCAAAAAAATAATAAGTGCTCGTAGATTCGTCTATTACATCCGCCGAACTAGAACACATCCCATGACCGATTTTGTTGTACTACGGCTCGTCAGAGATGCTAGGATACCATCGGACAGAAAATGATTTCTATTGAAATCCGACGAGCACTTATACCAAATATGTCGATACTCTTCAGTGTAATATTTCTGGGTACGCGCTCGAGACTAAGAGACAAACCGTCTTATTCATCTACAATAGCCACCTGCTAAAATATGCTGAACAACAATTAATGACTGCTGCTAGAGTTCAGCGACGAAGTAATAATAAATTAATGGTATAGATGGGGTAATATCTTTCACCAATGGTAAACAGTATTAACTGTAAAGTGTTATTCAGCAAAAACAGCTTAATTATGTTAAAGATGAAAAAATAATAAAAGTTCGTAGATTTGTCATTCACGTCCGCCATCCTAGAAAGCATCCTCTGACCGTTTTTGCCGTACCATGGCTCATCAAAAAGCCTAGTGAACCATTCGTTCGAAGATGTTTTTAGACACCTGCTACAATATGCTGAACAACAATTAGTAACTGCTGCTAGAGCTTAGATTCGAGGTAATAATAAATTAATACCATTAATGAGTTAATATCATCCCTCACCAATGTTAAACGCCACTAACTGTAAAGTGTTATTCAGCGAAAAATACCTTATTTATGTTAAAGGCGACAAAATAATAAGTGCTCGTAGATTCGTCTATTACATCTGCCAAACCAGAACCCATCTCATGACCGATTTCGTCGTACTACGGCTCATCAGAGATGCTAAGATACCATAGGACAGATAATGTTTTCTATTGAAATCCGACGAGCATTTATACCAAACCTGTCGATATTCAACAGTATTATTTCTGGTTACGGGCTCTATAAATAAGGGACAAACCGTCTCCTTCATCTAGATTAGAACGTGCTAAAATATGCTGAACAACAATTGATTACTGCTGCTAGAATTCAGCGACGAACTAATAGTAAATTAATAGTATTAATGGCGTAATATCATCCCTCACCAATGTTAAACAGCATGAACTGTAAAGTGTTATTCAGCAAAAATACTTTAATTATGTTAACGGCAAAAAATAACAAGTGCTCGTAGATTCGTCTATTACATCCGCCAAACTAGAACCCATCCCATGACCGATTTCGTCGTACTACGGCTCATCAGTGATGCTAGGATACCATAGGACAGAAAATGTTTTCTATTGAAATCCGACGAGCACTTATACCAAACATGTCGATATTCAACAGTATTATTTCTGGTTACGGGCTCTATGAATAAGGGACAAACCGCCTCCTTTATCCAGATTAACCACCTGCTAAAATATACTGAACAACAATTGATTACTGCTGCTAGAATTCAGCGACGAACTAATAGTAAATTAATAGTATTAATGGCGTAATATCATCCCTCACCAATGTTAAACAGCATGAACTGTAAAGTGTTATTCAGCAAAAATACTTTAATTATGTTAACGGCAAAAAAATAATAAGTGCTCGTAGATTCGTCTATTACATCCGCCGAACTAGAACACATCCCATGACCGATTTTGTTGTACTACGGCTCGTCAGAGATGCTAGGATACCATCGGACAGAAAATGATTTCTATTGAAATCCGACGAGCACTTATACCAAATATGTCGATACTCTTCAGTGTAATATTTCTGGGTACGCGCTCGAGACTAAGAGACAAACCGTCTTATTCATCTACAATAGCCACCTGCTAAAATATGCTGAACAACAATTAATGACTGCTGCTAGAGTTCAGCGACGAAGTAATAATAAATTAATGGTATAGATGGGGTAATATCTTTCACCAATGGTAAACAGTATTAACTGTAAAGTGTTATTCAGCAAAAACAGCTTAATTATGTTAAAGATGAAAAAATAATAAAAGTTCGTAGATTTGTCATTCACGTCCGCCATCCTAGAAAGCATCCTCTGACCGTTTTTGCCGTACCATGGCTCATCAAAAAGCCTAGTGAACCATTCGTTCGAAGATGTTTTTAGACACCTGCTACAATATGCTGAACAACAATTAGTAACTGCTGCTAGAGCTTAGATTCGAGGTAATAATAAATTAATACCATTAATGAGTTAATATCATCCCTCACCAATGTTAAACGCCACTAACTGTAAAGTGTTATTCAGCGAAAAATACCTTATTTATGTTAAAGGCGACAAAATAATAAGTGCTCGTAGATTCGTCTATTACATCTGCCAAACCAGAACCCATCTCATGACCGATTTCGTCGTACTACGGCTCATCAGAGATGCTAAGATACCATAGGACAGATAATGTTTTCTATTGAAATCCGACCAGCACTTATACCAAACATGTCGATATTCTACAGTATTATTTCTGGTTACGTGATCTAGAATAAGAGACATACACCGTCTCCTTCGTCTAGAATAGCCACCTGCTAAAATATGCTTAACAACAATTGATTACTGCTGCTGGAATTCAGCGACGAAGTAATAGTAGATTAATAGTATTTATTGGGTAGTATCAGCCCTCACTGATGTATAAAAACATTCACTGAAAAGTGTTACTCAGGAAAAATACCTTATTTATGTTAAAGGCGAAAAAATGATAAGTGCTCGTAGATTTGCCTATTACATCCATCAACCGAGAGCCCATCCCATGACCGAATTCGAAGTATCATGGCTCATCAGAGCGCCTAGGGAACTATCGGTCCGAAGATGTTTTCCACTGAAATCCAACGAGCACTTTTGCCTAACATGTCGATATTCAACAGTGTAATATTTCTGGACAAACCGTCTCCTTCCTAGAGATTAGCTACCTGCTAGAATATGCTGAACAACAATTAATGACTGCTGCTAGAGTTCAGCGACGAAGTAATAATAAATTAATAATATTAATGTGGTACTATCATCCCTCACCAATGTTAAACAGTATTAACTGTCAAGTGCTATTCAGTTAAATCACGATATTTTTTTTTTTACTTGTTTTTTCCACTATCTGCTTAATCGTAAATATATGGTCTTGAATGCTTCTGCCTTCCCTAAATCCTGTTGGTCTTTCCTTTTCTTATTGTTCTTAGTCTACTATAAAAAAAAAATTTTCCCTCTGCAGCTTCGTTTTCTAATTTATTGCCGAATTCTGCCCATTCATTTCTTTTCGCCTTTACTACTAATTGCTTCACTATTTTCCTTTTCTCCTTGTAACACTGATACGTTTCTCTATTTTTTTTTGTAAATATTCCTTCCATTTTTTCTTTTTTAATCTCACTCTTCTTTTGATCTCATTTGTCCACCATGCCGTTTGTTTTATTTTCTTATTTCTTTCAATTTTTCCACACACTTCCGAGCTTATTTGTAGTATCATCTTTTTGAATTCCTCCCAACTCTTTTTCAAACTTAATGCCTTCCATTTCACATTTCTGCTCTCGATCATCCTCTTCATTTTTTCTCTATATTGCTTTACCACCTCTCCGTCTTTTAGCCTATACGCTTTTATTTTCTCATATTCTATCTTATCTTCTTTTCTCTCTCTGTTGTCTGATTTTAGTGGTTTCTTTATTTTTGATATAACCATATAATGATCACTTCCCACTTCCGGCTCTCTTGATAGTTTTGCATCTACTATGTTCTTTCTATTTTCATTTCCTGCTACTATATAGTCTATTACTGATTTTTCATTTTTGCTGCTCATCTCTCTAGTATATTTGTGTATATCTTTGTGCTTATAATAAGTATTTGCTATAAACATATTGTTGATACGGCAAAACTCTATCAATCTTTATCCGTTATCATTTAGTATTGACTCCCCATTCTGGCCCAGTATTCTACTCTCTCCTGTTGTTCCCTTTTCCACTCTACTATTAAAATCTCCTGCAATGTATATTTCGCCTTTTGCTCTGTCTACCGTCTCTGTTAACATTTCCCAGAATTTCTCTTTGTTCTCCTTTTTGTCGTCTTCATTTGGTCCATACACACTTATTATTGTTTTAATGTTCTCGTTATCGTCCTTCATATTTATTGTCAATATCCTCTCTGAACACGCCTCCCATTCTTCTATATTGTATGCCCATTGCTTTTTTATCATACATGCGACTCCTTCAGCTGCTCTTTTCTCTGTTTCCACTCCGCTATACATACACTTCCTTTCATCATTTTTTGCAATGCTCTCCTTTTTTTTTTCGTTTCCGTTATTGTAAGTATGTCTATCTTATTTTCTAGAAACTCATCTTCTAGTTCTATTTCTTTTCCCTTTATGCTTCGTATATTCCATGTTGCCAATCTCCATATTTCTACATTTTTCTTCTCATTGTTTTCTGCTCCTTTCCCCACTTCTTTTTCAGTTTTTTGTTTGTTTCTTCTTTTCTTCCCAGCTTCCATAATCTATCCTATTTCTATATTGTTCCTCCTTTCTTTTGTATATTTGGCACTTTTTGGTAGTGACCATGTGCTCTACGTCTTTATCTTTAATTCTTGTACAGTTGGCGAATTATGTCTCAATTTTTTCACAATCTTTCCCTTCATGTCCTTCTTGTCCACATCTGTAGCATACCTCCGTTCTTGTACAGTACTTAACATGTACGTAACAGTACTACATGCCCATAGCAGCAGCATTTATAGCAGATCGCGATCTTTACATAATCCTCTACCTGTTTTACAGTAAAATCTATCAATAATTTTCCCTTTTTTACCACGTACTTGAATATCTCCTTGTCAGCTTCTACTACCCAGTCCTCTACATATTGTTTACTGTTCCTGAAAGCATTTTTTTAAACTGCTCTTATTACTGTCTTCACCTCTCTAGTCCCCACCATTTCTCTTATTTCTTCATTTTCCCTTATTATTTTATTTACGACTTCTTCTTCAGTATACCCTTGCTCAACTTTTTTTATTATAAATAACGGCTTTGTTTCTTTCATTTTCCTAACTGTTATTCCTTTTACTTCCTCCAGTTTCTTCCCTATTTGCTCCTGTTGTAGCTCGTTTCTGCACTTCATCACTACCAATCCACTTTTGCATTTTTTTATTTCCTTTATACCTTCTTCACCTACTTCTTCTATCGTAAGTTTTTCTCGTATTTTTTCCATTACCTTCTCACCTTCTGCCGCTTTCACTGTTATTTCTCTTATTTTTTCAGGTGTTTTCCATCCATGTATCTTTTTTTTATCATTTACTTTTTTTTTCCGCGATCGCCGCATATGTCGTTTTGCTCCTATCTTGGGTTATTGTACCTCCCACTGTCAATTCCGATATTTTTGTTTCTAATTTGTCCATTCTAGTTTTAAGTTGCTTCTCCATTTGTTCCAGTCTTTGTACCACTTTATCTTCTTTTTCTGTTGTCTGTTTTTTTTTCTTCCTTTACTATTTTTCCATGGACTGTATTGATCATTTTATCTAATACTTTCTCTATATTTTTTATTCTTTTTTTCACTTCTTCCCGTGTTATCCCTTCTTGTCTTTTATTCCCCTCCTTAAATGCCCAAATTTCTCTTTGTATCATTGTAATCTGTTTCCTTATTTCCTCCGACACTCCGCCTGCCTCTTCTTCAGTATCTTCTCTTTCCTCTCTCTCTCCTATTTTCATTCTTTTTTCCCTTGTGTCATCCACCTCACTCGTCACCATTCCTCTGTGCGACCTATTTACACCCTCCTCATCCTCCTACTCCGTTGAGGTTCTCCTTTTCCTGTCCTCCACATTTCCTACTGGTGGCGTTCTTTTCATTTTCGTCGCTACCTTGAAGGGATTTTTATCCTCCATAATACAATTACTCCCTTTTTTTTTATAAAAATAACAAAAAAAAACAAAAATAAAAAATTAAAATAAAATTCCAAATCACTCTTCACACACAATCAATGCTCTGCTTGTTTACGTATCGATTTTCTATTGTAGCGTACACAAGCGTCCGACCGCTTTCACTGTCCGAACTAGACTCATGTCGGAATAGTAATAAATTTAAACCATTAGTAATTGTAAAAAATTCGAATTAGATAATGGTCGATATCGATGTGGCTTTGATGCATATATAAAGGTTCATGAACAGTTTTATTTTCAAAAAAGAAACAATTCTTTTTATAATCATGAAGCTTCTAGATAAGTCGGAAGATACATGCAGAAGAAAAATTTTAGAATTAGCTAATGATGTCCAAAAAAAATATTTAGCCCTAAAATTGGGACGTTCTAATGAAGATGGTACATTGAACCGAATTTTTACACCTGTTACTGATCAGTTAAAAAAATTAGCAGCAGACAATGTGGTTGTTAAAAATAAAACGTCTGAAATAAATGGAAACGAAATGAAAAATGTAAAGAAAATTGAAAAAAAGGGATATCTGAAGTAGATCAAATTGACAAGATAGATGAACAAGGAGAAGAGGTGGACGAGGAGGAGGGGGAAGAGGCGAAGGGCGAGGAGAAAGAAATGAAACAAGAAGACAAGCTGGATGAGGAGGATGATGAAGTAGATGAAAGGGACGATACAATTCCTAATGTAGATACACCGCAATTTGAAAGCTATCCACAAGTTAGAACCACAAATAGAACCTATAGACGACTATTTTCAGCATTCTCCTAATATTGACATTCTCATTCTCCAAGATATAACACTATCACTAATACATGGACCTTGGGTCCTAATAAAATTGAATTTGATAAAACTACTGGCCATATAACAATAGGTAGAGAACTATATACATGTAGCAAGGGACTTTATAATTTATTATTTTATAAAGATCCTAAAAATTATACTAGTAAAGACCTCGAGGAATTTGATCGCATACTAGATGACACTAATCTATACAGAAAGGTTACTCCTCTCAAAGCAGAATAGTTGGAGTCTGCAATCAGAAATATCGACCTATTATTCGTCCATTGTTGATAAAGCAAGGTGGAAACTATAATATGGTCTATAATTCCAAGAGAATAGAATATGTTTATTGGGATGATGTTAATGAACTAGTTGATAGATTATAATTGCTATTCGCATCGCAACAAGCAGGTAATTCTTCTCATAGTGATGAGATTGCGTCAATTATAGAAGAATTAAAAGAAGCAAAAGTTATATATTAATATATTACCATGCATAAGCATTATTATTTAGTTAAACAACGGAGGTTTAAAAATATGGGTAAATATTAATTTACCCATTCAAGATGATGACGTTGCTAATAAAAAACATGCGGATGGTTCATGTGGACCAATAATGAATTTGTGTTTAATTCTACAGCAAGATGTGGCTAAAAGTGAAGAAAATAATGGACAGCGATTAACAGATATATCTAATTTAATTAATGATGTAATCAATACTTTTGAGACGAAAATTATAGATTTATCGGCATTATTTGATAGCAGTAGAGCTGAATCTAATAACACGATTGAAGATATAATTAAAACATTCGATAAGGTTCAGATGGATGTATTTAATAATCGCGACAAGATAGAAAATCTTAATTATTCCAAAGCTGATAAACAACCAGGAACAACACGTCTAGACTAAAAGCAGTTTGCTAAAATTCTAGACACCTGTTATTTAATATTTAAAGGGATAAAGCACTAAATGGCATCGAATGAAAAAAATCAAGTTGTTAATGAACTACATAAACCAATATGATGAAATTTTCATAGGAGACATACAATTATTAAAGGGTTAGACGATTTATGGCAAGCACATCTTGCTCAAATGGGTACATATGCAAAAGAAAATAACCAGTTTAAATATTTTCTGCTTGTTATTGATTGTTTTTCTAAATATATTTTGGCCGAACCGCTTAAAATATAAATCTGGTGATTCGGTGGTGGAAGCGTTTTTTAAAATATTAACTACTTCAAAGCGTAGCCCTGAAAGTTTACAAACTGATCAAGGGAAAGAATTCTACAATCGTCATTTTCAAGATTTGCTTAAACAATGCAAAATGAATCACTATTCCACATATTCGCGAATGAAAGCAGCCATTGCTGAACGAACAATTCGTACTATAAAAGAACGACTGTATAAATATTTCAGTTTAAATGGAACGCACAAGTGGATTTCAATTTTACCAGTTATTGTAAAAAATTATAACGAATCAAAACATAGTACAATTGAAATGAAGCCATGTGATGTTGTTGGTGAGACAATTGAAAAAAAGTTGTTGGATACAATCTATAACAATATGATTTTAAATATGTATTGAATTCGTCATATATATTTTAGTACAATGGAATTAAACTACTAAAGTTTTAGTTGTTGTAAGAATTTAATCATAAGAGGTAATAATAAGGAAGAATTAAAAATGATTCAAATTACTAGACAGAAAAAGACTACATGCTTAACAGAATCTGATTTGGTTAACATAATATTCATCAATACATATCATGTGGTTCCCTTAATTAATAGGCTAAAATTAATTGACTTTAACACTTTTTATAATAATTTTATAAAAGCTTTTAAGGAATTGTTATCAGAATTAATTTATCCAGTAAGTGTAGAAAGTATAATAGATGAATATTGTAATTTAGCATTTGATGAGCGCAGTTTTTGTTTGAAAGAATGCATGTTAATAAAGAAAAAATATTTGTTGACTTGAATAATTGAAAATTTATTATACTAGCAATAATATACATATTGTAATATACATTTTTAAAATATAAATCGTTTTATTTTCTTTTAACTATTTTAAATATATATTAGCAGGTTGAAAACTGGAAAATCTGGAAAAGTGATTATTGACTTTAGAAAGAAAAATCATGAAGATAATTTAAATTTTTTAACGTTTTGTATTACCTGAATTAACTGAGAGCCATTTCAAAGACCGGAATCGAATTTAAATTATTAACTGTAGTTAATTCTTTAAAGATAATGCTGAACTTGTCCAGCAAAAAATGGTGCAAATTTTTCTTGAAAAATTCCGTTACTCGTAGGGGCAGAAACAGAATCTTATTATCAGGAAGATCCACTTGTACTGCTTCTCCATAATGGTTGTTTGAAATTTTAATTCCCTTAATTGCATATTCTTGGTTTGGTACTAAATCTTCTAATTTTACTAACTCTTTTCTAACGTATTTAACAGAATTATTCAAAGCGCCTAATCCATATATCCAAATATCCATATATCTAATATATATATTAGATATATGAGCAAAAAGATAAGAAGAATAAGATAATAATATAGTTACTTACATTTTAATTTTTTAAATGTAAGTAACCCTCTAACAAACACTAAAGAACAAATTCAAAATTATGTAGTTGAAATGAATACTTTAACATTACTATGAGCATACGGCTTAAATACCTGATGCAGGTACCACCACAATCACCAGCAAAAATCATAGTCCCTTTAATAAGAAATCCTTTATATCTTTAAAAGAAAATCGGTCTAATTTTATATTTTGCTAATTATACAAAAGATATTATAACATTTCTAGAAACATTTTTCATCCTTATAATTCTGTAATACAACTAATATCCTGTTAAAGAGTTGGGATGATTTTATATTAAAAATACAGATTATTATTCCACGCATTCTAAAATTCCTTAAGAGAAATGTGTTTTAAGTGCTGATCATATTCATAAACACCTGTTTGTAGGTTTGTCATGAAGCAAAACCTTTATTATTATTAAATACAATAAAAAATGATTGATGATCGACTAAACATTGGATCTTTTATAAAATTAAATAATGTCCTCGAATTGGAAGAATTTGAATTGGAAACACTGATTTTAAATATGTAGTGGATTCCTCATATATATTTTAGTGCTATGGAATTAGACTATTTACGTTTCATTTGTTGTAAGAATATAATCATAACAGGTAATAATAATGAGGAATTAAAAATGGTTCAAATTACTAGACAGGAAAAGACTATATATGTTTAACAGAATCTGATTTGGTAAACATAATATTCATCAATACATATCATGTCGTTCTCTTAATTAATATGCTAAATTTAATTGACTTTATCACATTTTATAATAATTTTATAGAAGCTGATATTCACTAGATATTCACGAACACCCTGTATAAAAAATATGTAGAACCTCCGATAGAAGACTGGACGACTTTTTTATGGACTGGTGAACAATGCACAAATAGGCAAAGTACATCGGCAGGATATATTTGCGAATTATGTATGAATGTAGAAATTACATACTTAGAGAGCATATCCCAGATGCGAATTCGCCAATTCGCAAATAAATCAAATCCCATCTTTTTCTATCTTGCGTGTAATAAGCAAAGACACTCTAACAGAGAAAAATCTAGAAATACAGCTTGCCAAAAGTAAAAGTCAGTCAGAAAGTTTAAAGAAATATGTAAAGTGCATATATCATAGTTGTATTCAGAAAAAATAGAAAGAATTTTACGAAATATCTAATTTTAAGATAAAAATCAAATTGAAAACTACGGACAATTGTTTTTATCAACAAAATGGTAATAGAAAGCATGCTTTTCTAAAATTCATACTATTTAATCATGATTTTTTTATTGTAAAATATTACTTAATCCAGTGTACCATACATCTCACATGTGTATCGGAAACGCCTTCCAGTTCCGTTATTATTATTATTATTATTATTATTATTCATTCAAGGTAGAAGCATACAGGACCATATATTTACTATAAAGCAAATGGTGGAAAAGGCAGGAAATAGTAAAAAAAATATATATGTAGGTTTTCTAGATCTAAGAAAGGCATTCGATAAAATAAATAGAAGCAGATTATGGAATATAATGAGAGAGAGGGGTATAGAAAAGAAAATGATTAGGTTAATAAGGAAGATATATGAGGAAAATGTAAACAGTATAATAGTAAATAATAAAGAATCTGAAACATTTAAAACAATGGACGGACTAAGACAGGGAAGAGGACTGAGTCAAACATTATTTAACATATATATGGATGAGATAATGAGAGAAAGTGATAAAGAGGAAAGAGGACTAGTCGTTGGATATAAAAACATGCAAAGGGTGGTTATAATGACTGGAGCGTTTGCAGATGATGTGATGTTAGTTGCGGAGAATGAAAAGAGTTTGCAGAGAAAATTAAGCAAATGGAACGAAGTGCTTAAAAAATACGAGATGGAGATGTGCAAGGAAAAGACAAAGGTAATGGTAATAGGAGAGAAACAGAAGTTAGAAATTAAGATAGAAGAGACGAGAATAGAAATAGAAGGTCGATTGTTGTAAGTACCTAGGAGTGCAGATCAGTAGCGGGGGTAAACAGGAAAATGAAATTACGGAGCGGGTGAATAAAGCAATGAATGCATATTATAGAATAAATAGAGTAATGGTGGAGAACAAGGAAAACAAAAATAAATGTATACAAGACCATAATAAGACCGATTTTAACATTCGGATGTAAAACGTGGAAAATGGAGCAAAAAGACATAAGTAGGGTACAAGCTGTGGAAATGAAAGTCTTGAGAAGAGTAAAAGGGGTAACAAAAAGAGATAAAATAAGGAGTAGCGCAATAAGAGAAGAGTTGGAGATAGAACCAGTGGTGGAGTTCATCCACAGAAGGCAGTTGGGATGGTGGAGACATCTGGTAAGAATGAGTGAAGAGAAGCAAGTAAAGAGAGTCTGGCAGGCAAGGGAGGGAAGAAGAGCGAAACGGGGAAGACCAGAAATTACATGGGATGAGGGAATTGAAAAAGCAATAAGAGAAAGAGGAATGAGGCTGAATGACGCAAGAAGAATTGCTTGCAACAGGAAGGAGTGGGAGAGATGCATAGGAAGTGAGGAATAGGAGGATAACGAGAAGAGCTCAAGCCAACACCAGTTGATGGTATAAGGCATATAGAAATATATATATATATTATTATTCATTTATTATTAATCTTTATGTTTATATGAAAGAAAATAAATAGAATAAAAAAGTTAATATGATAATAATTAAATAAATAAGTATACATTGTTCCATGCATGTTTAGATTACAAATCAAGCATTTTTTTTTCTACTGCATACATTTTCCTATCCTATACAAATATGATTTTAAATTTAAAATTTTTAAATTTTAATTTTGGTGACTACATGAATAATGTACTTAATTTTTCACACCTTTTTTTAGTGATACCTATTAGATCTTTAGCTATTATCTTTAGTAATTAACTCGAAACCTGATAATTTTTTCTAGTATTTATCGATATGAGTAGTTAAACAAGGCCGATTCTCCCCCAACTTAGACTCTAGAGGGGGGGGGGGTTGTAAATTCAGGGGTAAGGGGGTGGTTTTTCAATATGGTGTCAATCAAAGGGGTGTGTACAAGTTTAAGGGGTGGGGGGTAATTCAATATGGCGTCAGAGGGGAGGGTACTAAGGGAAAGGGGTAATGGCGTCGTTGGATTTCATTTGATGGGTGGGGAAAGGGGTAATTCAATATGGCGTCGCTGGATTTCATTGGATGGGTGGGGAAAAAGGTAATTCAATATGGCGTCGTTGGATTTCATTGGATGGGTGGGAAAAGGGGTGATTCAATATGGCACCGTTGGATTTGATTGGCCGGGCGAATGGTGGGTCGTCCGGCGTCCATTAGCGTCACCATGGTTATTGTCCAGTTAATTTTAACGCCATTTTGTCCATTTAATGAGAGTCGCTTAATTACTTTAA
Organism: Platypus cylindrus; assembly: GCA_949748235.1. Lineage (NCBI taxonomy): Eukaryota > Metazoa > Arthropoda > Insecta > Coleoptera > Curculionidae > Platypus > Platypus cylindrus. The sequence goes on from OX456488.1 coordinate 34,968,474, forward strand.
AGAAAAAAAAAAAAAAAAAAAAAAGGCTGCATGCAGATGTAAAAACCATCGAGGCCAGACGGTCTGACGTTATTTGAAAAGCCAAAAAGTTAAGTGATTTTTAATTGGCAGGTTGATAAGCTACCCTGAATATAAAAATAATCTAATCTATAATAGGGTAGATTTCTATTATATTGAGAACCTAACTAAGTACACAAACGATGAAGAATGTGCTCTTAACAATAATATCATTTGAATGCTATTAAGAATTATCTAGTAAAATTTGTGATTATCTACACATGAGATTGAGAAGGTTGAAAAGCCACCCTCTAAGACGATTATCATTTCTTTTTTTTTTCAATATAAATATGGGCTCATGTGAGCTATTTGTCAAATACAGTTTCATCTTCAACAACTACATAAAATATTGAAGTTTAAACAATACATATCGAGTGTTTAAATAATTTGGTTTGATAATTCTAATAGGCTACAGGTAAATATTAACATTTTGGATTTAATATTGGTTTTGCAATGAAATATTTATTTTTCCAGTAATGGATTGTGCAATTGACCTAAGCCATGAAGTTATCCAAATTGTTACCGAAGCCACAAAACTATTACAAAATTCCAGAGAAAAGAAAAATTGGATTAAAAAAATTAATACAAGCATCCGACAGTTAACGAAAATATCAAAAGAAGGGCAACTATCAACTGGTAAATACAGAAAGATTTTAACCAATATCCCTCATTTAAGACGATTGCGAATTCTATTACAAACTAATAACATACATATTGGCGGGGGTGACAATGGAGTAAAACGTAGTGATAGGGTTAGGTGGGAAGATATTAACGCTGCATTTAATAGTCGCATTAGAACTGGGATTATTTATAATTTAAAACATATAGACATTTTAGAATTTTTTAAAGACGCTTTCCAATTAGTCAAACGTAGAATTCTTAATATATTTAAATCTATTAAAACAATAAAAATAAACACTTGTTTTTGCGGTGAATATATTATTAAGAAGAACAATCTAGATACGTTTGAATATAAATATTTTATTACCAAAAACATAATTATTGACATTGGAAGCAATCTATCAGACTGGTTCCAAACAAATGTTGTGGAAAAAGTATTAACAGCAATGAGTGAATTCCAAGAGCGCGATAGTGGTTGGGCATTACATAAGTTAATTAGTTTGGAAATAAATATTAATAAGCATACATTTGGAAACGGTGCTTCATCTTTTATTAAACTACCGGATGAAATTCGTGTTAAACGCGCTTGCATAAACATTAAGAATTTCGATAATGCTTGTTTTTATTGGAGCGTCATCGCAGCTCTTTATCCTACTCATAATTCAGATAGAGTATCATCTTATCCCCATTACAATAATGTATTAATAACCGAAGGCTTAACTTTACCTATTACCATAGACCAAATTCCAAAATTTGAAAGATTAAACAATATTTCTGTTAATGTTTATATACTTGAACTTATTGAAAATAAGAAAGGTAAGCATTTTTCAGTAGTACCATGTCGAATAACGGACTCGAAATTAAGTAAACATATACATTTATTATTAATACAAGACACATATTATCCAAATATAAACGATTATGATCCACTACCTGCAGAGAGTAATAAATTTGAGGAAATTTCATATCACTACTCTCTTATAACAAATCTTTCTAGGCTTATCTCGAAACAAATAAATAATAAACAACATGCCATTTTTGTATGCGATCGCTGCTTGAATTATTTTAATGATGAGAATAAATTAAATGAGCATTTAGAATTATGTGAACAGAAAAAATTTTGTAAGATAACTTTCCCAAAGTATGATTATGTTGAATTTAAAACTTTTACGTATAAACAAAAATCGCCCTTTATAATTTATTTGGATTTCGAATGTGTTCTAGAAAAAGTACATAATAAAAATTTCTATCAACAACATAAAGCTTTTAGTGTAGGTTTTTATTTTAAATGTGCATATGATAATTCAATTTCATTCTATAAATCATATCGCGGAGAGAACTGTGTAGAATGGTTTTCAAATCAATTGGAAATGTTAGCATTCAATCTTGAGGAAAAGTTAAAAACTGTGATACTTACGACTCCCGGAGTTGATAAAAATACAGCTATAGCATGTCATATTTGTGAGAAACTATTTGTGATTGATGATGTAATGTGTAGCGGATCATAATCTTTTTAATGGTGAATTTAGAGGATTCGCTCACTCTAATTGTAATTTAAATTTTAAAAAGTTATTTGTTATTCCAATAGTTTGCCATAATCTCTCTAATTACGATGGGCATTTTTTAATTAAAGAATTATGTAAAAACAATAGAGTTAGCTTATTACCCATTAATAAAGAAAAATATATATCATTTACTCAATATTATACAGAAAATAGTATTAAATATAGGTTCATAGATTCATTTAGGTTTTTGGGTACATCGTTAGCAGAATTAGCATCTACTTTAAATATAAATGATCTAACAAATCTTAAGCAGGAATTTAATTATTTAGATAATGAAAAATTTCACCTGCTTACACGTAAAGGTGTTTTTCCCTATGATTATGTTGATAATTTAGATAAATTAAATGATGACGAATTACCAAAAAGAGAATTATTCTATAATAAATTAAACGACCAAAATATTAATGAAGATGAATATGAACATGCTCTAAATGTTTATAATAAATTTAATATGCTAAATTTAGGAGAGTATAGTGATTTATATTTAAAAACTGATGTAATTCTGTTGGCAGATGTTTTTGAAAACTTTAGAAATAGGTGTCAGAATATTTACAAATTAGATCCAGCATGGTACTATACTTTACCAGGATATGCTTGGGATTGCATGCTTAGAATTACTAAATGTAGACTTAAACTTATTAAAGATATTAATCAATTATTATTCATAGAAAAGGGGTTAAGGGGAGGAATTTCTATGTACTCCAATCGTTATTCCGAAGCCAACAATAAATATATGACTAATTATGATTCTTCTAAACTATCGAAATATTTATTATATTTTGACGTTAATAATTTATATGGTTGGGCTATGTGTCAGTACTTACCATACGATAATTTTGTTTGGGTCAATAATATTAATGATTTCTACATTAGCCAATTAAGAGATGATGCTGACGAAGGATATATTCTAGAAGTTGATTTAGAGTATCCATCTTGTCTACATGATGAACATAAAGATTTTCCCTTTTGTGCTGATCAAGAGAAGCCTCCAAATTCAAAACTGTCTAAATTGTTAAATACAGTAAAAGATAAAAAAAATTATGTTATTCATTATAGGAATTTAAAACAAGCATTAAATAACGGTTTAATTCTAACTAAAATTCATAAAATATTGAAGTTCAAACAGTCTCCACGGTTGAAATCTTATATTGATTTAAATACAATGTTACGAACCAATGCTCAATCAGATTTTGATAAAAGTTTATTCAAATTGATGAATAACGCAGTTTTCGGAAAAACGATGGAAAACATAAGAAACCATAGAAATATTAAATTAGTGAATAAATGGGGCGGGCGATATGGAGCAAAAAATTTAATTTCAAGTCCATTATTCCATAGCCGTAAAATTTTTGACGATAATTTAGTTGCTGTAGAATTAAATAAAGCTCAAATTATATTTAACAAACCGGTATATGTGGGCATGGCCATATTAGATACTTCAAAGACCGTAATGTATGACTTCCATTACCAATTTATATTGAAACATATACCATTAAATCAATGCAAATTGATGTATACAGATACTGATAGTTTTATTTATGAAATAATGTGTGATGATGTTTATAGCGAAATTATTAAAAAGCATATTAGCAAATTTGATACTAGCGATTATCCGTTAAATAATAAGTATAACATACCCCAATTGAACAAAAAAGTACTAGGATTAATGAAAGATGAAGCATGTGGGCATATTATAACCCATTTTATAGGTTTAAGGTCAAAAATGTATACATATAAGCTAGATAATAAGTGTTTAAAGAAAATTAAGGGTATAAGAAATAATGTTGTAAAAAATGAAATAACTTTTAATGATTATTATGATTGTTTAATGTTAGGAAAGGATAAAATTGTTGCCCAACGGTCTATCCGTTCATATAATCATAACATATTTAGTATAGAGGAAGTCAAGTTGTCCCTTAATTCCTTTGATGATAAAAGATATTTATTACCTAACAGTACCGACACGCTTCCTTGGGGCCACTATAAAATACCCAAAGAATTTGTAAATATTTGAATATAATTCATAGGTAGTAGAATAAGTATTGTTGTATATAACTTTATTATATGTAAAAAAAAAAAAAAAAAAAACAATTGTTAAAAATATATGTTTTTATTCATGAAGTGTATGATTTTAATATAAATTCTAAACATATACTGCAATTAATGCTGTGATTGTACAACGGTCCATCGATGACGTCACCTTCAGCTGTTGTAGAGTGTCCCCAGCATGGCTTCAATAATAGCAATAACATATTTTCAGGCAGTTCCATCTTATATTTTATTAATTTTGTAATATATTCATTATTTGAATCCATTTCGTGGTTAATAATTTTCTTCAATTCTAACACCTGCTCAAGTTTCACCATGCTTTTAATTTTCTAATCAACTTAACAACACACTTTAAGAATAATGAGACAGATAGTAGTGCAACACAATAAAGTATTGCTAAGACTGAATCAAGTTTTTCTGCTGCCAATGTGGAAATGAAGATAGGGGTGGGGAACCTGTTTAATTTTGCCACTCACTATCTTTAAACACAGCCTTATGGTCAATAATTCTAATTTTATATGTTGTTGAATCTTTCGGAATAGATGTAGATAGAACTGATTCGGTAACTTTGTTCATCTTATTCGAATTGGAAGGCCAATGATCATTTGTAGGGGTGAAACAAATATAAACTTCTTGCACATTTTTTGGATGACTCATATAGAGCACATTATTAAAAATGGTGACTAATATTAGGAAAGGAATTCCCAACATTGTGAGGTGAACTAATTTATAGAAACAATTAACTAGCATATATATATATTTATTGTGGTAAACAATTATAAATCCAATTACTAAGTACAAAACAGTTTCTTAAACTACACATATAAAACTTATCATTTAAATGTTCCATACATTTCGGTACATCAATATTAAATTTAGGTGGTGAATGCCAACTACTTAAACTTTCAATGTTTACAATTTTCGGTAACGATTGTTTGCTAGCATCCAAATCTTCAAATAAATTTAGTAGAAAATCCTTCTTCTGGTGTCCTTTAACATACACAATATCAAATCCATATAATTTTTTTCTTATTAAATGTATATGATCGTAGCTAATGTATCCTGATTGGTATGGAAGCCCATGAATGTTATAAATTGCATAATTTACATCTTTCTTTTCGGGAATAGATAATGCCGAATATGGGTTTGGTTCTTGAAATACATAATGATTATATTGTGAATCATGCATAATAGTGATCTCTTTAACATGAAACTTCCGTTCGTGTTCACTACTATTTAATACAAAACCTTGCATATCAACAATTGCAATTTTCATTTTAATTAATTTTTCGAACAATTTCACTGAGAGGCAAATACTCGATAATACAATCGTGAATAATGATGCAGTATGCTTTTGTATTTTCAGGAAAAGCTTGATGTGTATCAATCTCAATCTTAACGTCAACTGTTGAAGATTTTATACTTTCATCTCTTTTAGAACAATCAATAACAAAGAGCGCGTGTGTTTTAAATTTATCATAACTTAATAGAACCTGTTTGCGTTCTAATAGAGATTGAGCCATGTAACTCCTATAAAACTCTGTATAATTATAATATACATTTGTATAATTATCTGATGCAAAATCTAAATTCATTCGTTCATATGGATAATAATCTCCATTTAAAGACAATCGGATATTTGATATGTTCATATGATCAAATAATGTAGAATCAGCAGTTGCTATATCTTTTCGGTTATTATGAAAACCAATAATAGCATAACGAGGACACTCTACATTTGTAGTAGTTTTCACACTCCAAATTTCTTTTGTCGACCCTGTATTAAGAGCTGGTAATTCGTGATATTCCCATTTCCTAAATGGAATCAAGATTGGCCGATCATGTTTAATTGACTTTAATAATTCCATTTTAATATTATCATTTGGCATTACATGGCTCACTTTCAACTCAATACTATCAATTTTAATTTCAGTTATTGTTTCACTATTAGGATTCAATAGAGCATTGTTATCTGTTCGAGACCTTACTAGTCGCAATGTGTGTTTTCCACACATCATTGTCTTATAATCACTAAAAACACCGAATAAGTGAGCTAAAGGTATTCGCATAAAGAATTCTTTGTTAGCACATGCCGAGTTTTGATTTGGATAGTACCAACTGGCCATTGTTAAATGTTTAGTATCATCTTCAGTATAACATAAATAGCCACGAATAAGGCTCACAATCCCCGGATCTTTTACATGCTCCACTTCAACTCCATTCAATTCATATGTTACTGAATCAAACAAAAAGGCTCCTGCATTATTAAGTAAACAACCATCGCCTTCTCCTCTTGTCTTTTTCAGTGTTCCTTTAATGACTAATGCAGCCTCGCTCATTAACAGCCAAACATCATTTCTATTTACGGTTATTTCGATTACATCATTATTATCAAATGATTTAACATAGGGCAAATATGTTCGATATTCCATATTAATTATGGAGGTATCGGTAATCACCGGCTTATACAGGTTTAAAATTTGATCGTACGACATATCCAATTGTTTTGAGAAAATTGACGTTTAATGGTGATAATTTACCCCCCAACTTTCTTCTTGAACAACTTTTTCTAACTGAGCATGGTGAGGGGTGGATATGTCTTTTATACGATTTAATTATTAAAACCATCTTTTTTCAATTCCAATCGGATGATAATTTCTTCGCCTCGAAAATTCACCAGATTAAAATCTTGATCTACTATTTTCAATGAAATGTTAGAAATCTCTTTTCTGATTATTGGCAAATAAATTAAGTTTCGTGGAATTTCCTCTATAGAATACCCTGGGTTAGATGTAACAGGAAATTCATATAATGTATGAGATGGTATCCCGTTGTAATATGCCCCACTTGTTATGTTACTATCCACGTGAATTGTCCGAACTTTAACAATGTTTACAGGACGATCAGATGAATGAACTATTCCTGCTGGTAATACCTTTCGTGAGAATCCTAGGAGTTTTGCCAACGAATTGTTATAAGTGAAATCTATATCAAAATCACGATGAAAAATTTCACACTTCAAAGTATTATTGTTTGGTCTTAGGAAAAATATATCTTCCTCTTTTTCATTACCATTCAAATTGAAATTTAGCAACTTCTTCTTTAAAAAATTATTAATATCTGTAATTTCGTATACACCACTAGGCAGATGAATTGAATTCAACTGTTTGCTTTTATCTATATAGTAAAATTCTGTATTTTCTTCTACGTTGGGTATAGTATTGTAGGAAAAGAAACCAATGAGTGCTAATCCGTATTGATAATTTGCATCCAATTGTATGGGGATAGGAAAATCTATGGAGAGTGTAGACTTGCGATCCTTCAGCGTTAATATTATAGACATAACTAATAATCAACTTAATTACAACTTGGTATTATATAGAAATTCAATACATAAATGACCACAATTACTAGAATTGAATCTTTGATATTGCTTTTTATTGTAGATTATATTAGTTGATGGACCAAAATAATTTACTAGTTCTACTGGTGGTTTTAAATTACCGAAACTATCGAAATAATTGATTGCACTTCCTCGTTTTTTATATGCCACCCAATGAGTACCTGCATTGGCATTCAAATCTAAATTAACAATAGCACTTTCATTACGATGTATATGATTGGGTAGCTGATCACGCATAAATACACCTCTAAAATATGGTAGTTTCAATTTATTTGCACAGTTTATTATTTCATAGTCATACAGAGCTCTATTAGGTAAATTCAGTGTCTCGAATTTTCGGGCTTTTTTAAAAATAAACCATAACCTTTGGAATTTTTTCGAAGATACAATCCCGAACCTTTCTTGCCAATTTCACTCTTTGAAGCATTGTTGCCATCATTTATTTTCCTTTTGATATCCATTACATTTTTAACAACAGTAGATGCTCCACCAGCTAGAGCTCCCATTGCTCCTAAAGCAGATAGAATTGGCAATAGTGGTAAAAATCCGCCAGATTTATGTTCAAATGGAATAATACGAGGTAGTCGTATCTTTTTTCTACCACCTGCTTTTTTAATAGCCATTCGAGCAGCTTTTAATCCAGCTAATGAAGATTTTCGTAAACTTTTATTATTCACTGCATATTTTCGTAAACTTTTCGATGTAGGATTTACAACATGTGTCTTGAATGACAGTCCCATACCCATTTTTCTTTTAACTTTCATTGTATTTAGAACAACCCAAGACGCGGCTTTTTCACCAACACTAGAATCTTTTGATTTAATGCGTTTCCAAGCACTATTTTCTAACTCTTTATCTGCTTTATGTCTATCAGACAATGATGAACTTGAACTATATAAAAGATCGTGCTGCTTACAGGCGGCGTCTAATTGATTAATACCAGGATCGCCTCGCGCTAATCGTTTTTGTACTTTTGTACCAGGTCCACACCACTGATAGCCGGGAATATGTAATTCAATAGGTAATTTATTAATTAACGAATTTACAATACCCGCACCTTTGTGTTTAACAGTTTGCATATTACTAAATCATATTAAAACTTTGCAGCTTTTATGTATAAATAATAAATGGATGTTTTAAATTTTCAGTTAGAATCATGCATTTAGTATCACAAGATCTTAAGCTCGATGTTGAAAATTTAGATTTTGATGATTCCACGTCTAAAATCTGTGTACATAGTAAATTATTACCAAATTGTTTTCGCGCTATATTTTGCGGCCCTAGTGGTTGTGGAAAAACTAATTCACTTTTAGCGTTGTTATTCAATCCTAATGGACTGAAATTTGCTAATATATATTTATATTCAAAGTCTCTTTATCAACCAAAGTATAAATTATTAGAAAATGTTTGGCAGCAAGTTAAGGAAATTGAATATTTTCCATATAAGGATAATGAATTAATCACTGATCCTGATGAAGCTAAAGAAAACTCTGTATTTATATTTGATGATGTTTCCTGTGATAAGCAAGATAAAATTAGGGCATATTTTTCTATGGGTCGGCATAAATCTATTGATGTGGCATACTTATGTCAAACTTATTCCAAAATCCCGAAACAATTAATAAGAGATAACTGTAATGTAATTGTATTATTCAAACAGGATGATGTTAATTTAAAGCATGTGTTTGATGAACATGTTACACCAGATATATCATATAATACATTTAAAACCTTATGTTCTCAATGTTGGAATTCCAATTAATTTAAGCCATTGGTTGTTGTTAAGGAATTTGAATTAAATAATGGACGTTATCGAATGGGGTTCGATGAGTATATAAAAGTTAATGAATAGTTCTATTAATAATCATTTGTTTATGATGAAGCTTTTAAATAAGGTTGAATCAGAACGTAAACAGAAAATTATAAAATTAGCTAATGATGTCCGAAAAAAATATATGGCATTAAAATTGGGGAGATCAAATGAAGATACCACAATAAATAGAATTTTTTCTCCTATCACCACCCATTTAAAAGAAATTGAAAATAATCAAAAAGCGGTAAAATTACCTATCAAAGCAGAGGTGAAATCAAATGTGACGAAAATAAATAAACAGGAACCTATAGATGAGAGTGAAATAAAAACTATGTTAAAAGAAACGGATACTGATGGTGATAATACAATGATGACAGCTGACGATGATTATAGTGAAATAATAGAGGCGAATGCTAAAAATGTAATAAATTTACAAGATTATCCCAACGTTTCACAAAAATATATAGAAGAATATTTTCAACATTCTTCGAAAATTGACGTCACTCATGCCCCCAGATATAATGCTACTACTAGAACATGGAGCTTAGGTAGTAAAGAAATAGAATTTGATAATATTACGGGTGAGATAATCGTAGACGGTGTTCCTTATGAAGGCACTGAGGGGCTTTATGAGTTGTTATTTTATAAAAAATCTAAAAATTTTAATGATGAAGATACTGATGCATTCGAAGACATTATAGACAAAACCAATCTCTATCGAAAAAATTATTCTGCAGAAGGTAGAATTATAGGTGCAAAAAGCTTCAAATATAAACATATCATACGACCATTACTATCAAAAAAGGGTGGTAACTATGATAATAATTATATGACATATAATACAAAACCAGTAGAATATGTCTATTGGGATGATGTTAATGAGTTAGTTGATAGACTACGATTATTATTTGCATCTAAATATGCTGGAAATAACTCCCACACCAATGAAATTGCATCAATTATTGAAGAATTAAAAGAAGCGAAAATCGTATATTAACTCTTCTTAGTTAATCGTTTTCCTATAGTAGAAATGAGTATAGACAAGTTCGGACGTGCAGCTGATAAATATTATCAACCTGTTGCTTCTCCTTCGTCATTGTTTTCTTTTACATTAAATGGTGACTTAGATATTGGTGGTTTAAAAATATGTAATTTTAAATTGCCCTCCCAAGATGAAGATGTTTCTAATAAGAAATATGTGGATGAGTCATGTAAGACAATCATGAATTTCTATTCGATGGTACAACAAGATGTCGCAGTTATGTCTGAGAGACATAGAGAACAATCAGTAGGTTTTGCTGATAAAATGAATCTGCTTTATAGAGGACTTGAAATAAAGATTGAAGAATTATCAACAGCACTTGAACTAAAGATTCAAAAATTAGTAACAGCAATTGAAGATGTTAAGAGCAAGCATATTGCTGATCGTAGGGAAATAGCTTCAAAATTGCATGAAGTTCAAATAAATATAACTAACAATATACGCGAAATTAATAAAATTAATAATATTGTTAGTAATATAGGAAGCCAGATTACAATTCTTGATAATAATAAAGTTAATAAACTTGATATTAGAAAACTTAAATAGGTACTTCAATAGTGAATTAGTGCTAATCAAATTGTGGCCGTAAAATGGCATCAATCGAAAAAATTCAAGTGGTTAATGAATTACATAGATCGATAAGAAAAAATTTCCCTAGGAGACGAACGCTTATTAAAGGGCTGGATGATTTATGGCAAGCCGATCTTGCCCAAATGGATACATATGCTAAAGAAAATAATCAATTTAAATATATTCTGTTGGTTATCGATTGTTTTTCAAAATATGTGTGGACTGAACCACTAAAATCAAAAACAGGGGAAGAAGTGACAGCGGCATTTGCTAGAATATTATCCACTTCTAAGCGTTTTCCGAAAAATTTGCATACCGATCAGGGTAAAGAATTCTATAATCATTATTATCAACGTTTGTTGCAACAATACAATATTAATCATTATTCAACATATTCACAAATGAAAGCGGCCATTGCCGAACGCACTATTCGTACCATAAAGGAACGATTATATAAATATTTTAGTTTAAATGGCACACACAAATGGATTTCTATTTTACCCACTATTGTGAAGAATTATAATGAATCAAAACATAGTGTAATTAAAATGAGACCATGTGATGTTAGTGAAACAATTGAAAGAAAATTATTGGATACTGTGTATAATCACATAAAAATATTTCCTGGATCCAAACTTAACATTGGAGATGAAGTGCGTATTAGTAAAGAAAAACATGTTTTCGATAAAGGCTACACACCGAATTGGACTACTGAATTATTTAAAATTATTAAAATTAATCACACCAATCCTGTAACATATTTGTTGGAAGATATAAATAAGAGACCCATAAGAGGAGCTTTTTATTTTTATGAGCTGCAGAAAACAAAACAACCAGATGTTTATTTAGTTGAAAAAGTTCTAAAGAAAAGAGGCAACATGGTATATGTAAAATGGCTTGGTTTTGATAATTCTCATAATAGTTGGCTTGATGAGACAAATATATTATAGGGAATATTAGTTGTTTCATAGAATCTTGACTAGCACGATGTCCTCTGAAAATCAATGTGTTTTTAGTGCCAATCAAATAGACAAAAAATGTTTTGAATTATTAGACGAGTTTGAACGTGAAACAAATGATGAGTGTTTTATTTTAAATAAAAGATTTGTTTTTTTTTTCTGATAACGAAATTTTCATCGATATTGGTTTAAACACATACAAAGAATTTAGACCATGCATTAATGTAAGCAATGCTTTAATATTCGAAGTAAATGAATGGCAAAAGTTCATATCTAATATGCATTGGCTTCTTAGTGGATATTTTCGAAATATGGATATGGATTATCTACGTTTTATCATGTGTAATGATATAATTGTCTTAGGCAGCAACGGTATTGATGGACTGAAGATGGTGGAAGTTACAAGATGCGGAAAAACTATTGTTTTAACAGAGACTAATATACTTAACTTGTTAATAGTTAATTTTTATTTTATTGCTGATGTTGTTAAAAAATTAATATTAATTGATTTTAAAGCATATTATAGTAATATTATACATGTTTTTAAAGAATTGTTTTCGGATCTAGTTACTCCTGAAGATATTAAGAATGTAATTTGTGAATATGTTTATAGTTTTAATGATGTATATAGTAATTGTTTAAGAGAATATATGTTAATTAATAAACACAAAATATTGTCTGATTTAAAATAAAAATACCATTGTTCAAGTAATAAGCGTTTTATTCAGAAATTTCAAACTCTGGTGTTGATATGGTGTTGGATATTTTTTTCATACATTTAAAAATAATATAATATTTATTGTTAATGAATAAATGCAAATTTTTCTTAAAAGGTTCCGTCATCCTCTGTGGTAAAAATAATATATTGTTCTCTAATTCTAATTTGATCACTTCCCCGAATTTACTTTTGACTACTGTGACGTTTAAAATTTGATACTTCTCATCGGGAACCAGTTCATCCATACCAATTTTTGGTTTTGATGATGATACAGCAGCAGCATTTAGACATTTTAAATCCATTTTTCTCTACAAATAAAAATATAATAAATTATATTTAGTAAATAATAAATTTTTCAAAAATAATTGTTAATAAATTAATATTTACCTGAATTATTCAAAATAGTATTCAATTTCAATATTAAATTCAATATCACATAAACTTGAGATCTTTAGTTGTTGAAGATGAAACTGTATTTGACAAATAGCTCACATCAGCCCATATTTATATTTGAGAAATTTATTACAAGAGATTATTACAAGCGAAATTTATTACAAGAAATGATAATCGTCTTAGAGGGTGGCTTTTCAACCTTCTCAATCTCATGTGTAGATAATCACAAATTTTACTAGATAATTCTTAATAGCATTCAAATGATATTATTGTTAAGAGCACATTCTTCATCGTCTGTGTACTTAGTTAGGTTCTCAATATAATAGAAATCTACCCTATTATAGATTAGATTATTTTTATATTCAGGGTAGCTTATCAACCTGCCAATTAAAAATCACTTAACTTTTTGGCTTTTCAAATAACGTCAGACCGTCTGGCCTCGATGGTTTTTACATCTGCATGCAGCCTTTTTTTTTTTTTTTTTTTCTTTAAAGTAATTAAGCGACTCTCATTAAATGGACAAAATGGCGTTAAAATTAACTGGACAATAACCATGGTGACGCTAATGGACGCCGGACGACCCACCATTCGCCCGGCCAATCAAATCCAACGGTGCCATATTGAATCACCCCTTTTCCCACCCATCCAATGAAATCCAACGACGCCATATTGAATTACCTTTTTCCCCACCCATCCAATGAAATCCAGCGACGCCATATTGAATTACCCCTTTCCCCACCCATCAAATGAAATCCAACGACGCCATTACCCCTTTCCCTTAGTACCCTCCCCTCTGACGCCATATTGAATTACCCCCCACCCCTTAAACTTGTACACACCCCTTTGATTGACACCATATTGAAAAACCACCCCCTTACCCCTGAATTTACAACCCCCCCTCTAGAGTCTAAGTTGAGGGAGAATCGGCCTTGTTTAACTACTGATATGGATACTTACCAACATACAGGTATGCTATGTAACTGCTATGTGACTCATAGCATTCAATCAAAACTAGTAACAAACATTATTTTCAATCTTTCACGTAATAGAAACGCATTGATATTAGAAATTACGTGTTCGTAGTAAATACCACAAGGATAATTGGTTTCTATAAATTGATAAGCGAGAATTTGAGCATTTGAAATATACAACATAACTAATGAAAACCCCAATTCTGCAAAACAAAAATCAAAAATAGAAACGTATTTATACATTTATCAATTAATTATAATTCCTAGCAAGATGATAAACTGGATTGTATGTTGCAACTGCGTATTTAATTTATAGATCCTCCTCTTCCAATTTCAACATTTATTTTGAATGTGAAGTAATGCTATCATTACTTTACTTGATTCGGTCTACATCAAATCAGAACTGAGCTAGTTTACGAGTTTGGTAGAGCCTTCCATCCGAACTCACTAACCCCTCGTTAGCTCATCTCTGATTCGATGTAGACCGAATCAATTATATGTATCTATGCATTACTTCATAATGTGTTATATATTATCTTTATAGCTGCATTTCTGTCTTTTTCTCTGTTTTAATGTTTTTGCTTGTTACATGCAAATTAACATTGCGAGTTGGCGAATTCGTAATTGGGATGTCGACCCGTATACAGCTTCCTAAACGCATTCGTAATTACCCCACTTGGTTAACCTCACTACGCATCAAGTGAATGGAAATTCTGATTGTTACAGGTTTAGTTACCTGGTTAATATTTAGTTTTTATGTATTAATTTTTTATATTGAATAGTGTAAGTTAATTTTACTTAGCTTTTTATTTTTACTTTTTTTATTTATTTTCTACAGGATAGAAAATCCAATAAAATGCTAAGTAAAAAAAAATTAGTCTTTATTAACGTACTTTTTAAAGTAATAAATTTCTATGTATAGTTATGCATAGCCCAATTAATATTCTTTCAGTATCAACAATTAATTAGAGCGTGAATCCACTAAATTCAAGTTTTCTTAAACTGTGGCTTAAGAATTTTAACGTATATACCCCACTACCTCTGATCCTATCTATTCATAAAATCATTGTAACAATCTACGCCAAATATCATATAATAATAACCTACCTACTACTATATTTACATATACAACGATAACTGGTAAGTAGGAGATACAAACCATAGCATGGACTTTCAACTTTCTACTTCTTAAAGAAATAAAACTAATAGGAAATCATTATAAAACCGACATCGACGGTGAAAAGGCAGTGATAGAAATCAATATTTGATATCTTAAATTTAATTGTTTCATTTGTTTCATTGCGTACAGTGTTAAATTACATTAGTTAATTTGTTCGGTACAGGTGCAGTTGCGATAGATGTAATATATATACGTATGAAAATTTTTTGTCCATTTTGGATGTAATAGGTATGTTAAGTTGTATTAAGTGAAATAAGGTATTAATCTAAAACGAAATGCTATAATTTGTTGTGGTAAAATGTTTATCTTAATTAAATGAATCGCCGAACGAGAGCTATACGTATATCATATATGTATAGATGACTTATTAGAACTTATGTAAAGTAACAATACAATAAAATAATACTTCTATAAAAGTCCTTAAAGGGCGTGGTCCATTATGCTGATTAAGTCAGGTAAGGCAAGAGATCATTTTATGTATAAAAAATCATTTATCTATGAGTCGAAATCATAGATGTGATAATTTCAATTTTTGATTTGATCTATTGCGGTTGGAGAATTCGAATTAAATACATAGGATGTCTTTCCATCTACGAGTAAAACCCAGAATATTCTTTTTGTTAATTACGCAATCTTTCGTTAATAGCGTTTGCAGACAACGATGCAACACGTTGCAACACAAACAATCACAAAAAACATCAATAGTTATGTAATAATCGAAACGACTCAAAATTATAGACCGCAGAAATCATCATCAGTCATCATCAACATGACGCTGAATAAATACAAATTCTTGTCAATAGGGTTCCGCACGTATAATTTTTTGTTTTGTTTTTTTTTTTTTTTTGATTTTGTCGTTATGTCTTATTTCTATAATTACTATACTTTAGTAGAATATACCCGTAAGATTATTAGCGTAATCAAATTTTAGTGATAGAGTGGATATATGTATTAGTTAATCATTAAGTGGATTTTTAGGTGAGATTTGGTGTGATTATTACTTTTACAGGTAATTTTGTATTTTAATAAATTTGCAGTGTGTAATATAGTTTGTTATGGCTTCTATAATAGATGTAATTAGAATTACAGAAATTTACTGATATTTGTTTACTCGTTAGGACGTCACTAAGGATTGTAATTAGTAATTACAGTTGTATCGTATGATGCCACAATATACTTATAAAAGATATGATATTGCGCATTGTGAGCGTTTCGCTGTGACGTAGGCAAAAGAGTAGTTGTGTACATGTGGTAGTAGAAGTAAAGAAATTTTGTTTTGTTTATAAAAAATACCTGTTTTTCTCTTTTTTTTTAATTCTGTAGAAACATATTAAGATTCTGAATGCGTTGTGCTACTTTTGGACGCGATTCAGATAATCAGTCAAAAAAAAAGCTTGCCCGGACATAAAATTTTTCCATTTTCCTAAAGACAATATATTTTTTAAAAAATGGATTCATGCAATCGGAAGAAAGGACGAATTTAATGTGAAAAATTGTATAGTATTCGAAACATTTTGAACAAAGTGATTCTAAAATAAATCTACATCAGGTGTTAAATTACCCCCTTTCCGATATCGACTTCTTATGGGGTATTTATATTAAACGTCTTTACAACCTTCCTCAGCGTTATCATCGGTGATAATGCTGATAACGATAAAGAAACGAAATCGAATAAAATTTTATGCATTTAAAGTATTTAGACGGCGAGCCCGTTTCGCCAACCTTCTTTGGCGCCATTGTTGCCAAATTTTTTCGTTAATCAAATTGAATAGTATTATTCTAACCTTTTACTTTAGTAGTAGTAGTTAAAATGCAATTTGAATTACATGTGTTTATATTATACTTACATATGTATAAGTATATATATAAGTATATGTATTGCTAAATTGAATAATCCTTTCTTTCCTGGTCCATAACAACGATAAATAACTATTTAATAAATTTATTATACGTTGCTTTTTGTTTTATTTCCTTCACATGATATATTTTATATATATTTTATATATATTTTATATAATCAAGCTGTTAAGTAAAATTTTAAACTTGACACAGTACAAGTAAAGTACTGTATCAGTTGTAGTTATAATACAGAAAAAAGCAATCAGTTTTTACTCATCAAATTGCATCCTGTCGATAAGCTTATTATTATTATTATTATTATTTTCCATTGAAGATGAACGCCGGTACAAAGAACTAAACAAAGCAAATTACAAAACGCTAGCCGTCTAAATGCATAGAATGACAGATTTTCTCGTTTTTTTGAGACGATGCTACAGCATGTTATCAGCAATATCAGCGATGATAACGCGGAGGAAGATTGTAACTTTACCCAATTAAAGATTGTGTCCCCAGCTTAAATTTACTTCATATAATCTCAAAAACTTTAAGGCGAGTATGCACTTCAATTAGGCGAGATGTTGCAATAAAAAGAAAAGGGCCAAAGGATGAACTAAATAAATTATTAGAAAGGTAAGGCATATAATAGGTACTTGAATGTAAATTATTTGTATGGTTTAATGTGTTACTTCTTTCTTTTAAAAGCACAAATATAGCCAACCTACAAGTAGCAAGTACTAAGAAATCTAACAATAGTTTTTTTGATCAATGTAGCGATGATGAATTTAGTAATACGGCTTTTATAGAAAATGGGTATTTAGTATTTGATTTAATTTTAATTAAGCAAATTAATTATTAAAATTTATAAAAAAAATTATTACGTATAAAATAAGAACAATAATGAAATATTGAAACTCCAATAAAAGATAAGTAAAATAATTTTTAGGATGAGAATTATAACATACTTTCTAATATTAATTTAATAAATAAACTTTATATATATATATTTATATATATTATATAATTTATTATAGTTCTTCATAATACGTACGTAAAGATTTGTCAGTTATATTTGATTTTACTCTTTTACCCACGTCAACCGCGAAGCGAACCCGTTTTAAGATTCGGAATATCAGGCCTCAGGCCCTGGTATGATGCAAATACTTGCATGACGTCACAAAACTTCTAGAAAATACTATAGACAGTATTAACGTCTAATTTCTAACATAAAACAAGACGCTTTTAGCTAGAATAATTCAGAGCAAGTATATATTGATAGAATCGCATGCTTTTGAAGTAGACAAATGTCGGCACGACAGCCATTAATAGACATCAAAAATATAAAATAATTGATAAAAATACTATTATAATAGTTATTTATGCATTAAGGCAAAAAAGGACGCTTTGTTGCTCGCAAGTGACAGTTAGCGCGGGACACATGCGAAGCTTGATAATCACTGAGAGCAACGCGAAACATGAGCGAAATGCATATTGCGTTTTTTCTACAATCGCAAAAACAACGACATAAATTATACAAATTTACTTCCATTCTCGAACAACCAAATTGAACGTCGGTTTCTTCCTCTATGAGAATGAAGAATTTAATTAGAATGGTCTAACATGTTTGTGACCCTATCTTCAAATGTGAAATGAATTTAATTCAATGGAATCCTTGAATGTATTTTAATGAATAACGAGTTATACTTATTAAAACTATATAATTTTATTTCGAATGAATTCCGTCTGGCATACAATTTTGAAAAATCATAGTAGCCATGATTGCAATATGGCGAATTGACTACTAAAATATACCTTTCTCTTTTCATTCAATGCACATATGAGTAAACCATACAATTGGCAATCAAACATAAAATTGCTAGATTATTAATTATTTGGATCTAATTATGTAATTTGATTACAAAAATATCAAAAATGGTGTCTGTAATACTAATTACAATCTAAAATTTTGTTGGAATTGATATTAATTTTTCAGTCATTTTACAGCAATTATTAAAATTATTTTTAATTGTTATATAAACGTGTTTACTCACTGTCGCTAAATTAACAACTTTATCGCCCTAGAGTGAAAAATATTCACTTTACGCCCGCGCTTAATTGCGTAAAGTAACAATTATTAAGTGATTGTAGAAGAAATAAATTATAACTTATTAAAATTTAATTTTGCTTGGAATAATTAAATTTAAAATAAAATCATCTGAGAAATAATATAATGTATACTCTGCTTAAGCATGAAATTGTAAACGCTGCTAAACTAATGGACTATTAATGGTGTCAGAATGTGGTACTCAGGGTACTCTCAATATATACTAGCTCTGGGGTAAATTAAAATCCTCACATAACCATGGTTATAGAGTGACTTTAGAGCAGTGAACTCCACTAATTGAAACGGGCACGTAACGCAAATAAAGTGAGCTGATTGGCTGAAATAGACAACCCTAAGGTGGGAAAGCAATCTATTTCCTTCTGATGCATCTGGATTAATAAAAAGAATGGAACTAAATATTTATTTCTGATCACAATTTATTTATTAAATATGTTGAAAGGTTGCAATGCAGTGTAACATGCTATTGATTAATAAAATACCTGTTATTAATTTATATATATTACGAATAATTGTATATTTACTGATTATCATTATCAGGAGAATATTTATTTTAACTTATATAAATTTTCACTTTCCGGAGACATGAATATGGGCGCGCAAATCTTTTACCTTACAGGTAATAGAATTTATTCAAAATCGCATATGTAATGCATTTATTATTGACATTTAAAAAGTTTGGAAATAAGCTATTCTTTACTCTAGGAGAGGAAGATGCTAGTAATATACTTCCCCGCTGAGGCGGGGAAAATAATGACGGCTGAATTTATTTCTTTAAAGGTTACATAGAAACTGGCATGTATATTGTTTCCAAATTTATGTATGTGAGATGATCCAACTAGAGTTGGATCTTTCACTTATTCCGTGAACAGAAAAATGAAAAAAGTGTATTAATAATAAAATAACCAATTATTAGTACAAAAAAAAAATTAAATTTAAAAAAACAGAAACTAATAGGTAAGTACTTTTAATTGATAAAAACATTATTTAGAGAATATAATGTTTAAAACAATAGATGGTAACCTAACCTAACTTACTAACAAAAGTAACGAAACAAAACTTCTTAGTTCGATAATTAACAATTTAAATATTTAATCGATAAATAACAAACCAAAAAAATAGATGCTTGTTCTTGTGTAATTTTTGTATAAATAAAATAAGATAATAAATATTGCTACTAGCCAGTCCTATTAAAAATTTTAATTATTATTTGTTTATTTTATTGATTTAATAATTAAATGCAAGTATGCAAATTTCGCGGTGTCAGCTTCCCATACTAGCTTCGAACTACTGCACTAACAGTGAAGATTATTCGATCGATAATCAATATCGATTTTTAAATTGATTTTATACTTATCTTATTTTACTTATAAAATTGAATAAAATAATATTCTTCAAATAAGATACGAATAGTCACATAAATCGGTGAAAATAGTCTGTTTACTATAAAATTTTAGCGGTAAGAAAGTTCGGTGAAGAATACTTCATCGAACTTGGCAATACTTTGCCAACCTATTTTCAGGCAAAAATCAAATTTTTAACAAAAATGTGAATTTTACAATTAAATAAAAAAAAATTATTTTAAAAAATTATTAAAAAAATAATTTTTACTTTTAGAATATTTCAATTACAATTCTAATCATTTTGCAATAGTCCATTGCTCATTTTACAGAAGTTATTTCATAATTATTAAGTTGGAAGTACTGATACGTCATTTTTCCATCGATGACGTGCACCGTTATTAGCGCCGCGGTCTCTTTAGGTAAGAAATTATACAAGATATTTAGATGTGATATAATACATTAGTCATTAGAGAAGCATATGAACAATTTCATATTTTATAGTTGACTAGATTAAAATATATAAAAGTTGCAAATAAGATAAACAAATAAGTAATATATAATATGTACATATGCAACAAGGAAAGTTAATATTTTTTATAACAAAACCAATCATTCATTGATTATTATTATTAGAAGAATATTTACTTGAACCTATATAAATTTTCACCTGCCGGTGACACGAATATGTGCGCGCAAATTTTGTACTCTACAAGTAATAGGAAATGGGTCTATTTATATATTTGTTTATTTATTAATTTAATCGTATGTTAGCACGTTTATTAACGAAACATGTTTTAATAATCTTCTCTTTCTAGTACACTATAGGTTTGTAACCATTCATTTCAATTACCTATTTCAAATTCTTCATATTTTCAAACTCGTTTAACATATAACGTTAATTCGACAAGACACTGGCGAAATCTGAATTTAAAATAGAAAAAATTATGAATGAATGATAAAAACTGAATAAGTAACCATCTTACCAGTAAACAAGGAAACAAAATTATAAATTTTATTAGTTTCTTGAATTCTGTTCAAGAATTCAAGAAACCTTGATTTCATCATTTTTTGTAATCTTCGCCTTTTTTTTTCGTTTCCGTTATTGTAAGTATGTCTATCTTATTTTCCAGGAACTCATCTTCTAGTTCTATTTCTTTTCCCTTTATGCTTCGTATATTCCATGTTGCTAATCTCCATATTTCTTCGTTTTTTCTTCTCATTGTTTTCTGCTCCTTTCCCCAATTCTTTTTCAGTTTTTTGTTTGTTTCTTCTCGTCTTCCCAGCTTCCATAATCTATCCTATTTCGATATTGTTCCTCCTTTCGTTTATATATTTGGCACTTTTTGCTGGTGGCCATGTGCTCTATATCTTTACCTTTAATTCTTGTGCAGTTGGCGCATTTGATCTCATTTTTCTCACAATCTTTCCCTTCATGTCCTTCCTGTCCACATCTGTAGCATACCTCCGTTCTTGTACAGTACTTGGCTACATGCCCATAGCAGCAGCATTTATAGCAGATCGCGATCTTTACATATTCTCTCTTCCTCTACTGTTTTACAGTAAAATCTATCAATAATTTTCCTTTGTATTAAAAAGAATAGAAGAAAATGTAGCAAAAAAATAGTAAACATATCTGCATATATATATATATATATATATATATATATTATAGATACCATAAGAAATAATTTGGCAATATTAATATTATTTCTAAAAATTTCAATTCCCTTTTACTTTACTTTATTTCTCTCTATAGATATTTCTCTTTTCAATACAAGCAATAAATGTTTTTTTTTCTTCGATTTACCTCTTTTCTTCATTACTACTTTCTACTACTTCATTACTACTACTTGTGTAGGATAACCTATACTTCTCTCTTACACCATGCGAGTTTTTTCTGTCTCACTTCCTCTTATGTACTTTGTCCTACACTTCTCTCTTTGTTTGCTCGCTGCTAGCGTACGAGTCTAGTAGTTTTCCAGTATACTGTTAAAAAATAATCACACGAAGTGCACAGTTAAAAAAAAGCTAACGCCTAAAAAAAAGTAAAAGGAATATGAGAAACAGACTAAGTCAAAGTGAGATAGAATAAGTGTATTAGGAGACTGGATTTATTATCATTTTTGATTTATTGAGCACTAGCTAACTGGTAAACTCGCAAATCGGATGCGGTCCCTAAAACAAGTTTGAATATTTGGAACTAGCCGGGTGGGGAGACGCAATAGCATACTATACTATGCGTCATACTAAGCCATCGCATCATGATTGGCCATGCGAAAAACTACTTTGGCTATTCCCAGAGCCTAGTTAATACATGTATTCTGGCCGTGGAAATAACTATGTATACTTCTAAACTGATAAACACAGAACAACTATTCTATAACTAACGTATAATGTACTAATGTATAACTAACGTTATACAACCGATATAACGAAAATGTAAAATTTCTCGTCATAAAAATGATGTGATTTTTTGTTTCATCTAACTGAAATATATACATTACCTGAAAATTCCTACACAATTAAAAGGAGTAAATCAAAGTAAATGGATATTACTTATTTTATATACTATCTAGTATTTAATTGTTTAGTTTTTTTATCTCAGGCTTCAAGCATAATATTTAAATTATAAAAGAGCATATTAGAATTATTAGAAGACAATGTATTTTATATAAAAGACGAGCAGTTAAGCCATAAATGTATCTTTAAAAAGAGATGGAACAATGTCTTGTTCTAGAAATAGGTTATTCTAAAACTGTCTTAGGCATGTTTGATGCTGTATTTTTTAAATTAATTTAAAGTATAATGTAAATGTAAAAGTGAGAAGTTAATATAAAAATACGATAAGTGTATTGGCGAATAAATTTGTGTTTTTAATTTAAAGATGCATTATAACTACAAATAAAATAAGAAATTAAATACAAATACAGAGAATTTATGTATTAACATTAGCATACCAAACGATCTACTTTATTCATCATTCATTTTCTCGGCCAGAAAACATTCATCAAATACTATAGAAAAGAGAGTAATACGTCCAGCTTCTCGTAAATATTGACCATCGCTCCCCTAACGGTAGTTGGTGCAGTTACACCGCTCACAGACAAACTTAATCACTGTACATCACAGATATCCGTGCTGTGTATGCATTATTTTTATTTATTCACATATCTCGCCATTTTATATTTAAGCCGAGGCGGCGTTAAAGTTTGCTTTTTATTATAAATGTTAATTATCAATAAATAATTAAATTTACCAGATAAACAGTAATATTTTTCCTAGGTATTGAATTTATTTTTGTCGCTTGCTGTAAATTTTTATAAGCATAGACCATTTTGGCTGTTTTGTGTTACTTTTTACAGTTAATTATGGTGTTATGGTGCATTTGCATTTTAGCAAACGTTTACTAAATATGAGTTATAATATGCAGCAAGCTAATTTAGAGGCAATCTCAGCAGTGTATGGCCGCTGCAGTTGTAAACATTTTTTCAAATCTGTCTCAAAGAGACCGAAAGCCGTTTTTCCATGCCAAAAAATGAACAGATGTTAGTGCCGAATGCAAACTACTTTTTTATAATATTTACAAGTAAAAATTTTTATATTTTTAGTTTGAAACAATGAATTGTAAAATTAGTATACGCATTTTTATTTAATCTATCACTTATCACTAACATGGTCTGGTAGATACTTAATCTATAATTCACAACACCCAATATCACAAAAAAAAATCAGTAGTAATCGGAATTGTGGATAGAGCATTAAAACTAACAGACTCAGAATACAGACATCACACTACAAAAAACTAAAGAAGCTCTTATTCAAACCAGTTTCCATTAAAATTTATACACAGAATATTTTATCAAAGAATTCACAAATTTTATAACAACACAAAAAATAGCAAAAACTAAACCAATTAAATACATATCACTTCCATATATACAAAATTTATCAGAAAAATTAACACATATTTTTGAAAAATATAAAATACTAGTGGTACATAAAGGACACATTGTTACAAAACATGTACACATTACACATTTTTTGACACATTACTAAACAAAATAAAATTAAATCACACACAAGAACAGAGAAAGCAATGTAGTATATAAAATTCCATGCTCAGATTGTAATAAAGTTTATATTGACAAACAAGTCAATATTTAAAAAACAGAATAAGTGGACACAAATATGGCAAAAAAAACAAAACAGCATTAACACAGTAATTTTGAACACTGAAAAACATACATACAAGAGAGAAATTTTAGAAATGATTCAAATCAAAAATCATGAAAACCCTAATAACTATAAAACAGACAAAATACTTAAGCAAATCATACTATAACATAATGTAACTAAGAACAACAAAAATTACATAATACATTTTTACATGGTAAACTCGCTATTTGCCCAAAATATAAAATAGCGATATAGGTGTTTTAATAATATTGCGTTTACAATATTAAGTATGAAAAATATAAAATTACAATGTTAGTACTAAGTATAAACTCTAAGAGAAACAAAATAAAATGAGTGCCAACGATAAAGAAAAAAAACTTACATTAATAAAATGATGAGTACCCAAAAGGTATCACCTTTTATGTTGGCCTGGTGCGCCCTTGAATGCGAGTTACAATCATCGGCTGGGTTTATCGTGGGTTTTATGGGCGCCACTGGAATTTTAAGAAAAATCCAGAACCCTCACCATGTTAAGTGAGCAGGTAAGCTCACCAAGAAAAATATAAGTGATAATAAAAATAATAACTAATAAGTAAAATAAATAAAATTACATATACGCCAATGGGGTGTTTAAAAGATTAAAACTAATAATACTAAAAGACTTTCGAAGCCAAATTCGAAGTGGACATATGATGATGCCCTTTAGAGCATGTAAAGATTAAAGTTACGTATAATTTCACGCAGGTGAAATAGTTATATACTATTATATATAGTATAATAGTATATATTATACTATACTATATATAGTATAGTATATACATATATATATATATAGAATAGTATATACATGATGTGACATGATTAACCAGACAATTACAATATTCTGAGCTTTCGAAGGCCAAACCAATTATTAAAGCACTTCAATGCTTCCTCGTAGTGAAGGTGAATCCCCCTCAAACGGGTTAAAATAGGTTGCCTATTTTAAGGCACAAACCTTAAACACTAAAGCAGCAGCCTAACTTTGAGGCATAAAACACTACTTAGAAAATTATCTCACTACAAGTATGTCGTACGTACATATCGCGTACCGGTGGATTAATTAGGTCTCGAAGCGAACCTTTATCAGCAGGAACTATCACTTTGAACGGGCAGGTTGACCTATCGCTCAACCGCCGTAAAAAAAAACACGCCAAAATTGTGAATTCTCCACCGGTCGAAAGATGGAAAATAAGTCCACCGCAAAATTGCGTACTGAAACTATATAGATCGATTCCCACCAGGAACCATAGTAGACAAAAATGAGCCTTATTAAGCACTATAGTAAAATCAGCGCAAAGGGACAGAAAAGATATTTAAAAAAAAAAATTAAATAATTTCTAACGTAATGAATATTTTGAACCTTTACAACATACATAACTATTTGAACAGTATGCGCAAAATTATAATATTTAACTATCCAATATAAAAAAATTATACATATCTATCACTTCTCGACCCCTCTAACCCTCTGCGAAAAACCAACGTCACAATTTTAAAATAATATAAAAAACTATGGAATTTCAGTGGAGCAAATTACTATGATTACCCGTATTTTTTATCAAGCCTTAAAAAATTATAATCTGATTCTATTATGTAGCACTTAATGCAATTCGCCTGATACTATAATTTTTTACTTCTTTCGGATTTTTCCATTTACTGCTCAATTACATAAAACAAAAATTAAATGAATGCATAAATAGCTTTATTAGACCAACAAATGATGTTTAAGTTACGAATAATATGAATATAATGGCAGAACAAGCATGAAAGTTATTTTTCCAAAATTGAGAATTTTAAAGGAATCATAGTTGTTATATTACCTCGGCAACGCTGGGGTATAGTGGCAGCACATCCTGAACAGATGGCGCTATTTCACTACTGGCCTTAAAATGTCTGTAAAAAATAGGGAGATGGTTCCCATCTCCCATCGCATGTTACCTATAGTATGTTACTATGTACCTGCCGACAAGTGGTAAGAAAAATTACGCAAAACTTATTTTCGACAAGTCGAAGAAACTTGATAACTAGTGGATTATGCGCATGCGTAACGTAAAACTTGACAAAAATTAAGTTTGCGACTAGAAAAGTTGCCAACTGTAAAGTGCACTTAACATATAATAATTATTATTCATAGATATTAATAAATAATAATAAAGCAAATTACAAGGGTTTTTTTTCAATACCATTTAAGTTTTTCATTTTATGAAAAATATATATTTTTAAATTGCACTTCGCTTTAGTCACTGCAAATGTGTAAGTTGGTGGTTCTTGCTATTCTCCTTAAACTCAATTCAAATCGATCATCATCGATTGTTTCGCGCGCAGTCCCAAACAGGTCGAAAGCGGCCAACACCAGGTGTGTGTATGCACAAAAATAAAATAAATAGGATGTTCCTACTAGCCGATTTAAAAGGGTACAAAGGAAATTACTTTTTTTTTAACTTAATGTGTCTTAAAAACGTCAGTACTTCTCCTTAATGGACACGTAAAATTGGTAGTTATGTCGTTAAAAAGATTATTTATTAATATTAGTAAAAGATAATGAGGCTTAGCGTTTATTTCATAATACCGGCGTACTTAGATAAGGATCCTATGTCCTTGTCTATGTAAAAAATTATATATATATATAATATATATATATATATTATAGTAATATATCATTATACAGAGTGTTAATTTATAAATGACCATAGCTGAACTGAATAGACCAAATTAATCCGATTGAGATGATTTCTTTTGCTGTTTGTATCACTCCATCATATCTTGGATTTGACCAACAGGGACACTGATCCGAGTGTTCCAAAACAGAGTTAGGCTAACCAGTTTTATTTTTTTAAATACAATGTGCTACCCTTTTTATTTATTACTGATTTATTACTTTATTTATTACAAAGAAACAAAATTGTTCTTTCTTTTTAATGTTTTTGTTTGATTATTAAGAAGGCCATAATTCATTCAAAGTCGTCGTAAATCTGGTTGAAAACTGGTATATCGCACTACTTCACATCAAATAACTAAGAAGGTAATTGAGTAGTAAGTAAAATTATTCAGTACCAGTACGATGCGTAAATGGGAGGTTTCAATTCATCGATTTTAAATGAAAGCAAGTATGAAGTGTATAAAGTAACCATCTACTTTTTTCTAATACAATTTTACATTTGAAAACAACAATTTTGCAACATTATGTTAACAAAAAACAATTTGAAATACTTTGCTAATCGCCTTACGGCGTACACCACTGATTCAAATAATAATTTTTTTATGTATGGTGAAGTGCCTAGTTTTAATATTTAATTTTTTTCAGACATCGGACATTTCATGTTATGTGTGACCTTGCCAAATAGACCAAATTCAAAATTACCTCTATTAGTAGCAGCACAAAATGCACATACGATAAAAATTTTATCGTATGTTGTTGTTGCTGACTGTAAAGTAGGTCCAGTTAATTCCCTTCAGGTATTAATAATTCGTTGTTCGAGCTCTATAACATCTGTAATCGGATTTCCAGGAGTATAAACTTTATTCTTCAGATGTCTCGACAAGATGTCAATCAGAATCAAAACCAAATCAAGTGGTTGTTT
This sequence comes from Platypus cylindrus, assembly GCA_949748235.1. Lineage (NCBI taxonomy): Eukaryota > Metazoa > Arthropoda > Insecta > Coleoptera > Curculionidae > Platypus > Platypus cylindrus. Next base: position 34,996,912 of record OX456488.1, read on the forward strand.
ATGATTCTACACTACACGTTTATTCCAATAACCTCTTGGTGCGACTTCTCATAAACTAAGTGGGGATGTTCTACAGCCCAAGTTCGTGTATTTTTTCTATTAATAATGCCATTGTTTGTGAATTTGCATTCATCACTAAAAAGAATATTTGATAAGAACGTACTATTTTTGGTCAGTAGGACATCTACATGTGCTATGAAATCTATTCTTCGTTGATAATAGCCATTTCGTAGCCTTTGAACTAAATGAAAAATGCATATTACTTGTAGTTATGACTTTTTAATATATTCAAAATGGTTATATGTAATAATAGAAATTGTTAATCAAGCTTTCGCAAAGATATGTGACGATTTTCTTCAATGGATAAAAATTCTTGCATTTAAATTTCAGATTGACCAACTTTTTCTTGGCGGGTAAATTCTGCTACTTGTGATGTAAGCAAATGACGTTGAGCCATTTGTTGGAAAACTCCACTTAACATTTTTATACCTGGCTTATTTCTCTCAGGAAATCTAGTAGTGAATTGTATAATAAATCTCGTATATTTAAACTGTATATTTTCAAATACTGATAGACGATCCAAATAAATATTATGCATATCTCATTTCTCTTGCTGTAAAATAAATTCGGTATGTAACTATTTTGTTTCTATGGGTAATGAACTTTCTAGTAACATTAATTAATATTTGTATTTAGTAACATTTAATTCTGTATTTATTTTTACAGGTGCAATAAGCCAAACTTACAAATTTTTATAAATGTTGAAATCATTCTGGTGCAAAAATAAAACATTAGAAAAAACAATATCCATTTTATTGTTTAGAAACATAGCAATACAATAATATTCAATAGATGTAATTAACGCTTTTTGTAGACGTTACATTAAATACGATGGCAAAGTTGCAGTTACTACCTAGCAATTTGAACCAAGTTCCTGATACAATTTAACCCACATTAATAAGAATAGCTCATACATCGATCGATTGTGTTCGATAAAACACAAAGTTATTCAAAATTTAGTGGGTGTATGAAATTTTGAGTTAACTGAGTTGTTTTCCAATTTCATTATAGGTTGCCGCATTTTTAAGCCGTCGTGGATTTTGTAACGCGTCCTATTTGAACAAAACTGATTATAAATCCTGAATTTGAATTTCTCCTTCTAAAATTAAAGGACATCATCCTAATCATACAATACGTACTTAATCATGTTATAATTCTAAACGTAGTTCAATAATAAATGTATTAAATTCCAATGCATTCTTTTACCAGTTGAATTTCGAATTTATGTTATTCAATAAATTTCAGCCAAACTTGTATGATTCTTAAAATCAGCGTATACTCATAATAACGCTTTAATCAAGGCTAGCCCGGATTTAAACGGGCAACATATTACAATTCATTATAATCATGTTCAACTGGATATTAACCGATGATGCATATTCAGCGATTTGATTTAGACTATAATCAGGGTAAACTACGGATAAAATACGGTGTATACCGACATAACTACTAAAAACAATATTTGGGTAAAATAGTCGGGGGGAGGAGTAGCAGTATAGTATTAGTATAGTGAGTTCTAGATAAACTAGCAACGAATAAAATAGTCAAATATAAATGAACAGATTAATCACAGTACAGTCATCATAATTTTATTTGATGTTATTCAAATAAGAACATTTGATACCTATTCTTTAGGTATTATTTGATCTTTCCATATTTTGTTATATATGTCCAGCATTACCTGCCTTTCATCTTCTCCCATATATTTTATCATTTCAGTCGTTATTGGATAATACCATTTATAACTTGATAATATGATGTGATACTACCAACACTAATCCATTCTACATATGCTTGATTGACAGTCTTCAAGGAGTTTGATAGACGGGCTTTTAATGATGCAAACTTAATTTCGGTTATATATCTGTCTACTATGTTTGATTGGGCATATAGGGTTTCACAAAACCTTTAACCTCAACTTGACACTTTATTAATTTGATATCCGTAATTCCATTGTCTTCATTATATCCATTGCATGGATATTCTTCTATTTCTATGTACTTCATATTATCATATAATCATGTATAATTATGTATTAAATATAAATATAAGATATATATTAAATTAATATTATCTTAGCTTAATAGCTCAGAAATTCGAATTTCTGCTTTTCCAATGAACAAGTAAGTCTAAAAGTTCATTATCTATTACCTGCTGAAAAAGGCCACTTTAGTACCACCAACGTCGGTGGAAATTACATGAAAAATTAATTACATATGTAGTAGATTTTGTAAGATTTGGCTTTCCCGCGTTGGTATATGCTTCTCCTATAATAAAACTCTTATATTATTATTTGCTACACATATGTGTTTATAATTAATTTTTACACGCCTCTGAAAATTACCAATTGTACTACTAGTTTGTATTAGGTTTAAACCAATGTCTCGCATGTTAATTTTACATTTCATGATATGTATTTAAGGGAACATTGTTATAAATTATATCTGATGGCATTTATTTCGCTGCGAGTTTCGAGTATAGCGTAGAATGGATGCTATCCAGCTGAAGGATCGTTTCGACACTACTATCAAATGCATACAGTTAATAGCATTTCATTTTTGAAAATTACGATAACTTAAATTACCCAACTAAATGTCCAATGTTATTACACTGAGAGCATTTTGCACTTTTCGGTTTAAAGCGAAGGTATAAATCCATAGCATGTAGATAAATCAGACGCAGTTAAAAAAATTAACTACACTGTCTTGGTATTATTTTTTTACGATTTGGCACAACCATATGTTTCGGTGGCTGTGCAGGCGAATTCCTATACTCCCAATACAGTTTCCTATATGGGAATGGTAGAGTATTTTATTAATAGTATTTTGTTATTATTTCAGATTCGGCATATTTCAAGACGCTATTTAACCAGATTCACTTATATAAAATAGGATTTATTATCCATTCTGTTTGGCAACTGATTTTGAAAAATTTTAAAATGTATGGATTGAATATTCATTTTTAAATTCGGGTAAAATGATTAATATAAGAGAAAAGCCAGTTTCTGCACCTGCGTCTCCCGTATTGTCAACATATGACAATAATAGTCTTATAAATTTTAATGTTGACAAAAGAGAAAAAAAATTATTGAAATCCATTGCTGATTTTTTGGTTTTTATATTACTGTCCGCTTTTTACATTACAAAAGCCATTTACAAATACTTTCTGCCAAGCTTTTACACAAAATATAAGGATCTTAAAGGAGAAATTTCATTGATAACTGGAGGCGGTTCTGGATTAGGAAGATTGCTAGCTTTAAGATTAGGAAAATTAGGAGCGACAGTAGTTTTATGGGATATTAGTACTGAAGGTAAGAATATTTTCATTAATAATATTAATATTACTATGGCTTTAATCCTGCAAATACTTGAGTAACATAGCTATTCCCATTACGGACATTACTTAAGTATTGGCCTAGTTTATATACTTTTGTTGGGACAGTAGTATGGACGGAGTGGCCGATTAATAGTGTCTACCCAAATTTTGGCCTTGGCAATGTATCATATTGACATGGTATCAATATGATATATCTTGTGTCATGGGTTTTATGAATACCCGAAAGCCATATTTTGACCGATAGGTGTTCTGATCCGAGTTTTCTGAAACAGTTTTCAAATTCATTAAATTTTTTTAAAATAAAAAATTTAAATCAGCTTTTCAAACCCCACATCATAATTTCGAGTCGTTCCGGAAATACAACCCGTCCAGAATTTACTAAAATTCGATTCTTTTTACCGAAAAAACCGGCAAAGATTACTAGGAGTTCATCTCTATTATTCACTGTTTTTAGAATCGTGCAGCACAGGTCACGTGCAGATGTTGTAGGTGGTAACCCGGTCGTCATATGTCTGACATTCTTCTTAGTTTCAATGTGTTCGTTATTTAAAATAATTAAAGGCAACCTGATTTATTATTTCCGAAAAGTAGTGATGAGTTCCAAGCAAATTTTAGTGCTGTCCTCTAATAAATAATTAGATTATATTTAATTATTTTATTTTTATTTTAATTTACTTATTTTTATATGGATTTAGTAAACTTCTGAGTGTTTTATTTCCTAAACGACTTGGACTTTCAATGTGCGGTATGCAATGTTGTTGATGTGACTGAAATTGGCGAAGCTGACAATAAGGTACTGCATCATGAACTGCGCTTTACGCATTTTGAATATCCTACGTTGGTCCTTTAATTTTGCATATATACTATTATACTGCTATTATACCTACATATTTTATCTAATATAATATGTAGATAAATATATAGATAATATAGATAATATATTAGATAATATATATATAGGTAATAGATGATAGATAAGAAAAAATCGCACTTTCTATTTTAAAAAATCAAATTGGATAGCAAAACTTTATTTTGGAAAATGCGGATCCGAGTCCCTATTGGAAAAATGAGGATCTCGAGCAGCCATGAAAGACAAAATTACATCATGTCGATCGGATAAATTTACAAGACCAAAAGTCATTGGCACAATCCGAAGCACCCTGTATATACCTATTGAGTCCACCTACGTAGATAAATTTTATATCTATAATTCATTGGCTTTTCAATGATTTATCGATGCGAAAATTTGTTGGGCAGTGAAATTCAATGGCATGAAGGCGATGTTAAACCGTAGACGATAAATTAAAAAGGAGTGAATAACATACACATATGTAAAATATATACCTATTTATACAGGGTGTTTCGCCACTAGTATTTTTAATTTCAATAGTGGATAGGAGATGAAAGACTGAACGGAACATGTCTAAACGAGGGGGGGAGTCTATCTTCAATAGTTGCCGATGATATACAACATCATGGTGCTCATTAATAACTAATTACTTTGTTAGTTTTCTTTATTAGATAAATGATACACACTTTCATTTGTTTACCATAAAATAAACTAACCATCTTTTCTAGATCTTTTCCAGCGTATACAAAACAAGCAACCGCGCTTCCTCCCCTCTACACACACACACACACGAGCTAGATAACCTAACTAATAATTCGCTAAGAGATTTTATACATTCTCTTTTTAGCAAAACATTCCATAAAGCAACCAGCTAGCATATAGTCATCAGGGTTGTTATACCCTTATTGAATATAAGGGTATTGAATATATAATATATATATATATAATATATAATTGAAATAATAATAATCAGCATAATGCTGATTATTATTATTTTTTTAACACGAGAGCTCTAAAGTCAGTTGCCTCTTTTTCAACATAAGAAATAGAAATGAAATGTAAGGTTCTATTATTATTTGAGTCTCAGATTAATTGTATACAAGTATAGTATCTCGTTATACTTATCTATACTTATTATATAATATATATTTATAATATATTAAATATAATATAATTATTATAATAAAGCCAATTCTAGGTATAATGCTTAATATTCCCTTATTAATACATATTCTTCTACTTCTCACCCGTTCATGCATACAACGTAACTTGTTGTCTTTTAATTAGAACCGTTAAATAGTATGTTTATTATATGTATTTATTAGTCTATTATAAAATATGTAATAGTATTTACATGTAATAGAAAATAAATACATTCGCATTAATAACGCTCGGCGATCCGACTCGGCCAAGGGAGTGAGACACTGCCGTCGCAGTCATGATTTGTTTTTGTTTCGATAGAAAAAAAAAATTTAATTATGTTGTCTTTTATATTTTTTATCAATATTTTACTAATGAAAAAAATAATATTCAGTTCAGAGCACAGATAGCTGTGACGCTATTGCTTTTTATTATATATATAGCAATATTTATTTCTTAACCTATTAAAAGAATTACCTGTAAATGAGAAAGTAGGTAAATTTGCAAGCCGTAGTATCTACCTACCCACCAAAATTGTCCTAACTGGCTAATGATGATTAAACTATAAATTGATTTTTATGAACCTGCGTAAGGGTAAGTAAAAGGCTTCAGCCCTTTATTAATTATTTCTTACAAAATTTTGTTTAGCTGTTTTGTTAAACTTCCTATTTTTTAGACCATTTCCCTATGGATTGAACCTGCATTTTGGTTTTATTAGAGGTGTTCGGGAGACACTTTCTGGATACTTGAACAACCCTATGGCTGTTCGGCAGAAACCAACGTAATTTTTGAAAAATGCGAAGTGTAATTTACATTCTGACGCTGATTTTGATTACGTAAAGGACGATTATTATGAACGCTTTCCAAATCTATTCGATCAAATTTATTTACAATGTTTTCCTGATTATTATATGGTAACGCAGATTCCTGAATATGAAGATTAGTAAATGCAGCCGACTTATGTAAAATCAGGCTCAACTAAATTATCGTGTTGTTGTGGAGGTGGCCTATAACAATCTAAACGATAATTTTTTGCTTCTAATTTTAAAGCTTCTGTCTTTAACCAGTTAAGTGCAGTAACATCATTTAATTGAGCACTATGAAATAGTGCTAAATTTCAAACAGTAATTTGCAATTGATCTTCAGCTTAAAGAGTACTATAACGGCGAAACAAAGCATGCATGGATCTTAAATAATCTGCTATGCTCTCATTCTTGTCTTGTGTTCTATCTAAAATTTCTCTTACTAAACGAGGTTTAATAATCAGGTTCGAAATGTAATTTAAGTAATTTAGCCAATTCATCACAATCAGAAAATCGATCACGATTGGCTCGGAACCAACTAAATGTTCTATCACTAAATAAATCTATGGCAGATTCAAATAGTTGTTGTTGCAAAACATGCTTAGCAGTTTGAAGTTCTGAAACTCGTTCTAAAAATGCATGAACTGATAATTCGTGAATGTCGCCAGTGAATTTTAAATTCCATTTATGCACATGTACGTACGAAGAATGTACGTGAAAATGATGGTGAAAGTACTGGAGGGTTAACATCAAAATAAGGATTTTGATCTACCACCAACGAAGTACCGGAAACTGGATTACTCGCAGTTTGTGACAATAAGGTTACCCTGTGGAAGTAGCACTTTCTGACTTATTCAAGGCGCACAAAACATCGATAAGAAGCTGATCTTTATGTTTTTTCTGGTTTGTTGAAACCTGAGAATACATTAAGCGATGAAATAGAGGTTTCAATCTATCTCGACATAAACCTAAATGTTTTTGATTGTATGTAATTGTTAATTTTTCAATCTCAGCTAAAATTGTTGCTGGAGTAACTGATATAAATTCTAATTCGGTCACTATATCTATTGTGGCATCAAGGAATAACAAAGATTCATTAAAAGCGTCTAATCTTATCAGCTTTTGTAATGAAGATCTGATTACGGCTTCATTCTGTACCTCATCAATGTCTTATCCACGTAAACATGCTTCCAAAACGAACATATCTTTAGTCAGATAATCCAAATTATACAAATCAATTTTAAAATTCAAATTAATATTTGAATGAGAAGGAATAATTAATATTACCAATATATAAAAATATGAAAAATACAACAATATTATTTAAACAAACTTATTTTTCACAGCAGAAAAACAAGAGGAGATATCAGCAAGGAAAAGAAAAGAAAAACTAGCAAACAAGAAAGAATGCTCAAGACAGGCTATTTTCGTAGGGAAATGAAACTGGCTATGGCTAAATCGTTTACCATGAATTGTTAAATGTACCAAAAAAAAAAGAAAACTAAAACGGACAATGACTGTTGGGAAATCACACCACCTATTAAAAACGTGGTGTGATTAAAAATTAAAAACAAACCGAAAATTGTAAAGAAAGGTGGATCCATCTTCAATAGTTTTCGAGATAATCAGCATTTTCTAGTTTCTTTAAAACTCTTTGTGAACCGGATTGTAACTGACCTACGCAATCCTGTTGCTTGAAAATTAGAACCAACATTGAACTAATTAACGAGGTCAATTTCATGCGTAGTATAAAATTTCTTCATTTCCTTTGAGACAGTGACGGCGTTTTAATAATTTATTCGAATTTAAAGTCCAAATTTTTACGTAGTTTCAATCTTTCAATATTAATATTTGGTCATAAATAAATTTTCATCTGTGGAATTAAACCTATTATTAAATGCAGTCGTTGATCTAGAAAATTTTTGACACGATTAAACGATGAATTTTAAGTCATTCAACTAATTTTTTAATGTGTTAGATTAAGCATTGCAAACGAGTAGTAACTATTAATAATAAACATTTATCGTTCCATAAAATAAAATTTCGATTTAATAATGAAATTTAATTTCGGTTTGTATCGAAAGAAAGAAATAATAGCAAAGACGCTGGTTGATCGCTAGCCGACTGTGCTACAAATAACAATAATAATAATAATAATTTCCAATACAAAATGGTATCGTAATTCAGAGAAATAAAAAGCTTCGCTTTTCTTTTGCGAAGCGGTTACTTTATTTTAGCAATAAATTAGATTTAATAATTTTTATTATAATAATTTTTATTTGAATGCCCTGAAGAAAACGTGTCCATAAGTAATACAATTTCTTTGCTTTTGATCAAATACTTAATTTTGAAATCAAATTGTACCTCGTATCGTAATGTAAGTACTAAGTACTCCATTGGCATCAAGTATTCGCTAAGAAAATTATCAATAATTATGACTTGGAATTAAATGGATTCATGTTATAGTGACAGCTGGAAATAATAAAGAAGCCGAAAAAATTGTTTTTTAATGAAACAGTCTACCACCAGAAGCAATGGTATGGTAGTGGTGGTGCAAACCATTTAATTTGACAGAAAAAGAGAGAGATGAAATACTATGTACATGAGCAAGATACGGAAATCTTGTAGGGAAATATTTTTTTGAGTTCTGTTTGTGTGTGTGTTGTGTGCGTTCCATGCTACGGGATGGCTAATCAGTCGTCTGCCAGTAACCGGGAAATTACGCCACATGTCGAAGTTTTTAATTAAACAGTGTGACGTGTATTACGGAAAAATTTACACTTTCCGTATCACAGACCACGTGTCTATTCTATGGAACCCCAAGTAGTAGATTCTAAAGACAATTAGGAATTAATTTATGGCCGGTATTGTGGGAAATTATTTGATCAGCCCCTTGGTTTAACCTTGAGAAACCCCCCGTCTAACTTGAGAATTTATGGATTGGAATGTATTTGGATTTATTTGAAATTTTTAAGAAACAATTTATGGCAACTAATGGAAGATGCTTCATTACAATTACGACATAGTCTAACAGTGACGGAGATCGACCTCATTTTCGATTTCACATGAAATTTTTTCAATCTGGTGGATAGGCCGTGGAAGACCTATTGCGTGACCAGCTAGATCCCCTAATTTAAATTCCCTAGATTTTTATTTATGGGGTTACAGGAAGTATCTGGTATAAAAAGCGCCCTCTGATAATAAAGCTGCACTTCATGCACGAATTTTTAAACTTCAAAGATTAATTCATGAAAAAGCTGCAAAACTATTCTCAGGAGCTCATGAATCTTTTGTAAATCGGGCTCAGCATAGGATTGAAAAAAATGGTAGTCATATTGAACACAATCTATAAATAACTCATAAATTACTAATGAATAGATAGTGTGATGTGGTAGTGTATTGTGAGTAGTATCCACTACTCTGGATATTGTATTTTTATTGAAAGGTTAAGTGTGATTTGTATTGTCTAATGTAATATTCATTATTACGTTAGTGCTGTGGTTCAGTGCTGTGGACATGTGTTTATGTGATGATATTAATGATCAATTGCATGCGGCAGCAGGGTTGTAAGCCATACTATCTCGCCTGGTAAGTTGAAGTTCATTACGAACTTATCGTAGTAAATACACCAAATGTTAGTGGTATGCAGGTATTGTCTTAAGGTGCGTTGCCCTAATAAAGGTAGCATTAAAGAATTGTGTAATTGTAATTTGCTATCTGATTTGCTAGCAAGATTACGATAAGTATTTTTCTTTAACTAGACATAAGTAAAGTAGTTTTTGCTGGTTTTAAAAACAAAATAATTGAAAGTACTATGAAATAGAACAAAATTGCACCAATAAAGTTGAAATTAGAATTAAAAAGTCAAGTAAACTTCAAAACAGATTTTGAATTTTTTGAAGCAAATTTATTTTTTCTATTTTACTTTACATAACTTGCAAGTTTTTTAAATTTTGTGTATTTGTAATAAAAGTGTTTTTGAAACGTATTTTTAAAACTTGATTAACAATGTTCAATTTCTATGATTAAATTTTTTATATTCTAATTTCAAGACGTATTAAAAAATAACAATAAACAAGTGTGACCTTCATTCATTTGATGTGTGGGCGAGTCATTGCACGTGTTATATCATCGACGTCGCTCACGGCTGCCTCGATAGCGGTGGTTTATGGCCGGTTGGCTCGAGTCTCCGTAGAGTACAGTGGATATCAAACTGTTTCTAGCAACTTTTAAATGTTGTGCATTACTTTGCAATAATTAAAGTTGGTTTTTCGGGAAAAGTAATAATATACTTATAAATTTACTTATTATACTATTACTATTATTATATAATTAATAGTAAAGTATTTTTACTTTATTATTATATTATTACTATTATACTAATATATTTATTATTTTATCATCACTTATATTTTTCCTGGTGAGCTTATTTCATCACTCCAGATAGTAAGGGTTCTGGATTTTACCAAAAGTTCCAGTGGTAATAAAAACCACGGTAATCCCAGCCGGTGTTTGTAACTCGACATTCAGGAGCGCACTAGTGATAAAAGATAAGTTGATCCTTTTGGGTACTTCTGGTATAGGATAGATTATGGAAGCTGGGAAGAAGAGAAGAAACAAACAAAAAACTGAAAAAGAAGTGGGGAAAGGAGCAGAAAACAATGAGAAGAAAGAATGAAGAAATATGGAGATTAGCAACATGGAATATACGAAGCATAAAGGGAAAAGAAATAGAACTAGAAGATGAGTTTCTGGAAAACAAGATAGACATACTCACAATAACGGAAACGAAAAAAAAAGGGAGAGGATTGCAAAAAATGATGAAAGGAAGTGTATTTATATATAGCGGAGTGGAAAGAGAGAAAAGAGCAGCTGAGGGAGTCGCATGTATGATAAAAAAGGAATGGGCACACAATATAGAAGAATGGGAGGCGTGTTCAGAGAGGATATTGACAATAAATATGAAGGACGATAATGAGAGCATTAAAACGATAATAAGTGTGTATGGCCCAAATGAAGACGACAAAAAGGAGAACAAAGAGGAATTCTGGGAAATGTTAAGGGAGACGGTAGAAAGAGCATAAGGTGAAATATACATTGCAGGAGATTTTAATAGTAGAGTGGGAACGGGAAAACCAGGAGAGAGTAGAATATTGGACCAGAATGGGGAATCAACGCTAAATGATAACGGAAAAAGATTGATAGGAGTTTTGTCGAATCGACAATATGTTTATAGCAAATACCTATTATAAGCACAAGGATATACGCAAGTATACTAGAGAGATGAGCAGCAAAAATGAAAAATCAATAGATTTGTATAGACTACATATAGGCTACTATGTATAGACTACATAGTAGCAGGAAACGAAAATAGAAAGAACATAGTAGATGTAAAAGTGTCAAGTGTAAGGTCCTTTTACACAAAAAGTGTAAAAGGACCGGAAGTGGGAAGTGATCATTATATGGTTATATCAAAAATAAAGAAACCACTAAAATCAGACAACAGAGAGAGAAAAGAAGAGAAGATAGAATATGAGAAAATAAAAGCGTATAGACTAAAAGACGGAGAGGTGGCAAAGCAATATAGAGAAAAAATGAAGAGGATGATCGAGAGCAGAAATGAGAAATGAAAGACATTAAGTTTGGAAGAGAGTTGGGAGGAATAAAGATGATACTACAAACAAGCTCGGAAGTGTGTGGAAAAATAAATAGAAATAAGAAAATAAAACAAACGACATGGTGGACAGAAGAGATCAAGAGAAGGGTGACATTAAAAAAGAAAAAATGGAAGGAATATCTACAAAAAAATACTAGAGAAACGTAGCAGTGTTACCAGGAGGAAAGGAAAATATTGAAGCAATTAGTAGTAGAGGCGAAAAGAAACGAATGGGCAATAAATTAGAAAACGAAGCTGCAGAGGGAAAAAATATTCTATAGTAGACTAAGAACAATAAGAAAAGGTAAGACCAACAGTGCTACATATATAAATAACAAAAAAGGAGAAATATTAAAGCAGGAAGATGAAATAATGGAAAGATGGAAGCAATACTTTGAAGAGCTGCTGTCATACAATATAGAGAGAACCGATACAAGAGAGGCGGTCAATACAGAGAGACAGGAAAGCAAAGACGAAGAAGAGGAATTTAATATGGAGGAACTGGAAAAGACCATAAAACAACTGAAGAATGGAAAAGCACCAGGAAGTGACACAATAACGACCGAAATGATAAAATATATGGGAGAAGATGGAAGGCAGGTAATGCTGGACAAATATAACAAAATATGGAAAGAGCAAATAATACCTAAAGAATGGCAGCATGCACTAATAGTACCAATCTTTAAGAAAGGAGATAAGAAAGATTGTAATAATTACAGAGGAATTACACTACTAAATACAAACATGAAAGTGTTGGAAAACTCTGGACGAATCCCAGTCAGGATTTTGGGAAGGAAGAAGCATTGAAGACCATATATTTACGATTAAGCAGATAGTGGAAAAAACAAGTAAAAGAAAAAAAATGTATACATGGGTTTTCTAGATTTAAAAAGAGCATTTGATAAAGTAAGAAGAGATAGATTGTGGAAGATGATGTCAGAGAAAGAGATAAGCAGGAAAATGATTAGCTTAATAAAAAAAATATATGAAGAAAAGTCAAATAGCGTGATAGTCAAAAACAAGCAATCAAAAAAATTTAAAACGAAAGACGGACTAAGACAGAGAGGAGGACTAAGTCCAACATTATTTAATATTTACATGGACAAAATAATAAGGAAAACGAAAGAAAGAACTAGAGGACTTGAAGTGAAGATTGGAGCATTCGCAGACGATATAATGGTGGTAGCATCTAGCGAAAAAGAGCTGCAGACAAGCATAAATAAATGGAATGAAACACTTAAAGAGAACGGAATGGAGATGTGTAAAGAGAAAACAAAAGTAATGGTAATTGGGGAACAACAGGAGATAAAAATCATGGTAGATAAGGTAAAATTGGAGCAAGTGACGGAATGGAAATATTTGGGAGTAGAAATATCTAGTTCAGAAAAGCAAGAAGAAGAAATTAACAGCCGGGTAAGAAAAGCAATGAAAGTGTTTTACAGTATCAGCAATACAATTATGGGGAAAAAAGAAATTACGAGGAAAACAAAAATAAACGTATATAAAACAATAATAAGACCAATACTGACATTTGGATGTGAGACATGGATAACAGATAAAAAGGAAATAAGTACAGTTCAAGCGGTAGAAATGAAATGCATGAGGAGAGTAAAGGGAGTGCCAAAGATAGAAAGAATCAGGAATGAAGAAATAAGAAAAGAACTGGGAATGGAGGCGATACACGAATACATAGAGAAGAGGCAGTTGGGATGATGGGGTCACCTGAAAAGAATGGGACAAGAAAGACAAGTGAGAAGGGTATGGGAAGCTAGACCTGGGCAGAAAAGAAAAAGAGGAAGACCTGAAACTACCTGGGATGACATAATAGAAAAGATATTACAAAGAAGAAGAATAACGATGAGTGAAGCTAGTAGGATGGCAAACAACAGGAAAGAATGAAGAAAGTTTTGCGACGCAGTGACGCGAGGCGAAAAGGTAGAAGCCTAGAGAAAGAAAGAAAACAAGATAAAGACTAACAAGCCTACACCAGAAATGGTGGACAGGCTTTACGATACATACACATTCGAAAAAGGATTTATTTTTTTAATTTTAAACATACCTTGCCATATGTCAGACATTTATTTCATGATTTTAATCACATCCAGTACAATCCCTTATCTTGTTTACTTTATTGGTGTTGTTGAAGAATAGTTTTTTACATTCTTACCATAGCTCTTTTGTTAGAATTTTGCTTGTACTGCATCTATGGAATTTTTCGGCTCTCCGCAAACTTAAGCTTAATTTTTTCTTATTTCATGTAATTGTTTTATGGCACTTTCTGTAATTACACACCACTCAATTGCTTTTTCTAATTTTCAAATTTTTCTAAATTCAATTTTTCATGTTGCAGCAGTTTCTTTCTTATAAAGTTAATTTTTATACCGGTTACTAGCATTGTTTTAATAATTTCATCCTTTAGCTCCCCAAATTCACATTTAGAAGCGCTGTTTGTTAACTCTGTTATAAATGCTTCTATTGTCTTATTTGTTTGTCGATAAGTAAATAACATATCTATCAAATGTAATATTTTTTTTGAATGGAATAACTTGTGAACTTGCTTTTCACCACTTCAATTCGGTCTTTCTCTTTTTCAGATTCAAAAGAAAAAATGTTAAAAATATCAATTGATTTTTCTCCCATGAGATATAACATTTGAGCACATTGCATTTTTTTTTTTTAATTAATTCAGTTGCAATGGTGTAAATTTCAGTGCATTTGGTGTCTCGTTGATTCGTTTGAGAGCAATGTAACGCCCCTCGGTCGATTAATCTATTTCTTCAAATAAATCGGCTTCTTGCTCGGGCACCACCCGTTTGATTTCAGATGTCTTGCGGCTGCCTCACAGCTCCAAAGGGAAAGTCGGGAAAAAAGCCTTTACGAGCAGATTTTAGACAGTGGAGAAAATAGTCTTCCCAAAAGGCTTGGAAAAGAGTAGAAGAAAAGCCAATACTAAAATCATCGTGTTATAAAATTAAAATAAAAGACAACTCTTGTAAATAAGAAAATAAACATAAACATACCTAATAGCTGGGTCCAGTAAGAAAAAAAAGCAAAAGTCAAACAAAGCAAAATAAATAGAAAAACATAAACTTCAAAACTTACTCTACCACTGAACCTCAGCATCATTACCCAATACTAACTGCAGCAGGCACCACAACTTTACACATAAACATATAAACGGCATATTTCGCGGCTATCTCTTGCTGCCGGAGAACTCTCTTGCTAACCAGAAAGAGAGGAAAAGTTAGAATCGGGCTGCCGGAGAACTCGCTTGCTAGCCAGAAGAGAGAAAGGAAAAGGTAGTCTTTGGATTGGGTAGGCATGCCGGCTGAGGCCCCGCCTCTACCCCGGTCCGCGTCTCCTTACTTTTAGAAGTCTATGAGGAGTAGTCTCGACGACCAGGACTGTCAGTTTTCTACAGAAACAGCCCTTTATATATTCTGTTGGGTCGCGTAATTCGGAAAGCCCGCAGTGGGGGATGCTAGGTGCGCATAGGGGTAGTTTCTGCCGTTGTACGTATTCGATTAACAGCGTATACTTCGAAAATAATTAATATTACAGTCAATAATGCCTTCTCTAAGAGATGCAATTAAACGACTTTCGATAAATGCGACACGCCTGATTATAATGACATTGTCTTCGGGAATAATCAAATAATATTTCGTTTTTGTTTCACGACAAAGAATGATTCCAATTTATTCAAAATATATTAAAGTTTCGGAGCCTATACGTAAGCATAAAGAGCACATGTTGCGATGGGTTAACATAAAGTTAAACCAATTGTATCACATTAATTATATACGTAACTTTCAAAAAGTGTTCACAATGCTTATACGTAAATTTTACGTTTATGTACAAGTTACGGCCAGTACGAAATGAACGGAAAGTTGAAATTGATTCAACTTTACATTTGGATTTTGTAAGAAAATAGGGAATTCAATTTTGAGTTGGCAACACCAAGAGGAAATTGCAAGAATTAAAACTCTCAATATCGAGCTTCCAGGATATACGTATTTGATTTTTAGTTTCTTACGATTTAGTTACTTTTATTACTTAGTTACGACTTGATATGTCGTACTATGTCTACTACATTTATAACCCAGTCCGAGGAAATAAATATGCAACTATAATTGAAATTAAAGTGAAAATGCAAAAGCAGGGTTATGGGGTGTCGCTCTTTTATTTCCTTTTTCCTACAATCTATTTTAATTACCACATACAATATACCATCTTAATGGTTATTCGTTATTCTTAAAATAATTATCGCAGAACACCGAGTATAAATTCAAACAAACATCAATAATGTTTCACTTGAATGAATTAATACTTTCTGTTACCTGATTTTATTTTTCTTTCGCACAAAAAATGTTGTCATAAAATGAATATATAATCTACGAGGCTACATACTTCTGACTACCGGCGTTCTCGTGGCATACGCGCCCCGACCTAAACAAACTGACAAGCAAAACTTGTCAGTGTTACACTGGCTTGCAAGTTTATCTCGTGCAATCATTAACAAGGTATCTGAATATTAAAAGCATTAAACCATTCTATTTTTTTTCCTATATTTTTCATAGGACTTCAAGAAACAATCAATATAGTTGAAGCTATTGGAGGAACAGCTTATGGATATAAGTGTGATGTGTCTAAAGCAGAGGAAGTGTATGCGGTCGCAAGAAAAACCGAGCAAGAAGTGGGAGATGTAGGTAACCTGAAACTACAATAATAACTAGGCAGATCATGGTTATCATAGCCGCTTATGTTTATCCTTACTAATGCCGAGAATACATTTACATATACATTTATGTAGAAATTAATTCTTCCTATATAAAAATCAATTTACATGGACGATAATGTGCCGCGATAATCACTTCACGGGCTGGTAGATATGACTATTTTATATTAACAGACTGATAATTCGAACTACCGTAAAAATAAGAAAATATGCGAAAGTAATATAGATGGGCTGCGAGTGATTTGTAGCGGTTCTTTCGATAAGAAGCATCGAATATTAGTACACTTTAAAGTGGTTTATTTCCGAAATGGCTTATATTTTTGACGTATGGTTTGCGAAGCTGATTTAAAGCGTTTATTTCTACAGAACTAGATAATAAAACGTAGGAGATCTCAACCGCGGCCTTAACATTAAATTTTTCGAACTTCCGTAAAACTCTTTGGATGCAGTCTTGACAAGTCTGTAGAGTATATCTAAAAACTAATATGTCATCTATATAACGTTGAATACACGTAAAAATGTATTTACAAACGTAATAATTGGTTTGCCCCTTTCAAATCAATAACTGAAAAACACTTATGTCTTCAGAGGCTGCCAAAAATGTCTTCTGCGCTCTACAACAAACAATTCTCTGAGTAAAAGTATAAGTAAGTAAGAAGTATAAGTCTATTAAGTATAACCCTTAATTCGCTGTGTTTTAACAGTCTCAAATTATTAGACTTTTACTTAGGCACAATTACGATTGGACTTGTCCATTGTTTACTTTTAGTTTTTTACCAACACTGTTTGGTACAATAGTTCGTTTTTACCAAAACTCCATTCACCATCAACATCATCCACATCTCCATCAATAATTCTTTTTCAACCTTATCTTTCCATAAAAAACAAATGTCATACTTTCTGAAAAACTGGCTGAGCCCCCGCTTCTACTTTCAAATGTAATATGTACTTTTAAATGTAATATCTTCTGCAAGATACAATTTCTCTCTTCTCTATCTCTCTCACTCCGTTTATTTTTTGTGCACGTATAAATTCGTCTAGTATATAACCTATTTTACTTCGCTTTGTTTGTGCATAATTGCTACCGTGCCCTCAACTGTCACCGGGACTAAAATTTAGATGGGGAAACTCGAACAGTCAAATGTGTTCGCTAGCTATTTAGCGAAGTGTTATTAACTGTATTATGTATTAGTACACTCCGTCTAACTTTTCGATTTCAGTTGACTCTGTTCTGGCTTGCTCATACATCATTCTTGGTTCTGCATCCCATTTCTTTATTATTAATCTTATCACCATCGGCCTTCATGCACTCGTATCCTCTCCGTTGTTATTGATTGCTTCTAGACATTCTCTTTTTGCGTCTAAAAGTCTCTTCATTCCATCTGCTGATTCTTCATGTACATTCGGCAGAACTACTAACTTATCTATGTACTTGAAGATGATCAGTCTCGTGTTTTGAAACCTCTAATCTAACAATTTTCACACTGTCTCCTAATTGGCTTCGGCAGTTTTAAGATGTTATTTCATCCTACTTGCGTCACCTCTTATATTCATTTTATGATACTGCATTTTCTCTAGTGGCGATGCATTTGAGTTTTCATGTACTATTTGCCCAAACAGGTCTCTAAACGTAGACCATTGTTCATACGTTCCATCTAACGTAGGAATCGTTATGTGTGGAAGTTGGATGTTGTTGCTTTCATTTCTGCTCTGTTCATTTCCCTTGGTTCTCTTTATTCTAATATATATATTATATAATAATATATAATTATTCTACCTGTGCATGGATCGTGTCGCATTGACGTTGAAGATCTTGGAATTGCCCATCTGACTGATGGTACGTGCTCCTGGTGACCCATTGATTCCAATTTGTCTAACTGTTCTATGTTTCACCTCGTTCTTCATCTAGCTCTTTTAATAGTCGTTCATAAAGGCTAACCTACACTCTTTCCAGTAATCTCGCGTTGATATTATTTATGGTAGCTCGAATCATGCTATAATTGGCAAGTTGTATCTTAATTAATTCTTTTATGGCGTTATCAGCTCGTGATTCAGTTTCTAGTTCTAATCGCGATGGTGGTTGATTGCGGCAGCTTTCTTTTTATGCCTTCTGGTGCGCAGCTTGCACTGTATTCTTCTAGCACCTTTAGAATATCATCATAAATTATCTTGGCTCTATTACTAAAATTTGCTTCAGTGTACGGACTATTTCCCTTCGAGAAATTTTCGCTTCGCATTGTTGGAACTCCTCGCAATATTCTCTCGCTAATGCTCTCTTGTCTTCTATATATTGTCTGCTTTTTCTCGAAAGAACATCTTTCTTAATATTTGTATATAAATTATATAGGTTATCGGCTAACTTTTGTTGGTCGTCTATTAACGCTTTCATTATTATTTTATTTTTAAATATTTCTTTTTTCGACCAACCGTGTTTCACACCGGCAAAATAAACTTTCCCAGAAAACTCAAAGCTTCCTTAGGACCGCCGGCCCGATGTTGACCTCCATACTTTGGAAAGACGTTGAGGAGTTTGTAGTCCAAATACCACGATTCCGACTAATCCCCCTTCACTGCTTATGCGGCTTTTTATATACCCTTCTCGGTTATATTCCTCCCAAATAGCCGTTGTGGGAAATGCTAGATGCGTATGATGATGGTTTTTGTTGCAGTGCATATTTGGTGGTCAGTATGTAGTTCAATATAAATCGATTTGATTATTAACAATATCTTCCTTGAGTGATTCAATAAAACGACTTTCCGGAATGGCAACGAGCAGGATTAAAATGCTATTGTCTTTCGGATCATCAGTAGATTATATTTTGTTTTTATATCATGGAATTGGGACGATGCAACACCTAGAAAATGATATTTATACTATAATATGTAATATGTTATATATATATTATATTTTTTATATTCGAAATGGCCGTCCAGTAAAGAAAAGACATTAAAAAGAAATATAACAGAATAGGAAATAAAAAAAAAGGTAAGTAAAATTATGCATAGAATATGGTGTTTTACAGTAAAACTATTACTTAATTAATTATCCTTATAATCTATAATTTATTATAAATCTACTTAACTTTCGTGACCTACTATAGGCCGACCAACATTAAATTACATTTAAATAGTATGCCATCTAATAATGCGTTTACAAACTAACTTAATTAATATTAATAAAACACACAATACTATATTATTGATATTGAAAACCGATCATAGCTAAAGTTTGAGGTAGTTCTCCTAAACAAATCACATTCTACGAACGGTGATTATAGATGGTTCTACTTGTCTTCACAGCGAAATAAAATAAATTTAGTCTTCCAGAATTTGGTAACTTCGTTACAATATGCAGGGTGTCTGAACACTAATGAGAAATAATTATATAATGATTCTGAAAATTTGAAAGAATTTGAGACAATAATACTAAGACCTGATCATTTTTTCATACTTCGTATGAATGTGGTTCGGTTCCGAACCACATAAGCTAATGAACTATATTTAGCGACATATGAAAGAGACATTAGAATTCAAAAAAAGAAAAGAGGAAATGGATATTTTTCTTGTGCTTTTACTTACTGTACTTTATCGAAGACGATTTAATTAGTTTTTACAAAAATTAGATTAAGGTATATTGCATAAGATGTTATTTTAATATTTTTTATTAACCAAATGATATGTTTCTTTTTTACTTAAAGAGTCCTTATAACCTCAGTAGTTTTTATAATTAACACATAAAATCGGTAGTTATTCGTTAGAAAAATTATTAATGAAAGATAAGTAGTTTTTTATCATTCGTTTGGCATTACTATCATACGTTGGCAGGATTATCATATGTGCGGGGTGAGAAAGAAGTTGGGCCAACCGAAGTATGTCGAGCTGGTCGATTCTAGCAAGAGTTAGGCCAGCCAACACTGAACTGGCAATACCAAATAAATGGTAAAAATGATCAAATTTAACTGATAATTACGACTTTATTTTTTACCCACCCATAAATGTTTTTTTCGCTAATCGAATCATTACAGTCCATTATGTCTATTATGTAATGAAAAAATACATTAGAAATTAAATACATAGACCCAAATTTTTAATTTAGTTGTGATAGTGTATTATTTACGTATTTCTAGCAAAAAATTTCCAGTTATTTTATGATGGGTGTGATTGTTTAGACTCTTTTTTCGTGTAATTCTAACTATAGTTGGCTGTTATTTAACGATGGCAGCCCCTACTTGACCATAAAATATTGCCCAAAAGTGTCGAAATCGAATCGGAGTTTCCAAGGTAGAAAAAAAAAGAGAGAAACGTTAGGAAAAATGCTGTACAGGTAGGTGGATATTTGATCCCAAACTCCATGTTTTGAGATGTTTGATCTGAGCTCAAATCATTGTTAAACCAAAATTAAGTCAATTTATGTCCTATTCAATTACTGTTAAATCTTTTTTACAAAAAGTACTAACTTATTTTTAAAATTAAATTATTATTTCGATTCATAATTCATTATTCTGAATTTTTTCTCTTTCTGCATTGTTGCAGTCGTGCAAAAATCGCTGTGAAAATTAACTGACTTCACTCTTAAAAAAAAGAACATTGATTTAAAGAGAGAATTGCTGAATTTGCGCCTTGCCATTTTTGAACACAAATTGAGCAAAAATTTTCTTGGGCAAGTGCCCAATCTGGCAACTCCGATTCCGACAGTATAATTATTTTTCTGTGTCGATACAATTAAATGGAGTTCAGAGGACAATGCCCATAAGAATATGGATAATAATGATATTATTCTTATATTAACTATAAATAGTAGACAAAAGAACTCACGAAGTAAAAAAGAATAAAATATTTACTTTGCTACGGGAAAAATATTCAATATTAAGTAGGCATAGCCTCCGTTAAGTGTCTGGAAGGCTGGGTTTTGGAAAACAAAAGTTTACTTTTTTTATTTATTGTCATTTGCTTATTTATTTAGGTACTTCTAATATATCAATGTGATATTGTAATTTTAATATTATTTATTTTTATAGGTTACTCTATTAATAAATAATGCTGGCGTAGTTTCTGGAGGCTTTCTTTTAAATACTCCGGACCACCTTATCAAAAGAACGTTTGATGTCAATATTGTTGCTCATTTTTGGGTAAGCTAAAAAACATTATTTAATAGTTATTTATGTACTAGTAATAATACATAGTACGTTATTGCTTGACAGCGGTCAATTGAAATACATCTTATATGTATAATATGAGTTATGAATATCTTCATACAACATTTATTCTTAGTTCTATTCTGGTTAAATACAATATTCTTAGTATTATTATTATTCTTATAATTATTATTATACATTTATTTTTACAACTATTAATATAATATTATATAATTTAAGCATTTTTTGAATTGATTATTTTGCTGAATAGCAATCCCACAATGGATTATTGCAGTTAAAGCCGGATGTTCCAAATTATAATGAACCCCAATGAGTTCATTAGCTTGAGGAATAATTCGGACGGTTCTGGATTATTCCTGGGAATAACCCGAAGGTGGGAAATGAATATTCAATAAAAAGGGTAACAACCATTTTTGGACTATCAATCGGTGGTCAAAATTCTAGTTAAGGAATAGTTAAGTTAGAAAATAGTTTATATTAATTAAGTTTTGTTAAAAGGATAAATAAAATAGATGTCTTGTTCTACAATCAAATCGTTACTACTAATAAAATATCGTGAAAACGTCGAAACGTCAACTGGCGCAGCCGTAATGCGAACATAATACGGAAAAATTAGTTGCATCGAGTCAATTAATCAAAGAATCTCCCTTATTCTACAATTCAACATAGTCATCTATATTTCAACTTAATCATCAACTTATCATTATGTTCTATTTGAACATCAATATCTCCGTTTCAACTAAACATAAAACACAAAATCATCTAAATTTCACTATCAACATTAACATTTCAACATCTACCAGAATCTTCACCCCGACAAACAACGATTGGAAAAGTAAAATAACCGATGGAAGGATTCGTATTTATAATTACGTAAGCGCAATTTATTTTAATGTCCACTGACGATTTAATCCTGGGTATAAAAAATTTAAATTGATCACTTTCAAACGACTCATTTTTCTCTCAATCTGGCCCTAGCCCTGAAATAGTTAAAGTAAATAATAATAATCTAGAATGAAATTCCATTTATATGGCATTTAAACCAGAATATTTAAACTGCATCCCAGATTTTAGTTGCAATGCAGATGAATTAAGTAGTTTTATAAGCGGTTGTGAATTGATCATAGCTTATTTTTATGATACTAGGGAACCAAATAATTTCCTAAATAGTTATATTTTAAGATCATTATTGAATAAGTTAACGGGAGAAGCGAAAAAATTAAATCGTTCAGGTGTAATTAAAACTTGGACGGATTTGAAAAATATGCTTAAAGAAAATTTTTCTGAAAAAAGAGGCGAAGGGTGTTTAAATAAATATTTAATTAACCTTGTACAATGACCTAATCAAACTGTTAGAGAATTCCATAAAGAATGCACGACTTTATTAAATTTATTATTAGACACATATTGTTTATTAGACAGACGAGGTAGATGTCAATATTTTACAACTTTAGATTTAGCTAGTGGATTTTATCAAATCGAGATGAATGAAGCTGATATTGAAAAAAACCCCTTTAACACTGAAAATGGGCATTTCGAATTTTTAAGAATTCCATTCGGGTTAAAAAATGCCGCCACGACCTTACAACGATTTCAATCAACCGTTTAATTTAACTTGACACGCGAGTGACGTAGCACTGGAATGCGTACTAAGTCAAGGCTCTATAGGTATGCTATCTATCGGTAGCATACGCATCGCGTACACTAAATGACAGCGAATCTAGATATTCTGCCATAGAAAAAGAATGTCTTTGTATAGTTTGGGCTACTAAATATTTTCGATCCTACGTATTTGGCAGGAAATTTAATATTATTGCCGACCATAATAACTCTATTTTTTTCAGAATCATTAACTTTGTACCGGAGTCTATTATCAAAAATTTTATACATAATAACGATTTATATTTTATTAGAAAAGTTTTACATCAAGTTATAAATCTGTACGAAATTATTGATTCAATTTTTCAAGATATTGAAAACTTCTTCTAAAACTTTCTAAATTAAAAAACATGCATTCCAATATCATAAAAACAGAAAATCCTTTTAACGAATTAAAAATGCTACAATATCAGTTAGGTCTGGATCGAATGCCAATGGAAATAGCCCTCGAATCAACTCTAGTAATTGAAAAAATTATAAAGTTAGAATGTTTTATAATAAATAACAAGATAATATTTCTTTAACATTTTATATCAAAAATTTTAATTATTATCATTTATATTCTCTACCCATATGGAAAATGAGTCATTTTAAAGTCCTTATACCAAAAAGTAAATTTTTAATAAGAAACAAATTGGACTATGCCTACTACAAAGAGCAATGGTATCAGCTTCGTTCGAACCACTACATATGTGGTAAGGCTGAATCTGTCGATATTCTGGAAAGTGCCCCTTGCGAAGTTGGTCTTCTCCAACCCATCTCGAGGAATTCTACTTGTAATTCAATGGAGGTCAGAATCAGCAGACCCATTATAACACAACTTGATAAGAGTAATATGTGGTTAGCTGTAATCCCAAAAGAAATTTTAATCCAATTAAAAGGTACCAATCGAGAAGAAGAAAAAATCGTTCAAGGAACGTACCTATGTCACGTTCCCGATGATTGTAAAATGATTCTTGATTCCAAAACGTTTATAAACCAACATAAGGTTATAATAGATTATCAGCAATTAATCGTTTTCTCAGACCTTATGGAAGGAACTACGCAACTACCCCTATTAGATTTACAGTTAGGATTGAACGAAATAAAACTAGATGAACTCCATGAATTGTAACACCAATTAGTAAATTTACACACAACAAACATTTTAACGAATTCTTCGGGAATACTTGATAACACGCCCAGTATATGGACCATCTTAATATACATCACGCTCACAATATTTTCACTGGTATGGGTTTATAAAAAATGGAAATCAACTCGAAATAAGCGAACAGATGCTATGGTTATTACGGATGCATTCACAGTACCCAGTAACATTCAACTACCATAATTGAAGTTGAATATGGGGAGGGAGGAGTTATGAATATCTTGATACAACATTTATTCTTAGTTCTATTCTGGTTAAATACAATATTCTTAGTATTATTATTATTATTATAATTATCATCATACATTTATTTTAATAACCATTATTATATTCTTATATAATTTAAGCATTTTTAGAATTCATTATTTTGCTGAATAGCAATTCCAACAATGGATTATTGAAGTTAAAGCCGGATGTTCCAAATCATAATAAACCCCAATGAGTTCATTAGCTTGAGGAATAATTCGGACGGTTCTGGATTATTCCTGGGAATAACCCGAAGATGGGAAAAGAATATTCAATAAAAAGGGTAACAACCATTTTTAGCAATCGCTGATCAAAATTCTAGTTAAGAAATAGTTAAGTTAGGAAATAGTTTATATTAATTAAGTTTTGTTAAAAAGATAAATAACGTAGATTTCTTGTTCTACAATCAAATCCTTACTAGTAATAAAAAATCGTGAAAACGTCGAAACGTTAACTCATGTAAGATACTTTTAAATCACAAAGTTGTAAGAAATTATACAGTCGTTTATTTCAAAATTACCGGCTTCCGATTTGTAAATTTTATAAAAAATCGCTGTCGCATAAAAAAGATTATCAACATTCTACTTGAGAATTAATCCATTTTTTAAATTCTGGCCAATGTTGAAATAGAGGGTAGAGGTATCGAGTAATTAGAGATACTTTTAATCTCTGCAGATTGGTGCTTCATTTGTAAAATGCATATGGATGAAGGTAAGCAAGCTAATTCACGTAATTTTGATGATTAGCGACCATTGGATTTGTTAAGAGTGGCACTTACTTTTGTCACTTTGGTACAGCAAGAGGGGATTGGCATCTCTCTCGCGTCATTTAGTTTAATGGTAGCTATAGAGAGATGATGGATGTCTGATGAGCCGTTTCTTTAAGAGCACAGGCATATACGGTTTCGAATGTTGCTGGGGAGTGTGGAGACGGCCAATCGGTTTCGCAATTCAAGAGACACTGACTGGCAGTCCTACGAGCCGCGTTTTAATGCTAGGTTGGAGCAGCAGCGACTAATTTGTCGCGATATACAGCAGATAGAGAAGGCGGCTGAACTAGTGCGAGAGGAAATATTCACATCGTACTTACGAAGCTGCTAAATTGCAAATAATTCTGAGGAATAGTCACGGGGGTCGATCCAGAGGTACCATGTCACCTATGTACCTACGTAAACCTACACCGGTGCTTCCTGCATTTTCATTGCAAGAAGAAACGGTGATCGGGATTCATATGGAGCACTGGCTAACGTTGGCAGACTATCGGGCCTAACAGTGGCCCAAACTGCAAGTTTTGTGGTTAATTTTTAAGAGAACAGAAAATACCTAGTCTGCTTATGAAACGCATTAGTTGTTACCGGACTCAGATATCTGGGATATCTGAGGGATATCCCAGATATCAGGCTCATCTTGTGGCTCGGTGTCATATTCAGGCTTAGTGTGTAGGGTCGCTGTGGGTGGATGGGGGCAGCGCAGAATGGAGCAATCACAGCTTAAGTGGAGTCCTTAAGGGGCTTCCCATCTATTGTATGTATGTTTCACTTCAGAAATAACTATAGCTGTTCCTCCCTTTGCAGACTGTCAAAGCATTTTTGCCGAAAATGATCGAAAAAAAACATGGTCACATAGTGACAATTGCATCTATGGCAGGTCATGTTGGGATAAATAAATTGGTTGATTATTGTTCATCAAAATTCGCTGCAGTTGGTTTTGACGAAGCATTAAGAGTAGAACTGGAATCTCAAGGTAAGCAGCTTGATTTATTTTACTAAACACTCAATTCCATTCGTATCCGACAATTAATTTGACTCATCAATACTAAATGTGTAATCTAATATACTAAATTCATTTTCTGCATATAAAAAAAAAGTTAATAGTTCCATCAAGATTGTACAGTTTGCGCTGTTAACCAACAATTCTACCTGCTGTCTATTAGTAGGGAGGTACCGATGATACTGATAATGATATGTGTTTGTTCCGTTATTATTAATTTTAACTCTTTATTAAGTTTTGCAATTTTGCAACGTATGCCTGAATGTTATTTAGTAATCACTAGAAGCCATGGAAATATTATACCTATTTTTAAGAGTATAAAATAATTAATTGTGCTCCAAATAAAATAAGTCTTGTAATTCCACATGTTTCTTCATCAGTTGGAATATATTTATTTTACAACGGTTTAACGCTTTAACTATATTTGTGTAATGTATGATCATTACTTTTGCACATTTTATCTTTATGTGTATCTGATTTTATCTTTGAATCATATTGTTTGGAAGGTTGCATCCTTTACGCGTCCTTGTATATTATATTTTTCAAATATGTGTGTTAACTTTTCTGATAAATGCGGTATACAGGGTGTTTTTCAAGTTTTGACATATACTTTAACAGCCTATACCTAACAGGTAAATGAACTATTCCATCCACGAATGTACACATGCACCTGTACGTGCTGAATCGCATTCAGTTTTTATCTTTTCTGTCGCACTTAAAATTTTTTTTTTCGTAGGTCACTAACACTAGTGATTCTGCCAGATGAATACATTAGTGTCTTTAAGTGACACTAATAGACATCACATGGATTCAGATCCGGTGATCTTGGTGGCCATGCGACAGGATCTCCACGGCCTATCCACCTTTGGGGAAATCTAGTCTAAATACTGCCAGACATTGCGGCTCAAGTGTGCCGGCGCACCATCATGTGCAAACCACATACATTCCGTTATAGGTGATAGGATAACTTCCAATAAAATGACTATCGTATGACTATTGTGGACATTCATCACTCCTGCACGAGTAAAACAAGATTCGTCACATATTACAATGTTGCTGCCGAAGTCATTATTTGCCATCACTTGCTCTCTAAACCATTTACAAAGAGTAACTCTTTGTGGATGCTCTGTTGTAATTAATGCTTGGAGCTTTTTTGTATGATACGGGTGCAACTGATTTCTATTCAGCCCCCTCCAAACTGTAGGGGAAGATATGTGCAACGCTTTTCCTACGGTACGATCACTGACAGATGGATCTGCTTCGATTCGTCTTGGAATTTCTTTTTCGACGTTGACATCCAACTGATTCGAACCAGCATTTCATCCTCGAGCCCCTTGCAACGCACCCGTATCTCTAGCTCTCTGAACCAAGTTAACAATTGTTCGGGACCTAGGATGACGCCTGTTCGGGAATCGTTGTTCATATGTACGGGATGCTCTTAGGGCACCCTGACGGCATTTTCCGTATTTTAACATTATGTCCACTAGTTCAAAGTCTCAAATCTAGGCATTGTTTTATATTTTAATTAAATTGAACCAATAGTCCAAAATTATTCAATAATAAAACTAATTGAAACCACGGCATTCACGAAAACTAAATGAGACTAAAAACGTAATACGAATTCTAATTAAAAATAGTAAATGTAATTCAAATACTAGCAGTAAAAAATTAAAATCAAAGAAGAAAATATGAAGAAAGTTAAGAACGCACTTTTCTAGAAATAAAATACTTAGGTACAGTTGCGAAAAAGAATTTATTTCGATGTCTTAATTTCAGTAACATCAGAAAACAACTATCTCGTTTTTAGTAGTATATCTGGAATACAAAAATGAATGCCTCTCCATTTGCACTACCCTTGCAAATTGGAAAATTATGTTTAATCAAAAAAATTAGTCAGCATTGACTGCTCTAGCCAATTCCGTTTCCATTCTTCTATATCTATAGTACTAGATATAGAACTCATTAAAGAGTTCAATGTCACACGTGGTATAAAATTTCTCTATTTAATGTGAGTGACAGTGGCGGCGTTATAATATTTTAATTTTAAAGCGAATTTTAAAGTTTAAGTTTTTACAGATTTTCAATCTTTTATGTTAAAATTTGGTCATTAATCAATTTTGCAGTTTAGAATTAATTTGTAATTTGATCTAGAACAGTGTAGAAGGCATTGAAGGATTAGCTTCCTTAGTTATTAGACTAATTCATTATTAAATATGCCATATTATGCATTGAAAATTAGTGTTAATTAATCTTATTGTGAAACGTTCCCTAAAATAAAATTTCAGTCTAATAACATAATTTAATTTCTTTTTCTAACGAAACAAAGAGAAAATCATAATTGTGACGGCACTGTCTCACTATCTTGGTCGACTCTAGTCGTCGATAATGCTAAAGTATTCATTTTCCAATACAAAATGTAATTACCCATTTAATGTTTACTCTTAGAAAAAAAACAACTATGCTTTTTCTTTAAATGTTGACCTCATTTTTATAGCAATAATTTAGAGATAATGCGTTTGCTTTGAATACAAAGTTTATTGAACATTTAGATTTAATTATCATAAAAAAATTATCTCCATGAAAAAAAACATTTTTTACATTTTAATGGACCGTACAATAGCATGTACTTATTTAATTTCGAAATCAAATTGTACATCGTATCATAGGTACAACATTATGTGTCAGCTAATAAAAAGCACGTAGCATGAAACACAATTTTCTACAATTTTACACTTGGTACTAGGTTTTGTTACTATGCTGTATTCAGCAACGTCAATTTGTTTAATAACATTGCATTAACTTCGTTTTAGTTATCCTTTAAAAGTAAAAACAGGAAACAAAAAAATTCTACTAGCAGGTTATTGATAAATTTCTTGGGATTGTTATGTTAAAGTGAGAATCAACTCGTAAAAAATGCAACTAATTTATTTCTAAAAATTGTAAAGATTAGTTATTTAATTAATTAATTCGCTAGAGAGTGTTCCGAGTCCGATAAGGACAATTTACTTACGTTTTAATAAATACATATCTTATCAGACGCACTATTTCTTTCACTAATATTACTTCTGTATTATTCTCAGTCACGCTGGTCGAGTTTACCCAGATTCTTCAATTTCCTTTGGGAAAAAGAATAACTAATACAAGCCACGGGTTGTACCATTAATAGATTAGCGTTCTATTCTTCAAAAAAGTGTATGGGTATAATTCGAGGGGGTACTTACTCGATAGGATATGGACAAAGGGCAGGATAGTAATTCTGTTTTACATATAGCGAAAATAAACCATTAAATGTTTTATTTTTAACAATATCGCTAATAATCTTTGCAATGTTCATTGCATCTAATTTCAACGCCATAAATGACAGCGATAGATCTGTCTCTTTTTTCAGATTATTTATCTTTGTCTCACCGTAGATGGGATTGCGAAGCGCCGATCGATAAAAACAAAATCGATATATGCAATTCTGGTAATTGTACATTATTTATTTACCTCACCAGTGATAATACATGTAAATAGTTAGTTGATAACAAAAATGTAGTTCTTAAGTTATTAGATTAAGATTATTTTGTAATTGAAAATTATTCGGTATATTTAGTATATTAGTCTATGCACATTGAGAACGAAGTATCGTAATGGAATGCATGGTATGCAACCAATTAACCTTATGAATTGAATGTCTTTCCAAATACATTGTTTTTGACAATTCTTGCACCAATTAAAATTCGCTAATTGAAATTCTTCCTACTTCGGCGTATTCAGCGAAAAGCCGTTCTAGAACATTCTAGCATGTTCCATCTAAGAAACAGATAAAAGGAGTGACCAGTAGCCACTGGTAGCCATTACTACATTAATTTTTCTAATGTTCAAATCTTACGTCGTGTTCATTTTTATTTTTAATTTGTCAACTTTCGAGTCTATAATTTTCATAGTTAATTATCCTAATTAACTTCATTTTTCCAATAGTTCATTTTTAGATGAATTATTGCTAATTTACTTCATTTTTTTCTAACCAATATTCCGTCATAAAATTTGCTGTTATATTCGCGTTGACGCCATATTGCAAATTTTATACTTTTCTGGAATTTTACAGTAAATTCCCATTTTTATCTATTACTCAACGAAAAAAAACGTTTTACGTTCCTATCTGCACGTTTTACTATCCAATATTCAAATTTTCGAATATATTTGGATTCTTTTCAATTTCATCGACTATCCATCGCCGCGAGCTGGTTACAGTTATCAGCTTTCTTCCTATAATCAACTGGTGTCATAATTCTGACCACTGTGCGTGTCACGTTCTCACCGCCCCTGTAACTGGAGGCGCTATCAACACCCCGACGACGTCATCATCGCTCACGACGAAAATTGTTGGCTTAAAGGTGCACGTAAGGCATTGAATTTAGACAACCACTCAAGGTAGAATCTACACTATTTACCGATTGTTACATGAATTTTTCGTTGAACAAAAACTACATAATTTCATGAACTGCATGAATTTTCCTCACAAATTATAACTAAATTGTATCATAGAATTTTACCTTAATTAAAAGCATTTTTTTTCACATAGTATTTGTTTTGCATCTGGATAATGTTGGTAGTTGTAACTGACTGTATTACCCGTTAACATTACTTATTGCACGTTAGATATCGTGTTTTATTAATAACATTTATCTTTAATTCAGAGATAAAAATTATACAATTTTTTAATTGATACTTAATTTTTTGAATTGTCTGAGCTATGTTATTTTTTCTCCATAGAATATTTTATTATTGAATTACATTTTATTTTATAAACAATAAATAAGCTTTATTAGTTGGAGCAAAGGTCTTTCTTTTATTATTTTATAACACCTCCGAGTTTCCCCATTAATCCATAGGCTGTTTTATATTCTTACGATCCATAGCACTTATAAATTAATGTTGGTGAAAAGCCCGTGGATCGACATTATTTTCTGTTCCTTCGAGAGCAGAATTTCCCGGAAAACTACCCCACGGGCGAAAAGTGATTCTAAAATAAACTCAGGGTTTAATTCTTTTAAATTTTAATTTTAAATTTTTTAATTCTTTTTAATTTTACTTTCCAAACAAGAATTCTTTGCTCCAACTGGCAAAATACAATTTCTTAGGTTTTATTTTCGTTTGTGTTATCAGTGTTAAATCTTCAACCTAATCGGTTTATTGTAACTTATTTTTATCAGCCATTATCATGCCTCCTAGGAATCAAAAGGTGAACGCTAATAGGGAAATTACACTTACTCAAGTTAGGCTCAATCAACTGTGTGAGAATGTAAAAATTGATCACGAAAAATTATGTTCTAAACAAATTAAATTGTTAAAAGATAACATCACGAGTGAATTTGAATTACATCGTACAATAGTAAAAGAAACATTAAGTCGTGGGGACGATCCGGATATAGTTTTTGACATTACTTCTCACAGCAGTCGAGTTAACAAATGTTTATATCAACTTGCCGCTGCAGAAGAGAGCTGCCACCAAAGCTCACCTGCTGCTTCACCTGATAACACAAATAATTTACAGCAGATTTTATATGCATTATCACAACCAGTTTCGGCCACTAAGCCTCTACCAACATTAACATTGCCCACTTTTAGTGGTAGAATTGATAAGTGGATTCCCTTTCGGGATTTATTTCGTTCATCCGTCGATACCAACCCGAGTTTAAGTAACATGCAAAAGTTTCAATATTTACGAAGATTTGTGACTGGGGAAACTGCGTCCTCCCCAGTTTCCAATTCCACAGTGTGGCGTGTAATACGGGAAAATGGACACTATCCGCATCATATACAACGTGCCCATTCTCTGGAACCGCAAGATTATTTATATCTACTACAATTGTGTCAATGGGTGATTAGTCAGAATTTAAGGCAATCTGGATTTGCGTCACAAGTTTTATTTACGGACGAAGCATGCTTTACAGATTTTGAGTTTTTAATAGCAGAAATAGCCACATCTGGAGCGAAGAAAACCCCCATGCTTATCGTCCTAGTAGTTTCCAAAGCCAGTTACGAATTAATGTATGGGCTGGTTTTGTAGGAAATTATTTCATCGGTTTCTTCGTGTTACTTTCCCGTTTAACTGGAGAAAAGTATTTGGATTTTTGAGGAAAAATTTCTGGGAACTATTGGATGATATCCCATACCAATTACGTCATGATATGTGGTTTATGCATGACGGAGCTCACCCTTATTTTTATTCTAATATTAGATCTTTTTTGAATTAAAAATTTCCAAATTGGTGGATAGGCCGCGGAGGACCTATTGCGTAGCCAGCTAGATCTCATTTAAATCCCTTAGATTTTTATTTATGGGGCTACATGAAATATCTAGTGGACAAAGAGCCCTTTGACACTGAAGATTAACTTCATGCACGAAGTTGTAAGAATAATTCGTGAAAAAGCTGCAGAAAAATTCCCAAGAGTTCACGAATCGTTTATAGATCGGGCTCAGCATGTGATTTAAGAAAATGGTGGTCATACTGAACACAATCTGTGAATAACCAATAAATTTCTAGTGAATTGATCGTGATGTTTTAGTGAATCATTAATTTGGATATTGTACTTTTAGTGTAAAGTTGAATGTAATATGTATTGTCTGACATAGTATTCATCGTCTAGTGTTGTAGACATTTGTTTATGTAATGATAGCTGATTAATTGCGAGCGGCAGCGGAGTGGTAAGCCATACTACCTCGCCTGGTAAGTTGAAGTTCATTACTAATTTGCTGCAGTAATTACACGAAATAATCAGTGGTATGCAGGTATTGCCTTAATCTGCATTACCCTAATAAAGGTAACATTGAAGTAGTTTTTGTAATTGATAACTTGCTATCTAATTTGGTAGCATGAAGATTGCACAAAATACATTTTTTTTAAAACTAGACATGAGTAAAATCAAATAGTTTTTGTTGGCTTTAAAAACAATTTGATAGAAAGTATTATGAAATAAAACATTTTACATACTCGCCTCTGATTAAAATTAGATCAAGAAAATCGAAATTAGAATTAAAAAATTAAAAGTAAAGAAATAAACTTCAAAATTGATTTTGCATTTTTTTAAATAAAAAACTTAAAATTTTTCTTACTTTAATTTTACATTACAGAACTTTAACAATTTTTTTTAAGTTCTTAATTTTAAAGTGTGGGAGTCTAAATCGGAGAGTGAAAGTGGTCGGATGTTTGTTTGTGGTGAAATCGAAAAGTCGATACGCAGATAAACAGAGTACTGATTGTTTAGTGGTTTAAGGATAATATATCAATAAAGTTTTTTTTTTTATTTTTATAAGTTTAATAAGGATATTAACTAATAACAGAACAACGGAGAAGTAAGACATCTAGATAAGTATAGGAAAGTGCCCTTCCGAGCGGAGGAAGCGGGGGCATTTTCCAAATAATAAGTAGACCTGATAAGCAGGAACGGTGTTATTGAGATAAGAAATAAAAACAACTTTTATTTGTTTTTTATTTGTATTTTATACTGAAATAAATATTTAATATTATTATAGATTTATAAATAGAAGTGGGATTGATCTCGCAAGAATGGAGGCTAAAAACCCATTCAAAGCGGCGACTAAAATCAAAAGAACTCCACCAGTGGGAAAAGTGGAGACTAGAAAAAGAAAAACATCAACGAAGGAAGAAGAGGAATATGAGGAGCAAGAAAAAGCAAATAAATCGTATAGAGGAGTAGTGATGAGTGAGATGGAAGACAGCAAGGAAAAAAGAATAAAATTAAGACAGAAAGATATGTTGCAGCGGAAAGAAGAAAGTGAAGATACTCAGAAAAGATTAAGTGGAGTATCAGATGAATTAATGGTTCAAATCAAACTGATACCAAGGGAAATTAGGATATATAAAGAGGGGAATAAAAGAGAAGAAGGACAAACTCGAGAAGAAATGGAAAAAAGTATAGAGAATATAGAAAAAATATTAGTGAAAATGACCGACACAGTATATGAAAACATGGAGAGTGCAGAGAAAAAACAAAAACCAGGAATAACAGATAAAGTAGAGCAAAGGCTGGAACAAATAGAGAAACAATTCGAAAAAAGAATGGACAAATTGGAAGCAAAAATAACGGAATTGATAGGGGGGGTACAATAACACAAAATATGAGCAAAAAGACATATGCGGCTATCACAGAAAAGAAAAAAGATAAAGGGATGGAAAACGCCTGAAAAAATAAGAGAAATAACAGTGAAAGCGGTAGAAGGTGAGAAGGTAATGGAAAAAATACGTGAAAAACTTATGATAGAAGAAGTAGGGGAAGAAGGTATAAAGGAAATAAAACAATACAAAAGTGGATTGGTAGTGATGAAGTGCAGAAACGAGCTACAACAGGAGCAGATAGGGAAGAAACTGGAGGAAGTACAAGGAATAACAGTGAGGAAAATGAAAGAAACAAAGCCGTTGTTTATAATAAAAAAAGTTGAGCAAGGGTATACTGAAGAAGAAATAATAAATGAAATAATAAGGGAAAGTGAAGAAATAAGAAAAATGGTGGGGACTAGAGAGGTGAAGACAGTAATAAGAGCAGTTAAAAAAAATGCCTTCGGGAACAGTAAACAATATGTAGAGGACTGGGTAGTAGAAGCTGACAATGAGATATTCAAGTATGTGGTAAAAAAAGGAAAATTACTGATAGATTTTACTGTAAAACAGGTAGAGGAATATATAAGGATTGCGATCTGCTACAAATGCTGCTGCTATGGGCATGTAGCTAAGTACTGTACAAGAACGGAGGTATGCTACAGATGTGGACAAGAAGGACACGAAGCAAAAAATGAGATAAAATGCGCCAACTGTACAAGAATTAAAGATAAAGACGTAGAGCACATGGTCACTAGCAAAAAGTGCCAAATATACAATAGAAAGGAGGAACAATATAGAAATAGGATAGATTATGGAAGCTGGGAAGAAAAGAAGAAACAAACAAAAAACTGAAAAAGAAGTGGGGAAAGGAGCAGAAAACAATGAGAAGAAAAAATGTAGAAATATGGAGATTGGCAACATGGAATATACGAAGCATAAAGGGAAAAGAAATAGAACTAGAAGATGAGTTTCTAGAAAATAAGATAGACATACTGACAATAACGGAAACGAAAAAAAAAGGGAGAGGATTGCAAAAAATGATGAAAGGAAGTGTATTTATATATAGCGGAGTGGAAACAGAGAAAAGAGCAGCTGAAGGAGTCGCATGTATGATAAAAAAGGAATGGGCACACAATATAGAAGAATGGGAGGCGTGTTCAGAGAGGATATTGACAATAAATATGAAGGACGATAACGAGAGCATTATAACAATAATAAGTGTGTATGGACCAAACGAAGACGACAAAAAGGAGAACAAAGAGAAATTCTGGGAAATGTTAACAGAGGCGGTAGAAACAGCAAAAGGCGAAATATACATTGCAGGAGATTTTAATAGTAGAGTGGGAAAGGGAAAACCAGGAGAGAGTAGAATATTGGGCAAGAATGGGGAGACAATACTAAATGATAATGGATAAAGATTAATAGAGTTTTGCCGAATCAATAATATGTTTATAGCAAATACTTACTCTAAGCACAAAGATATACACAAATATACTAGAGAGATGAGCAGCAAAAATGAAAAATCAATAATAGACTACGTAGAAGCAGGAAATGAAAGTAGAAAGAACATAGTAGATGTAAAAGTGTCAAGAGGACCGGAAGTGGGAAGTGATCATTATATGGTTATAGCAAAGATAAAGAAACCATTAAAAGCAGACAACAGAGAGAGAAAAGAAGATAAGATGGAATATGAGAAAATATAAACGTATAGACTAAAAGACGGAGAGGTGGCAAAGCACTATAGAGAAAAAATGAAGAGGATGATTGAGAGTAGAAATGAGAAATGGAAGACATTAAGTTTGGAAGAGAGTTGGGAGGATCTCAAAAAGATAATACTACAAGCAAGCTCGGAAGTGTGTGGAAGAATAAAAAGAAATAAGAAAATAAAACAAACGGCATGGTGGACAGAAGAGATAAAGAGAAGAGTGAGACTAAAAAAGGAAAAAAGGAAAGAATATCTACAAAAAAAACTAGAGAAACGTATCAGTGCTACAAGGAAGAAAGGAAAATAGTGAAGAAATTAGTGAGAGACGAAAAAAGGAAACAATGGCAAGAATTTGGTGAGAAAATGGAAAGAAATAGCAATGAAAATAAGAAAGAAGAGGAATAGGAGGATAACGAGAAGAGCTCAAGCCGACACCAGTTGATGGTATACGGCATATAAACATATATATATATATATATATAATTTTAAAGTGTTTTTGAAAGGTATTCTTATAACTAAATAAACATGTTCAATTTTTCTTATTGAATTTTTTTAATTCTAATTTCAAGACATAAGTAAAAAAATAAAAATAAAGAAGCCTGACCTTTAATCATTTGCTTTGTGAACAAGTCATTCAACGTTTTTTCCATCACGTCTCTCACGGCTGTTTCGATAACGGTAGTCTACCTTTGCCTGGCGCAAGCCGTCGCAAAGTACAGCGGATATCAAACGTTTTCTAGCCGTTTTTAAATGTTGCGAAACGTACATATTGTGAAATAATCAAAGTTGATTTTTCGAAAAAAAGTTATTAAGAAAAGTTGTTTGTATTGATGCCAGGAGTATGTTGTTAAATTTTCTGACAACCTTTCGCGAACACCCGGTATACATGATGATTTGTATACAGGGTGTAAAGTTTGAGTTGCAGGAAAGTCACACCACGTATGGGTCATTAAAAAACGAACCAAAAATTGTTAAGGAAGGGTATGTCTATCTTCAATAGTTTCCGAGATCATCGACATTTTCTGATTTGTTCAAAAACGTTCGTGAACCGCAGTGTAGCTGACCTGCGCAACACTGGGTCTTGAAAAGTAAAATAAACATTGAACTCACTAACGAGTTCAATGTCCCACGTAGTATAAAATTTTGCTATTTCTTGAGAGAGACAGTGGCGGCGTTTTAATAATTTAGGCTAATTTTAAAGTTTTAATTTTTTCCGATTTAATCTTTTAATATTAATATTTAGTCCATAATAAATTTTTATCTTTGCAATTAAATGAATTATTGAATGCAGTCGTTGATCTATAAAATTTTTGACATGATTGGATTAAATTTAAGTTAAATTTTAAGTAATTCAACTAATTTTTTGTTGTAATGTGTTGGATTAAGCATTGAAAACGATTAGTAACTATTAATACTACACATTTAACATTCCATAAAACAAAATATCGATTTAATAATGTAATTTAATTTTGGTTTTTATCAAAAGAAAGAAATAATTGCGACGACGCTGGTTGCTCACTAGCCCACTGCGATACAAACAATATATATATATGTCTATATGCCTTATACCATCAACTGGTGTAGCCGACACCAGTTGATGGTATATGGTATATACACCAAACAATAATAATAATAATAATTTCCAATACAAAATGTTATAGTTATTCAGAGAAAAAAAAGTCTCGCTTCTCCTTTGAGAAGCTGTGACTTCATTTTAGCAATAAATCAGAAGTAATTATTTTTATTATTAATTGATTTTTGTTTTGAATATGAAGTTTATTTGAAATTTATTTCTAATGATTTTTATTTGAAAGTGTGAAGAAAACGTCTCCATGAACAAAACGATTTTTTTGCTTTTGATTAATCACTTAATTTCGAAATAAAATAGTACTTCATATCGTAATGTAAGTACTAAGTACTCCGTGTCAGGTAACAAAACATACGTGACATTTTTTGCTTATTAAAAATGTGTTATTAACCTGTATGTAGCAATACCTATTTATTCAATAACATTGCGGTAGTTTGACTGGCATTAGTTATTCTTTAAAAACACAGTAAACATAAAAATATTGCACTAGCGAATTATCAATAATTATTTCTTGGAATTAAATGGATTTATGTTATAGTGAGAGCTGAAAATAATAAAGAAAGAGAAAAAAGATAATTAGAAAGAAACAATTTACCAGCAGAAGCAATGGAATGGTAGTGGTGGTGTAAACCATTTAATTCGACAGAGAAAGAGAGAGAGAGAGATGAAATACTATGTACATGAGTAAGACAAAGATACGGAAATCTCTTTGGGAAATATTTTTTTCAGTTGTGTGTTTGTGTGTGTGATTGTATGTGTGTGCATTCCTAGCTACGGAATGGCTAATCAGCCGTCTGCCAGTAATCGGGAAATTACGCGACATGTCGAAGTTTCTAATTACACAGTGTTACTTGTATTACGGAAAAATTAATACTATTCACAGACAACGTGTCTATTCTTCGGAACTGCAAGTAGTAGATTGTAAAGAGAGTTATGAATTAATGTATGGGTCGGCATTGTAGGGAATTATTCGATCGGACCCTATGTTTTACCTTTTTGTTTAACTGGAGAAATGTATTCGGAATTTTTAAGAAATAATTTATGAG
Source organism: Platypus cylindrus (assembly GCA_949748235.1). NCBI lineage: Eukaryota > Metazoa > Arthropoda > Insecta > Coleoptera > Curculionidae > Platypus > Platypus cylindrus. The sequence continues at coordinate 35,035,918 of OX456488.1, forward strand.
AACTATTGGAAGATGTCCCATTAAAATTACGTCATGATACATGGTCTATCAATGTCGGAACTCCACCTCATATTCACTCTCATGTTAGATTGTTTTCTAATGAAAATTTTCCAAATAGGTGGATAGATCGTGGAAGACCTATTGCGTGACCAGCTAGATCCCCTAATTTAAATTTCTTAGATTTTTACTTATGGAACTACAGGAAATATCTGGTATATAAAGAGCCCTTTATACTTCCTGAAGATGCACCAATTTTTAAACTTAAAAGAATACTTCGTGAAAAAGCTGCAGAACTATTCTCTGGAGTTAAATTTTTTATAAATCGGGCTCAGCATAGGATTGAAAAAAATGGTAGTCATATTGAACACACTCTGTAAATAACTAAATAATTACTAATGAATTGATAATGTGATATGTTGTAGTGTATTAGTACTCTGGATATTGTACTTTTATTGTAAGACTCAGTATCTAGTGCTGTGGACATTTGTTTATGTGGTTATATGAATTGCGGGCGGTAGCGGGGTGGTAATCTATACCATCTCGCTTGGTAAGTTGAAGTTCATTATTAATTTATCGTAATAATTACAGCAAATATTAGTGGTATGCAGGTATTGTCTTAATTTTCTTTGCTCTAATGAAGGTAACATTAAAGAACCGTTTGTGTAATTGCAATTTGCTATCTGATTCGTTAGCAAGATTACGAAAAATACATTTTTTTTAACTAGACATAAGCAAAGAAGTTTTTGTTGGTTTTACAAACACAATAATTGAAATTATTATGCAATCGAACAAAATAGCGCCAACAAAGTTGAAATTAAAATTTAAAAAATTAAATAAACTTCAAAACAGATTTTGAAATTTTTTAAATAATTTTTTTTTTCTATTCTACATTACATAGCTTTTATAACTTTTTTAAAATTTTGTGTATTTGTAATGAAAGTATTTTTGAAACGTATTTTCAAAGTTTGATAAACAATGTTCAGTTTCTCTGTTTAAATTTTTTTAATTCTAGTTTCAAGACAAATAAAAAAATAAAAATAAATAAGTTTGGCCTTCGCTCATTTACTGTGTGGGCGAGTCATTGCACGTGTTATTTCATCGACGTCTCTCACGGCTGCCTTGATAACGGTTGTTTACGGTCGGCACCGTAACTGTTACATCAACAATAAAAAGAAACAAATATATCAAGCTATGTATAATTATAAAAGTGACAAATACCTAGAAAGGTATTTGTCAGTCCTTGAAAACCATTCAGGTTTCAAGGAAAACTGAATGGGGGTCCCTTAAGGACCCCACGCCGTAGTCTAAGGGTTAAGTCTATTTTACTACCGTTGACTAAACCGAGTAGGTCTTCACACAGTAGATATTAAAGTTAACACACCCTGATACATGTACCTGCTATACCAATATAACAGAACAGCATATACAAAATAAACAAGAATCTTGCAGCAAGGTTAAGGCTATTTTTGAAAAACACTTCGAGCAACACCACAGTCATTACATATACCTGCTATACCAATATAACAGAACAGCATATACAAAATAAACAAGAATCTTGCAGCAAGGTTAAGGCTATTTTTGAAAAACACTTCGATCAACACCACAGTCATTACATTTTAAAATGTTTTGCCCTTAATTGTTCTATCAAAGTCTTGATAACTTTTGTTAACTTTATTTACTTGACCTTGTTATTGTTATTTGGTAAAACCTTTTGTACTATCTACTAACTACTATCTTGTTTAACCTATTTCATTACATTTGTATTTATAATATCAATATACACAGTGAGCCAAGTTGAGGTACCCTCAGATTATTTTGCCTGCGTAAAATTTTATCAACATTATTTTCGCGTTCTACGCTGGAAATCTTTTAGTCTCTGAACTTATAGTTATATTAGTTGTACTCTGTAATTTAGCCTGGAGGAACTTTAATTTTGTAATCGCCAATTGGCGAATTTTTTTGTATTTTATCTGTAAGTTTCTGAATCTTGTTTGATACTATATAAATAAAAATCTATAACTTTGGCATGTGGCTCAGCAGCAAGTTCTTCTTCCAAATGAAATATTTTGGTTCCGTTATAACTTCCGGTTTAACTTGAACTGATCCAAACTTTGTTTATTTAAATACAATGTCATGCTTTTAATGTATCTTCTGAGTCAAGAATTTTTTTTCAAGACATTTCGATATGACAATTACTAGTGTAAACTTCTTCGTATTCAATCTATACATCATTTTTGGCAAAAAAAATTAATCGTTCTTTGATGCCGCTCTTTAATATATCTATTAATATGCACCTTAAAATTCTATAATGTAGCCTGCTATTAGTCAGTCTGATGAATATTCGATAGTAATAAAAAATTATTCCACAAGACATACAGATTAGTCTTAATTTAATAATAGAAATTACAATCTAAAATGTCCGAAAACTCAGTTTTTTTAAATAACACACCATGATTTTTTTAACCATTCGATAAAGAATTGTGCACAACGACGTACTGGACTTGCAGTAATTAGGCCTTATTGAAAATGAAGTAATAGAGTAAGAAAAAATAATATAATAATGACTATTTATTGAACTGTCAGAGTACTAAAATAATTAATACTCGATTTATTACTAATTTTAGGATTGATAGACAGCTAAAATCAACTCGTATATTTTTTTTATATTGGATAGTTAATATGGTAATTTTACTTAACTCTTTTTGGATTTCCTATCCGGTTCTATTTCTTTTTTATTTTCTTTACTCTGAAGGCCGTTTCGATATTTTTATCTTCGTCAAAAAGTTCTTTTGTGTTAATTTGCAGTTTCACTTATAACTATGTCAATTTTTGATTTGTTATTTTTGCTTTAATGGTCTTTATGGTTACGTTTTCCATGCAATCTATAATATGTTCAAAATTTTGGCGCCTACTGTTCAAATAGTTATGTAATATATAATTATAAATATAAACAATAAAATAAAATATAAAATATAATTGTGTATTATAAATAAGAACAAGAAAATGTAAAATTGTAAATCTAAAAAAAGTAAAACATCAACTATTTTGCTAGGATAATGAATTTCCTCCGCCTTCTGGACAATTTTAGCATTAAGCTAGGTAATACATATTAGACACTATAACTGCTTAAATCAGCCAGTAGAATCATCTCATTTATGGTTATTATTTTGCGTTTTATTTGGTTGATTATCATTTCTATTTTCTCTTTTATTTTCAATTAATGACATTCAACTCTCGATACGCCTAGTAAGACAAAGCCGGTTTTGAGCCAAAATCCAATATGGCGTCAATGTTCGTAGAAGTGTATGAAGATGAGTGTATGGTGGGGATGTGTGAATGTTTTCTCGTCCGTTGATTCTTAATAGGTTTCAGCTGGCTAGACCTTTTGTAGATAGATTAGTAGTTAAAGTAAATGGCAGATTTTTCATGTTATCAGTGAAGTACTGATTAGTTAATTATTTTACATATAATGCAACAAAAAAAATCCGTTTTTTTCTTAATAGGTTCCAGCTGGCCAGACCTTTTGTAAATAGATTAGTAGTTAAAGTAAAAAGGCAAAATTTTCATGTGGCCAGTAAAGTATTGATTAGTTAATTATTTTATCCACAAAGCATCAAAACAATTCTGTTTTTTTTCTAATAATTTTAATGACACATATTATCGAAAAGATACGGGCCACAGAGATTTATTTAATAACGTATCCTTTATCGCTTTAAATGCAATTTAAATACGTAATTTATCAGACTAGATTGGAATGCATGTGGATGATATCTTGTTATTATTTTTTTTCGAAATGTTCATATTATTAATACATTATCACCCCTTAGAAATTTTATATAAGAATGTTAATAGGGAAGACAAATTCTTCTATCTTTTTGCTATAAATACATGTGCGTTTGAAGCTATGTATTAAAACATAATTTGATCTTCAGTGAAGTAAGTTTGGTGCTTTATGTGGTTTACTGTTCAGGCAAATATTAACATTAAATTATTGTTTTATTTCTTACAACACTAAATGTGTTGTTTTACTTATAGAGCATAAGATAATAATAAAAAAGAAAATGGATTTAAATGCAATGGATTTAAATCAATTCCCCTGAATATATAGAGAAACTAAAAATCAGAATAGCTGATTTAGAGCCAGAAATAAAAAAGAAATAAAATTGTTGGTGTCGTGGCAGTACGTTCCAATTATGGTGATGTTGTGAAGGCTGAATTGGAGAAGTTCATAGTTTTCTTCCTGCAAAGAATGACCGAAGTAATAACAAAAAATTTACAGTCTTTCGTTGGAGGTAGATACAGTATCATATTTAAATATGAGAAGAAACTCTGAAACACTATGTCAAGACCCATATTTGAAATTGTTGAATAAAACATTAATTATTTGAATTATGTTATTTTATTTCAAATCAGACAATATTGTTTTCGTTTATTAATATACATTCCCTTAAACAAAAACTTTTTATATCATTAAAATGTTGACAATATGCATAAATTAGAGTCCTAATATTTACTGGAGTAATCAGTTCAGAAATTAACTCTTTAATAACTTGAATAAAATTTTTATAATATATATTAAAATCAATTAATAGTAATCTCTCAACAGTATCAACAATAAAATAATTATTAGCTATTAATAAGTTATGTATTTGGCTCTCTGTTAATGCAATAGTTTTTCAACATCTTGTAACTTCCGCTATTTTCAACCCATTATTACGATTGCTGCTTGTGATAATTATATTATTACATGTGATAAAACGTAAATAATTCGATGTTTTGAAAATATCCAATTAGAAGCCAATGCATATTAGATATAAACTTTTGTCATTCAAATACTTCGAACATAAGAACATCGTTTATCTTAATACATGGCCTAAAGTCCATAGACATATTAAAACGAACATCAATGAAAATTTCATTATGGATTGAGGAAAATCTTGTATTCAAAATGAAGCACCAATCATTCTGATTGGTCACACGTTCAAATTCATTCGGTAATTCAAAAAACTGTTTATCAATTTGACTAGCACTAAAAACGCAATGATTTTCAAAAGACATCGTATAGTAACACAATTTGTAAAACAAAAAATCAACTAATGTTTTCTTCATAATATATTTGTCTCATCAATCCAACTATTATGAGAGTCATCGAAACCCAACCATCGTACAAATACCGTGTTTCCTTTTTTCTATATTTTTTCTACTAAATAAACATCCGTTGATTAGTTTTTTGTATTTCATAAGCAAAAAAGGCTTCTCGACGCTTATTCATATCCTCCAACATATACGTTACGGGATTGGTTAATTTAATTTTGAAACTTTTAAATACTGTTGTCCAATTAGGTGTGTATCCTTTATCGAAAACATGTTTTTCTTTACTAATGCGTACCACATCCCCAATATTAAATTTTAACCCCGGAAATATTTTTATATGATTATACAAAGTATCCAATAATGTTTGCTCAATTGTTTCGCATAAAACATCACATGGTCTCATTTTAATTACATTATGTTTTGTTTCATTATAATTTTTAACAATAGTAGGTAAAATATCAATCCATTTATGAGCACCATCTAAAGTGAAATGCTTGTACAATCGATCCTTTATAGTTCGAATAGTTCGTTCAGCAATGGCGGCTTTCATTCGTGTATACGTTGAATAATGATTAATATTATATTGTTTCAACAAACATTGAAAATGATTATTATAGAATTCTTTACCTTGATCGGTATGCAAATTCTTTGCAAATCGCTTAGATGTGGATAATATTCTAGAAAATGTTTTTGACCCTTTCTCCTGCCTTAAATTTTAGTGGTTGGGTCCAGACGTATTTTGAAAAACAATCACAAACCAACAAAAAATATTTATATTGATTATTTTGTTTAACATATGTATCCATTTGAGCAAGATCCGCTTGCCACAAGTCATCTAGTCCTTTCATAAGCGTTCGCCTTCTAAGAAAATTTTTTTTTCATTGGCTTATGTAATTCATCAACTAATTGAGTCTTTTCCACTATACCATTTTTATTTTTTTACAGCAATTTGATTAGCATCAGTTCACGATATCTACTGAAGCATTTTATTTTAAGTATTCATTTTACATAATTATTATTATTTTCGATTAATTTTTGTTTTCATTTCATTAATGGGATAATTAAGTTTATCAAATTGACGGCTATGATTATTTATAAATATGTTAGCTTCAGACACTTCAACTCGATCATTAATATGTATTCTCCTAACATCTTCAATTGCTTTTGATAATTCCACAATTTTCGCTTCAAGTTCATTATGAAGCATATTCATTTTATTAGCTAATCCTATTGATTGTTCTCTATGATATTCAGTAATTTTAGCTACATCTTGTTGAAGCATTAAATAAATCGCCATTACTGATTTACTATCTGAATAGTGTCATTCTAATGTTTCTTTAACTTGTTTAATCTCGTTCATTATGCTTGAACATGACACATCCACATATTCTTTAGTAGCAACATCATAATTTTGAGTAGGCAGTTTAACATTACATATTTTTAAGTCTCTAATATCTATGTCACCATTTGCAATAAAAGAAAACAATGATGTAGAAGAAGAAGATGACGAAGCAACAAATTGATAATGTAAATATTTGTCTGTTGCTGTCCCAAACTTATGTATACTCATCGCTACTACGTAAATGGTTAATAAAGATTGGAATACATATTAATATATAACTTTAGCTTCTTTTAATTCTTCAATAATCGATACTATTTCATTGGCGTGAGAATTATTTCCAGCTTGTTTAGATGCAAATAATAATCTCAATCTATCAACTAATTCATTAACATCATCCCAATATACATACTCCACTGGTTTTGAATTATATTCCATATAATCATTATCATAGTTTCCATCAAGTTTCATCCACATTGGTCGAACAATTTATATATATTTGCGACTCCTGCCTCCAATAATTCTTCCATATGTAGAATAATTTCTTCTGCAAAGATTTGTGTTATCTAATATACGTCCAAACTCCAAACTACTCGTATATGGTATACGATCTATAATTATATGACCGGTGGATTTATCAAATTCGACATTTTTTGTACCTAAACCCCATGTATTACTTAGTGAGTCATACTTTAGACTATGAGCAACATCAATATTTGATGATTGTTGAAAATATTCATTTACAGGTTTTTCAAATTTCTTAGAATTTTCCTCTAATTGTGGTGTATATAGATTTGTCCTCATCCACGTCCTCTTCCTCCATTAACACAAACTTTTTATCATCATCTATCACATCGTTTTCTTTAACCTCAGATTTAACTTCTTCATTAATATCTCTCGCCTCGATTTGCTTTATATGTGGTGACTTATTTGTGGCAACCACTTTTTTTTTAAGGATTTCTTTTAGATGATTAGTAATGGGGGTAAAAATTCGGTTTATAGTGTCATCTTCATTTGATCGTCCCAATTTTAATGCTACATACTTTTTTCGAATATCATTAGCTAATTTTAGAATTTTCTATTGGCGCTTCAATTCAGTGTTATTGACGAGCTTAAATATCAACAACTAACAAATAAACATTATTCATAAACTTTTATGTATTCATCGAATCCCCGTCGATAACGTCCATCATTTAAATCAAATTCCTTAACAATAACCAATGGTTTAAATCTATCTGAATTCTAACAATCAGAACATAATATTTTAAAGTTATCATATGTCATATCTGGCGAAACATGTTCAGCAAAGACATGCTTTAAATTAACATCATTTTGCTTAAATGATACAATCACATTACAATAATCTCTAATTAATTGTTTAGGTATTTTTGAATACGTTTTACATAAATATGCTACATCAATAGACTTGTATCCTCTCATAGCAAAATATGCTCTAATTTTATCTTGCTTATCACTTGATACATCATCAAATATAGAAACAGAGTTTTCCTTAGCTTCATCATGATCGATAATTAATTCATTATCCTTATATGGAAAGAATTCAATTTCTTTAACTTGTTGTAATACATCTTCCAATAATTTATACTTTGGTTGATACAAAAACTTTGAATATAAATAAATGTTAGCAAATTTTAGTTATTAGTCTAACTATGTTGTAATGTGTAACAATATTATTATAGGATTAAACAACAAAGCTAAAAGTGAATTTGTTTTCCCACATGAGGATGGCCCAGCGAAGATTCCGCGAAAATAGTTGGCTAGTAATTTACTATACACACACGTTTTAGACAATGATTCATCAAAGTCTAAATTTTCGATTGTTAGTTTTATATCTTGTGTTACTAAACGCATGATTCCTACTAATAATAATATTGCATCAATTTAGTATTTATATAAGAGTAGTGAAATTTTAGTATAATTTAGTGATATACAAACTGATGTGCATAAAGGTTCGGGTATTGTTAATTCGTTAATTAATAAATTGCCTATTGAATTACATATTCCTGGCTATCAATCTTATCACTGTCTGACAGACATAAAGCAGACAAGGAATTAGAAAATCGAACTTGGGAGTGAGTCAAATTGGGAGATTCTAGTGTTGGTAAAAAAGCGGCGTTTTGGTTTGTTCTAAATACAATGAAAGCTAAAAGAAAAATGGGTATGGGCCTGTCATTCAAAACACATGTTGTTAATCCTACATCGAAATCTTTAAGAAAGTATGTAGTAAATGATAAAAGTTTACAAAAGTCTTCATCGGCTGGGTTAAAGGCGGCTCGAATTGCTATTAAAAAAACAGGTGGCCGAAGAAAGATACGATTACCACGTATTATTCAATTTGAATATAAATCTGGTAGATTTGTACAAATATTGCCAATTCTGACTAGTGTAGGAGCAATGCTAGCCTCATCTGGTGGAGCTTCCACTCTTATAAAGAGCATTTCAGATATTAAGAAGAAAATGAGTTACAACGTTGGTAATAGTGCTTCTTTAATGACTGAAATTGGTAAAAAGGGTTCAGGATTGTATTTAAGAAAAAATTCTAAATGATATGGTTTATTTAAAAAAAAAGCCAAAAAATTGGAAGCGCTAAATTTACCTAATAGAGCTCTATATGAAAATGAAATATTAAAATATGCAAATAAATTTAATTTACCATATTTTGGAGGAGTTTATATGCGCGATAAACTACCCAATCGCATATATCGTAATGAATGTGCCATTGTTAATTTAGATTCAAATGAGAATTCAGGTACTCATTGGGTTGCGTATAAGAAACTGGGAAATGTTATCAACTATTTCGATAGCTTTGGTTATTTAAAACCACCAATGGAATTGCTAAAATATTTTGGTTCCTCAATTAAACTAATCTACAACAGAAATCGATAACAGAAATTTAATTCCAGCAATTGTGGCCGCTTATGTATTGAATTTCTATATAATAACAAAGCTCAGTGAAGCTAATCGTTAGTTATGTCTTTAATATTTACATTAAAGGATTGTAAGTCAATCCTTTCTATACATTTTCCAACCCCAGTTCAATGAGATTTAAATTATCAATATGGATTGGCTCTGATTGGATTCTTTTCATATAATACTATACCGAACGTTGAAGAAAATACTAAATTTTACTATATTGATAAAAATGAACAGTGCAATTCAATTCATTTGCTTACAGGTGTATATGAAATCACAGATATTAATAATTATCTAAAAGAAAAATTATCTAATTAAAAAGAAAAGGCGGAAGAAGAAGATATCGTTTTTCTAAGACCAAACAATAATACTTTAAAGTGTGAAATATTTCATCAGGATTTTGATACCGATTTCACTCAGAACAATTCCTTAGCAGATTAGTTAGGGTTCTCATAAAAGATATTACCAGCTGGGGTTGTTCCTTCATCTGATCGTGCTATAAACATCGTCGAAGTTTGAACAATTCACGTAGACAGCAATATAACAAGTGGGGCATTCTATAACGATAGACCCTCTCACACATTATATGAATTTCCCGTTAAATCTAACCCAGGGTTCTCAATAGACGAAATCCCACGAAATTTAATTTATCTACTAATAGCGAGAAAAGAGATTTCCAACATCACATTGAGAATATTAGATCAAAATTTTAATCCTGTGAATTTTCGAGGAGAAGAAATTATCATCCGATTGGAATTGAAAAGACGTGGTTTTAATAATTAAATCATATAAAAGACGTATCGACACAGCTCCATGTTCAGTTGGAAAAAGTTACTCAAGTAGAAAGTTGGGAGCAAATTATCATCATTAAATACCAATTTTCTGAAATCAATTGGGTATGTCATCCGATCAAATTTTAAATATATATAAATCACCAATAAACGATAGCTCAATAACACATATGGAGCATCAAATATACCTACCGTATGTTAAAGCATTTGCCAATAATGATGTGATTGAAATAAAAATAAATAGAAATGATATCTGGTTGATGATCGGGGAAGCTGCTATAATAGCTGTATAAAGCTAAAGCTAAAATAAGCTGTATAAATATACATTTTCAAATATATCTGCTAACAGAATTACATCCGTTTTCAAATATAGGTCGCTATATTCACCTAAATTTTTTATCTTAAATTTATCCCACACTTGTTGAGCATGTTTGTATTCATCATCGTTCATGTTTTGATCATTTAACTTGTTATAGAATAATTCTTTTGGTGGTAATTTTTGATCTCTTAATTTATTTACATAATCTAGGTAATCGTATGAAAAAATACCTTTTCTTGTAAGTAACTGTAATGTTTAATAATCTAGACTAGTAAATTCCCGTTTGATGTTATTTATTTCAATAGTTTTTAAAGTAGATGCTAATTTTGCTAGAGATGTATTTAAAAATCTAAATGAATCTATGAATCGGTACCGTATTGAACTTTCCTCATAATATTGAGTAAATGATATGTTTTTCCTTATTTATTGGTAAAACAGTAACTCTATGCTTTTTACATATTTCCTTAATTAAAAAGTGACCATCATAATTGGAGAGATTATGACAAATTATCGGAATAACGAACAATTTTTTAAAATTTAAATTAAAATTAGAGTGCGCGAAACCGCAGAACAAGCTGTGAAAGTGATTGTGGTTAACAACAATTACATCATTGGTGGCAAAAGATTTTTCACAAATATGACATTCTTTATATTAACATTGTTTGACATTGGTTTAACCATTTAAATCACTGTTTCGAGTTTTACAGATAGCATTTCTAATTCATTAGCAAACCACTCTACATAATTCTCCCCTCGATAAGAATTATAGTAAGATAATTGATCGTATGAACATTTAAGATAATAGCCCGCACTAAATGGTCTATGATGTTGGTAGAACTTTGTGTTATTGCCATGAACTTTTTCTAAAACGCATTCGAAGTCTAGGTATAATACAAATGGACATTTCTGTTTATATGCAAAATGTTTAAATTCGACATAATCTAAATTTGGAAATGTTATTTTACTAAATTTTTTTTGTTCACATAACTCTAAATGATCATTTAGTTTGTCCTGGCTATTAAAATAATTCAAGCATCGATCACATATAAAAAGCACATGCTGATGTTTACTTATTTGTTTTGAAACAAGTCCAGAAAGATTTTTAATTAGACAATAATGATACTTAATCTCATCAAAGTTACTACTGTCGGTAGGTAAAGGATTATAATCGTTTGTATTTGGATAATACGTGTTCTGAATAAGTAATAAACGACAGGGTACTACAGAAAAATATTTTCCTCTTCTATTTTCATACATCTCAAGTATATACACATTAATTGAAATATTATTTAAGTGTTCGAATCTCGTAATTTGGTCTATTGTAATTTGTAACGTCAGCCCGTTGGTTATTAATACATCATTATAATGTGGATAAGATGAAACTATATAGATGATTCAACCTAGAACAAGGATACAAAGCCGCAACAACACATCAATAAAAACAAGCAATGTCAGTATTTTGAATATTTATACGTGCGTGTTTAATTTGAATCTCTTTTGGTAATTGGTAAGATGAAGCACCATTACCAAATTCATATTTATTTAATATTTTGTCTACAACATGTACTTGAAACCAACGAGGTAGTTCAGTTCCAACATCAATACGCTCGTTTCTGTGTATCTGCGTTGTGTCTTCTTATTATATATTCGCCGCAAAGACATGATTTAACTTTAATTACAGCAATAGATTTAAAAATGTTTAAAATTCTGCGTTTAAATAATTCAAAAGCATCGTCCAAAAATTCTGTGGTGTCTATATGTTTTAAATTGTAAATAATTCCAGTGCTTATTCGATTATTAGATACTACTTCGAGATCAATCCATTTCACTCTATCACTACGTTTTCTCGAATTTCGATGTATGTTATTAGTTCGTATCAAAATTCGAAACCTTTTTAAATGTGTAAGATTAGTTAGAAGTTTTCGATATTTAACGGTTGCATTTGATTCTTGTTTTAATATTTTGGACATTTGTCGGATGCTAATGTTAATACGCTTTATCCATTTTTGTTTTTCCGCATCACTTTGTAGTAATTGATAGGCTTCAGAAACTATTCGAATTTGCATTGCAATAACACAATCCATAATTTATACATAAAGGTAAAATAAAAACGATTACAAAGATATAATGTAAAACAACATTTTTATATTTACCAGAACGATGCAAAATGTTGAAGAACAGATGAGAAAAAAAATTAACATTTAGACTTTTATTTAACACTTAACACTTAATATATCACTATAATAGAGTACTTAGCTTATGTTTGGTTGAAGAAGCTTGAAAGCGAGAAATTCTTTTAAATTAAACTTTAAACGTATACACGTATATATGCCACTAGATAAAGAAGATAGAAGATTGTTCATAGAAGAATTTGTCTTTCTCGTTAACATTTCTTATAATAAAGAACAAATAGTGAGACTATTAGATAAAGATAGAAGAATAAACTGGAAGTCTGTGTGTAAACAATATACTTGGAGAATTTGTCTTCCCTATTAACATTCTTATATAAATTTTTAAGAGGTGATAATGTATTAATAATATGAACATTTCGAAAAAAAAAATAATAACAAGATATCATCCACATGGATTCCAATCTAGTCTGATAAATTACGTATTTAAATTGCATTTAAAGCGATAAAGGATACATTATTAAATAAATCTCTGTGGCCCGTATCTTTTCGATAACATGTGTCATTAAAATTATTAGAAAAAAAAACAGAATTGTTTTGATGCTTTATGGATAAAATAATTAACTAATCAATATTTCACTGGCCACATGAAGATTTTACCTTTCTTACTTTAACTACTAATCTATTTACAAAAGGTCTGGCCAGCTGGAACCTATTAAGAAATAAGCAGATTTTTTTCGTTGCTTTATATGTAAAATAATTAACTAATCACTACTTCACTGATAACATGAAAAATGTGCCATTTACTTTAACTACTAATCTATCTACAAAAGGTCTAACCAGTTGGAACTTTAAAAATGTATCATAGTATGCATAAAGAATCAATTGGTTTCGGGTTCCAACATGTTTCATGTCTACCAAACAATATGACGCCAACAGTTGGGACAGACCACATATTGACGCCATCCTGGAAAAAGAGGAGCAGACATCTTAAATTATTGCCACCATCTTCCCTTCCTAACCAATCAAAATAAGAGGCGGTGACAAACACTTTTTCATCACATCACCCTCAACCAATCAACGAATCGGACACCATTCACACATTGACGCCTGGAACATTGACGCCATATTGAATCATTACCGCCATCCTGGAAAAAGGCTAGGGGAATTCTTAAATTATTGCCACCATCTTCCCTTCCTAACCAATCAAAATAAGGGGCGGAGGCAAACACTCTTTCATCACATCACCCTCGACCAATCAATGAGCGCAAACCATTCACTCATTGACGCCATATTGTAACATTGACGCCATATTGAATCATTAACGCCATATTGAATCATTAACGCCATATTGAATCATTAACGCCATATTGAATCATTAACGCCATCTTGGAAAAAGGGGAGGAGACATCTTAAATTATTGCCACCATCTTCCCTTCCTAACCAATCAAAATAAGGGGGCGGGGACAAACACCCCTTCATAATATCACCCTCAACCAATCAACGGACCGGCAAACATTCAGGCATGTCCATCATACACTCATCTTCATACAGTTCTACAAACATTGACGCCATATTGGATTTTGGCGCAAAACCGGCTTTGTCTTACTACTAGTATGTTTTGAGTTGTGATAACTTAGCGCCCAACGTGCAGCACGGTTTTTGTAAACTTTATTTGTTGTTAGCTAATTTGTTTCCTCTATAATTTCATAATATCAATTATAGCATATTTTTTTTATCATTTATTTTATTTTTATTTGGAAAACAATTTAGATATATAGGCATAGTGTATGACTTCAGAAATAATGGGACAACAGTGTATTTTTTGTAATTTGGTAATTGTTTTTAACAAATAAAAGCGTTGATCTATTTTTCTACTATTTTAGGTACCCTCCTCGCGTAGGTAGGTACAGAAAAAAACAGAAAAGGAAAAGAAATTTAGTTTATTGCTTAAGTTTAATCTTTATTGTTGAATCTTTTGTCGTGTAATATTCTAACGGTTTAGATCGGCCACTCGAATAACTCTTTTTATGAAAAATTTAAATTTTCATTACACTTAGTATATTACTGCTTAGAATAACTTAATTAAATAATTTTTTGTTAAATGCATTGTTGCCAAGTCTAATTTCCTAAATTTTTAAGGGAAAATTTAAATTTTCGTTACACTTAGTATATATTTTATATATTATATAAAATATAAAGATATATATATATATATATATAATATCTTTTCTTATTGAACATGCCGAAAAGATGCGATAAATTTTGCCAAAAACGCTTGCATTGATACGGAACAACTAAATTAAAAGTACGATTGCCATCAAATACTGCAGTCTAGATATTATTATTATTTTTTTTTGATGTTCGTTTGGTTTTTTTCCAAATAGAAACTCGCAAGTTTCTATTTTTATCCTATTTTATTAATTACTTTCAACCCGCGATATGCCCTTGGCGTCGACCCTTTTGGGACGGTGCGCCAGAGAATCGATGATCAATAGGAGTTTTTTTAAAGGGGAGAATAGCTAAGACAACAATATCAACTTACGCAGTTGATATTGTTGAATGTGACGGGCGGGTGATTTTTTCTTACTAAGAGTAAAGGGGGAGTCTTCTTGACTTCGCGTTCTGGGAGCGGTTACGTCGCGCGAAGGATCGTACAATCGGTGATTCTCTAACTCACTTCCAGATACTGTCGCACCGATAGTGTCAAAGACGGTGCCCATTTTTGGGCATTTTGTGCCTGAATCTGGTCGTGCGGGTCCAGATCCAGTTGAGTTTTCTGACACGAACATGCCCAAAGACGATATTGATTTGGGTAATACGAACGAACACGCACGGCTGTATTATACTTTTATTACGACACGCACGTAAAAAATATGTTCATGCCACGAACATGAACACAAGTTTTCGTCCAGCTGTGTTCATTCATTTTTCATTTCGTTCAATTTTATCATAAATTGGGAGGAAATGAATAAGGGAAAGCTGGCGGCCCCATCTAGGGTTAAAGGGGGATTGCTTCGGACACCTCCGCAGGAGGCTAAGAAAAGAAAGAATAAAAGTCCTGGCGAGACCGAGGAGGACGATAGATATACGTCAAGGGCTGAGACGGACGATAGTGTTAATGAAGGGAAGAGAGATAAAAGGATAAGGGTAACAGGAGATATAGCAGCGTATGGCGAAGGATCGAAGGAATCGATATTCATGAGACAATGGGCTGAACAAAGGGAAAAAGCGAAATTAAAAGAAGAAATAAAGGAATGGAAAGAGTGGGAGGAAGTAATTATAAATGCAATAAAAGAGATAAGAGAGCAGACACGGATAGGAAACGAAGGGGGAGTGGGAGCACAAATATTCAAAAATATAGAGGAGCAAGCTAGCAGGATAGAGGCCAATGTGAAACTGGCTATGGAAAGAAGTATCGTGATTGCGAAATAACCTGAAGACGAAACAACAGGGTGTTTGGAGCGAAAAATAGAAGCACTTCAAAAGAAAATGGAGAAAATGAATACTAAATCTCAAGGGACCATAAAAGGGACCCAGGATATAAAAAAAGGAGACAGAGGCGGTAAATCGTATGCAGAAATTGCGCTATCGGCAGGAACGAACAGAACGGTTCATACAGAGAGGAAATGGCAAACCCCTGAAAGAGAGGTTAATAGGGAGATAGTAGTAAGGTCGAATAAAGGGGAAAATATAATGAAAAAATTAAATGAGAAATTGAAGGTCGATGAAGTGGGGGACAACGGATTTGAGAAGGTAAAGAAGTACAAAAGCGGAGCAGTGGTGATAAAGTGTAGAACGGAAGAGCAACAAATGAATGTATGTCGTGAATGAATGTCTCGTTTTTTGAACTCAAAAAACGAGGGATAAGATTGAGGAATCATGATAATAGGGAATATAGAGAAGCGGAGTACAAGGATAAAATTTGGAAAATAAGTACGTGGAATATAAGAAGTATAAGGGGTAAGGAATATGAGTTAGAGGAGGAAATCGAAAAAGTAGGGATAGAAGTATTAGCAATTTCCGAAACCACAAAGAAGGGTAAAGGGTCTGAGAGGCTAAAGAATGGGCACATGCTAATGTACAGTGGAGTAGATAGTTGCAGCAGAGCGGCAGCAGGGGTAGGATGTATTGTCCATAAGACCTTTGAAGATAAAATTGAAAGATGGGAGGCGTATACAGAGAGAATAATGTGGATTACGGTGAGAATAGAAGGGGAGGAGGTGAATATCATAAACGTATATGGGCCGAATGACGATAAAGCAGCAGAGAAAAGGAGAGATTTTGGGAGGAGTTGAAGATGGTGACGGATAGACTGAAAGGGAGAAAAATTGTAGTGGGGGATTTTAATGGGGGAGTTGGTAAGTGGAATGGGGGCAATAAAAGAATTGTAGGGAAATATGGGGAAGAGAAAGTCAATAATAATGGGAAAAGATTGATTGACTACTGTAGGATGAATAATATGTACGTTGCTAATGGTTGGTATCAGCATAAGGACGTACATAAATACACGAGACAAGCTGAAACTAGAGGGGAAAGGTCAATAATTGACTATATTTTGAACGAGCAGGGTAATAGAAGAAACATAAAAGACGTTAAAGTTGATAGGGGTCCAGAATTAGGAACAGATCATTTTATGGTGATAGCAGTAATAAAAGAGAATAGGAGAGTAGTGCGGAATAGTGGAGTCGAGATGGGTATTACATATAGCAAAATAAGAACGTATAAGTTAAGAGAGGACGAAGTTGCAAAAGAGTATAGGGACATATAGTGCATAGTTATTTAAAGCAAAATTTATATTTGGTCTTTCAAATGGATAATAGTCTCCATTTAAAAGCAGCCTAATGCTAGAAATATTAGTATGATCATATAAAGTATTATCACTAGTTATCTGATTTTTTCGGTTTCGCTGAAAAGCAACAATGACATACCGAGGACATTCTACATTAGTGGTAGTTTCCACATTCCATATCTCTTTTGTAGATCCCGTATTCAGAGAAGGTAATTCATGATAACTCCATTTTCTGAATCGAATTAAAATTGGTCGATCATGCCTTATCGATTTTAATAATTCCATTTTTATATAATCATTGGGCGTTATATGCTTTACTTTCAATTCAATATTGTCAATTAGAATTTCTCCTATTGTTGTATTGTCACTAGTTACCATAGTATTGTTATCATTACGAGAACGTACTAAACGTAAAGTATGTTTTCCACACATCATTGTTTTATAATAGCTGAATACACCAAATAAATGAGATAGTGGTATTCGCATAAAGAATTCCTCTGTTGCTCATGTTGATAATCTATTTGGGAAGTTCCAACTTCCTATAATTAAATGTTTTGCATCTTCTTCAGTATAACATAAGTATCCACGAATAAGACTAACAATTCCCGGATATTTAACATGCTCCAATTCTACACCATTCAATTCACACGTTACTGAATCAAATAAAAATGGTCCTGCATCATTATCTAGGCACACAGTTCCATCTCCTCTTGTCTTTTTCAATTTTCCTTTAATTACCAAAGCAGATTCGGCCATTAATAGCCAAACATCATTTCTATTTATTGTTATTTTAATTACATCACTGTTAGAAAATGACTTAATATAGGGAAGATATGTTGGATATTCCATAGGTGTTCTAGAATCATCATTCAACGGAAATTTATACATGTTTAAAATTTGATCTGACGGCATATCCAATCGATTTCAAAAAAGTTGTGTTTAACTATGACAATTTACCCCCCAACTTTCTAGCTGAATGGCGTTTTTTAACTGAATGTGTTTGCTTGTTAATACTCCTTTTATACGATTTATTAACATTCTTATTACTATCACTATTAATTATTAATACCATCTTTTTTTAATTCTAACCGAACGATAATTTCTTCCCCTCGAAAATTTACAAGATTAAAATTCTGATCTAGTATTTTTAGTGAAATGGTACATATCTCTTTTCCTACTACTGGTAAATAAACCAAGTTTCGTGGAATTTCGTCTATAGAAAATCCAGGATTGGACGTGACGGGAAATTCGTATAACGTATGTGACGGTTTGTTGTTATAGTATGCACCACTTGTTATCCACGTGAATCGTTCGGACTTTACAATATTCACAGGATGATCAGATGAATGAACTATTCCAGCTTGCAATATCTTTCCTGAGAATCCTAGTAGTTCTGCTAGCGAATTTTCTGTATTAAAGTCTATATCAAAATCACGATGAAAAATTTCACACTTTAAAGTATTATTATTTGGTCTTAGGAAAAAAATATCTTCTTCTTTTTCCTTTCCATTCAACTTGAAAGTATCAAGTAGTATCTGTACTATGGCTTGCTATTATATAGAAACTCAATATATAAATGAAGACAATTATTAGAATTAAATTTTTGGAATCGACTTCTATTGTAGATTATATTACTTGATTCACCGAAATATTTTACAAGTTCTATTGGTGGTTTCAAATTACTAAACTATCGAAATAATTGATAGCATTACATTGCTTTTTATACGCCACCCAATGAGTGCCTGTATTGGTCTTCAAATCTAAATTAACAATACCACTTTCATTATAACGTATATATTTGGGTAATGTATCACGCATAAAGACACCTCTAAAATATGGCAATTTCAGTTTATTTATACAATTTAATATTTCATAATCATAAAGAGCTCTGTCAAGTAGATTCAGTGATTTTTTTTTTAAGTACAATCCATATCCTCTAGAATTTTTACGTAAAATCAATCCTGAACCTTTCTTGCCAATTTCAACATTGTTGCCATTATGTCCATTTATTTTCTTTTTTATATCTATTATATATTTAGCTGCAGTAGACGCTCCACCAGCTAGGGCACCCATTGCTCCCAAGGCAGATAAAATAAGCAACATTGGTAAAAATCCTCCAGATTTATGGTCAAATGAAATAACGTGTGGCAAACGGATATTTTTTCGGCCCCCTGCTACTTTAATAGCCAATCGGGCTGCTTTTAATCCTTCTAAGCTTGATTTTCGTAAATTTTTATGATTCTTATATTTAACGTTTTCAATAATAGGATTAAAAACGTGTGTTTTGAATGAAAGCCCCATTCCCATTTTTCATTTAGCTTTCATTGTATTTACAACTAACCAAGATGCAGCTTTTTCACCAAAACTGGAATCTTTTGATTTCACTCGTTCCAAAGCACGATCTTCTAATTCTTTGTACGCCTTATGTCTATCAGATAACGCAGAACTTGAGTTGTATGCGAGGTCGTGCTGCTTGCAAGCTCCATCTGATGGGTTGATTCCAGGATCACCACGTGCCAAGCGTTTCTGGATTTGCGTACCAGGTCCGCACCACTGATAATGAGGTAGATGGACCTCAAAGGGGAGTTTATCAATTACCGAATTTACTATACCCGCACCTCTGTAGTGAATAGGTTTCATATTACTAAACTGTCTAAGCAAAATGAATTCATTTATATAGCCAGTTCGTTTTCATCTCCATAATAGTTACAAAAATGCGTTTACTAAGACAGGATCTTAAACTAGCCATCGAGAATTTGGACTTTGATGATTCGACATCTAAAACATGTATACACAGTGAATTACTACCAAATTATTTTCGCGGAATTTTCTGTAGTCCGAGCGGGTGCGGGAAAACAAATTCACTCTTAGCTTTGTTATTTGATCGAAATGGATTAAAATTTGCTAATACCTATCTTTATTCAAAATCTCTTTATCAGCCTTAGTATAATTTATTGGAAAATGTATTGCAGCAAGTAGAAGAAATGAAATATTTCCCATATAAAGATAATGAATTAGTTATTGATTCTGATGAAGCTAAAGAAAACTCTTTTTTTATATTCGACGATGTTTCATGTGAGAAGCAGGATAAAATTGCGACATATTTATCCATGGGACGACACAAATCCATAAACGCATATTTATGTCAAACTTATTCCAAAATCCCTAAACAATTAATAAGAGACAATTGCAATGTGATTGTACTTTTTAAACAAGATGATATTAACTTAAAACATATTTTTGATGAACATGTCACACAAGATATATCGTACAATTATTTTAAAAATATGTTGATACATATTTTTATAATAATTACAATTATTATTGTAATTGTAATATTCATATAATATATATGAATAGTAATAAATTTAAACCATTAGTAATTGTAAAAGAATTCGAATTAAATAATTGTCGATATCGATGTGGTTGTGATGTATATATAAAGGTTCACGAATAGTTTTATTTTCAAAAATGTAAAAAAAAACAGTTCTTTTTATAATCATGGAGCTGCTAGATAAGTCGGAAAGTGCCCGCAAAAGAAAAATTTTAGAATTAGCTAATATATATATATATATGTATCGTATAGCTTGTCTACCATTTCTGGTGTGGGCTTGTTAGTCTTTATCTTTTTTTTCTTTATTTGTCTAGGCTACGTTTTCGCTTCACGTCACTGCGTCGCAAAACTTGCTCCATTCTTTCCTGTTGTTTGCCATCCTGCTAGCTTCACTCATCGTTATTCTTCTTCTTTGCAATATCTTTTCTATTATGTCATTCCAGGTAGTTTCAGGTCTTCCCCTTTTTCTTTTCTGTCCAGGTCTAGCTTCCCATACTCCTCTCACTTGTCTTTCTTGTCCCATTCTTTTCAGGTGACCCCACCATCCCAACTGCCTCTTCTCTATGTATTCGTGTATCGCCTCCATTCCCAGTTCTTTTCTTATTTCTTCATTCTTGATTCTTTCTCTCTTAGTCACTCCCTTTACTCTCCTCATGTATTTCATTTCTACCGCTTGAACTTTACTTATTTCCTTTTTATATGCTATCAATGTCTCACATCCAAATATCAGTATTGGTCTTATTATTGTTTTATATACGTTTATTTTGGTTTTCCTTATTATTTCTTTTTTTCCCACAATCGTATTGCTGATACTGTAAAACACTTTCATTGCTTCTTCTACCCGACTGTTAATTTCTTCTTCTTGCTTTCCTGAACTAGTTATTTCTACCCCCAAATATTTCCATTTCGTCACTTGCTCCAATTTTACCTTATCTACCATCATTTTTATCTCCTGTTGTTCCCCAATTACCATTACTTTTGTTTTCTCTACAGATCTCCATTCCGTTCTCTCTAAGTGTTTCATTCCATTTATTTATGCTTGTCTGTAGCTCTTTTTCGTTAGATGCTATCACCATTATATCGTCCGCAAATGCTTCAATCTTTACTCCAATCTTACTTCAACTCTCTCCATATAATTCCATCCCACTTCAAGTCCTCTAGTTCTTTCTTTCGCTTTCCTTATTATTTTGTCCATGTAAATATTAAATAATGTTGGGCTTAGTCCTCCTCCCTGTCTTAGTCCGTCTTTCGTTTTAAATTTTTTTGATTGCCTGTTTTTGACTATCACGCTATTTGAGTTTTTTTCATATATTTTTTTTATTAATGCAATCATTTTCCTGCTTATCTCTTTCTCTGACATCATCTTCCACAATCTATCTCTTCCTACTTTATCAAATGCTTTTTTTAAATCTAAAAAACCCATGTATACATTTTTTTTTTCCTTTTACTTGTTTTTTCCACAATCTGCTTAATCGTAAATATATGGTCTTGAATGCTTCTTCTTTCCCTAAATCCTGACTGGGATTCGTCCAGAGTTTTCTCAATTTTAATTTTTACTCTCTCGTTTATCATCATTTCCAACACTTTAGTGTTTGTATTTAGTAGTGTAATTCCTCTGTAATTATTACAATCTTTCTTATCTCCTTTCTTAAAGATTGGCACTATCAGTGCATGCTGCCATTCTTTCGGTAATATTTGCTCTGTCCATACTTCGCTATATATGTCCAGCATTACCTGCCTTCCTTCTTCCCCCATATGTTTTACCATTTTGGTCGCTATTGTGTCACTTCCTGGTGCTTTTCCATTCTTTAGTTGTTTTAAGGCCTTTTCCAGTTCCTCCATATTAAATTCCTCTTCGTCGTCTTTGCTTTCATTTCTCTCCGTATTGACTACCTCTCTTGTATCGGTCCTCTCTATATTGTCTGACAGGCATTTTTTTTAACTGCTCTTATTACTGTCTTCACCTCTCTAGTCCCCACCATTTTTCTTATTTCTTCATTTTCCCTTATTATTTCATTTACGATTTCTTCTTCAGTATACCATTGCTCAACTTTTTTTATTATAAATAACGGCTTTGTTTCTTTCATTTTCCTCACTGTTATTCCTTTTACTTTCCCCAGTTTCTTCCCTATTTGCTCCTGTTGTAGCTCGTTTGTGCACTTCATTACCAATTCACTTTTGTATTTTTTTTTTTCCTTTATACCTTCTTCACCTACTTTTTCTATCGTAAGTTTCTCTCGTATTTTTTCCATTACCTTCTCACCTTCTACCGCTTTCACTGTTATTCCTCTTATTTTTTCAGGTGTTTTCCATCCCTTTATCTTTTTTGTATCATTTTCTTTTTTCTTTTCCGTGATAGCCGCATATGTCTTTTTGCTCATATTTTGGGTTATTGTACCTCCCCTATCAATTCCGTTATTTTTGCTTCCAATTTGTCCATTCCGTTTTCGAATAGTTTCTCTATTGGTTCCAGCCTTTGCTCTACATTATCCGTTTTTTCTGGTTTTTGTTTTTTCTCTGCCTTCTCCATGTTTTCATATACTGTGGCGGTTATTTTAACTAATATTTTTTCTATATTCTCTATACTTTTTTCCATTTCTTTTCGAGTTTGTCCTTCTTCTCTTTTATTCCCCTCTTTATATACCCTAATTTCCCTTTGTATCATTTTGATTTACTTCATGAACTCATCTCATACTCCACTTAATTTTTTCTGACTATCTTCACTTTCTTCTTTCCGCTGAGACATATCTTACTGTCTTAATTTTATTCTTTTCTCCATACTATCTTCAACCTCGCTCATCACTACTCCTCTACACGCATTTGTTTGCTTTTTCTTGCTCCTCATATTCCTCCGTTGATGTTTTTCTTTTTCTAGTCTCCACTTTTCCCACTGTTGGAGTTCTTTTGATTTTAGTCGCCACTTTGAATGGATTTTTATCCTCCATTCCTGCGAGATCAATCTTACTTCTATCTATAATTCTATACTAATATTAAATATTTATCTCAGTATAAAATACAAATAAAAGTTGTTTTTGTTTCTTATCTCGATAACACCGTTCCTGCTTATCAGGTCTGCTTGTTATCTGAAAGTCGCCCCCACTTCCTCCGCTTGGAAGGGCACTTTCCTATACTTATCTAAATGTCTTACTTCTACCTTGTTCTGTTTTTAGTTAATATCCTTATTAAACTTATAAAAATAAAAATATAACTTTATTGATATATTATCCTTAAACTACTAAACAATCAGTACTCTGCTTATTTGTGTATCGACTTTTCGATTTCAGCACAAAAAAACATCCGACCACGTTCACTCTCCGATATAGACTCAGAATTAGCTAATGATGTCCGAAAAAAATAATTAACCTTAAAATTGGGACGTTCTAATAAAGATAGTACATTGAATCGAATTTTTAAACCTGTTACTGATCAGTTAAAAAAATTAGCAGCACATAATGTGGTGGTTAAGAATAAAACGTCTGAAATAAATGGAAACGAAATGAAAAATGTAAAGAAAATTGAAAAAAAAAGATATCTGAAGTAGATCAAATTGACAAGATAGATGAAAAAGTAGAAGATGAGGACAAGGAAGCAGAGGAGGAAGAAGAAATGGAACAAGAACGCGAGCTGGATGAGGAAGATGATGAAGTAGATGAAAGCGACCATACAATTACTAACGCAGATACACCTCAATTAGATAAATATCCACCAGTTTCTCAAGAACCTAAAAAGGACTATTTTCAGCATTCTCCTAATATTGACACTATTCATTCTCCAAGATATAACGCTATCACTAATACATGGACCTGGGGTTCTAACTAAATTGAATTTGATATAACTACTGGCCATATAATAATAGGTAGAGAACTATATACAGGCAGCAAAGGACTTTATAATTTATTATTTTATAAAGATCCTAAAAATTATACCAATAACGACCTCGAGGAATTTGATCGCTTATTAGATGACACTAATCTATACAGAAAGGGTTACTCTTCTCAAGGCAGAATAGTTGGAGTCAGGAATCAGAAATATCGACGTATTATTCGTCCATTGTTGATAAAGCAAGGTGGAAAATATAATATGGTCTATAATTCCAAGCCAATAGACTATGTTTATTGGGATGATGTTAATAAACTAGGTGATAGATTATGATTGCTATTCGCATCACAACAAGCAGGTAATTCTTCTCAAAGTAATGAGATTGCGTTAATTATTGAAGAATTAAAAGAAGAAAAAGTTATATATTAATATATTTCCATGCATAAGTATTATTATTAAGTTAAACAACGATGATGAGTATAGATAAGTTCGTCCGATAAATATTCACGTTATCAGATTTCTTCCTCATCATTATTTTCACTCACAGATACTGGTGATTTAGATATTTGAAGTTTAAAAATATGTAACGTTAATTTACCCACTCAAGATGATGACGTTGCTAATAAAAAATATGTGGATGGTTTATGTGGACCAATAATGAATTTGTATTTAATGCTACAGCAAGATGTGGCAAAAAGTGAAGAAAATAATAGACAGCAATTAATAGATATCTATTAATAATTTATTTATTATTTATTCTATTAATCTAATAGAATTAATGATTTAATCAATACATTTGAGACAAAAATTATAGAATTATATATTATCAATAATCAATTAATCATTAATCAATTTCGGAGGTTACAATTAATTTGGAATTTGGAATCTAGAACCTTTTAGAGAGCATTGAAGGATTAGCTTTCTTAGTTATTAAACTAATTCATTATTTAATATGCCATATTAAGTATTGAAAATTAGTGTTAATTACTCTTATTGCGAAACATACGCTAAGATAAAATTTCAGTCTAATAACATAATTTAATTTCTTTTTCTAACGAAACAAAAAGAAAATCATAATTTCGACGGCACTGCCTTAATCTGCATTATCCTAATAAAGGTAACATTAAAGTACTGTTTGTGTAATTGATAACTTGCTATCTAATTTGGTAGCATGGAGATTGCACAAAATACATTTTTTTTAAACTAGACATGACTAAAGTCAAATAGTTTTTGTTGACTTTCAAAACAATTTGATAGAAAGTATTATCAAATAAAAAATTTTACATTCTGATTGAAATTAGACGAAGAAAATTGAAATTAGAATTAAAGAGTTAAATGTAAAGAAATAACTTCAAAATAGATTTTGCATTTTTTTTAAATAAAAAACTTTAAATTTTTCCTACTTTAATTTTATTACATAACTTTTACAATTTGTTTTTAAGTTCTTAACTTTGAAGTGTTTTTAAAAGGTGTTCTTATGACTAGATAAACATGTTCAATTTTTCTTATTAAATTTTTTTAATTCTAATTTCAAGACATCAGCAAAAAAATAAAAAGAAACAAGTCTGACTTTCAATCATTTGCTTTGTGGACAAGTCATTCAACGTTTTTTCGATTACGTCTCTAATGGCTGTTTCGATAACGGTTGTCTACCATTGCCTGGCGCGAGCCGTCGCAAAGTACAGCGGATATCAAACGTTTTCTAGCCGTTTTTAAATGTTGCGCAATATTGTGAAATAATTAAAATTGATTTTTCGAAAAAAAGTTATTAAGAAAAGTTGTTTGTATCGATGCCAGGAGTATGTGGTTAATTTTTCTGAGAACCTTTCGCGAACACTCTGTATATAAAAAAAAAACTTCCACTACAACCCTATTCCAATTGATCAACCAATTGAAACAAATAAATAAAATGAACCGTCATGTAATTAAGGTGGGGTAAGAGGGAACTTAACAACAATAAAGTTCAGTGTCAAAGTCACGAAGTATAAGGATACATAAAAGTATCCTTAACAAGTCACAATCAGTAAAAAAAATCTGATCATAGTCAGCCAAACCAAACCAAACCATCTCGGTACATTACTTCGGGAATACAACTCAAAATACTACTATTCAATACAACTCAATATAATCAATGGATAGCACACTAATCGATAATCCAAAATAAATCAAACTTAACACTTCCAGGAATAAATAAGTTACCTGCCTATTATAAAACTCAAAAAAAAACTTCGAGTAAGTACGTATAATATATATCATACAGGAAATGTAAAAAAATTAAGAAGGTCAGTTGCCAACTAATAATGAGGTCAAATCATCCTGCAGAATGGTATTTGGGTTTCCAAAACATAGAACTCGATTAAACCATCATCACAAAAATCATAATCCATAATTAAAATATAGAAAAGCCCAAAGTAAAAGATAGCCTGAATTCGATATTCCTATAAATAAGAATTGAATCATGAGATAAATACATGGTACCAGATAAAAATAAACAAACTCAAGCATTATTGACTCTCTTAATAGTCAACGACCTCTGCTGTAAAAAGTGTTCCGTTAGAGAAACAAAAATATAAAGAAATAGAGCTGATGAAATAAAACAAAGTGGAATAAAAATGGAAATAGTGTAAAAATTAATAAAAATGAAAAATAATTAAAATTGAATATTGTCACTTACTAACCGACTAGAAATTTTTTTTTATGGTAAACCGGCTTTAATTTCTCGACTTGCCAAACTCAATACGATTTTCCTAAATTATTTTCCAATTCGTACGTACAGTAACCCGCCTTTTAATTTTAAATGGACCTACGTATTCCGGAGCTAATTTTGCGCAATAATTATGAATCGCATCAGAAAACGATTGATTCTTTCTGCAAACTACTTGTCCAATAGCATAATCAGTTGGCGGTCGACGTCTTAGGTTACAATGATGTTCATTTTCAGTTCTAGAACTTTTAATTCTGTGGACAATGCGGCTGTAAACATTCTTCAATTCATGAACTTGATTATTAACAAAAGTATTAAGATCGGCGGAATTTTGATTTAAAGAAGTCAAATATTGATGTCCCGAAATACGATGCTCTTTTCCAAAATTAACGTAATAGGGGGTGTAGCCAGTAGTTTCATGTTTAGATGTCCTAATTGGGCAAGCGATGGATGCTAAATTTTCATCCCGTGTTTTGATTATTTTGATCTATGTATGTTTTGATCATTGTTTGAAAGACACGATTTACGCCTTCTGCGTATGGATCAGCACGAGGATGGTAATGAGCAGTATAAAAGATTTTGACATTATAATTTTCGCATAGTTGCTGAAAATCTTTTGATTTCATGGGTGTACCATTATCACACATAAGATGTTGACGTACTCCATACGTCAAGAAAACGGCTTATTCTACACTTTTACATAAAAATTTTGAATTCGCCGCTCTACAAGGGAGAACTAAAATGTATTTACTGAAATAATCAGCAATAACTAAAGCATACATTTTGCCTAGTTTAGAACGAGGGAAAGGTTAAATAAAGTCCAAACTAATACCTTGGAACGGTTCTTTATATTCAGGTCTTTTACCAATGTAACCAGCAGATGCTTTTTGTTCTACTTTATTTTGCGCACACTCTCTACAAGATTTAATATACCGGACTACATCAGATTTCATTTTTGACCAATAAAACCGTTTGGACGATTTTATCTTTATATGGACTTTCTAAAATGTTTTAAACACTCCTGAATGTCCAGAAGATGGTATATTATGAGAACGATAAAGGAACTTTTTACGCTCATCTTTCGGAACGATGCTTTTCCAATCATCAGCGGTTGATGATGAATTTCTAACGTGTTTGCATAAGAGTCCATTCTCAAAACGCCAACTCGCATAACGTTGCAGGTGTACATTCATTTGTTCGATTACACGATGGTACCACTTATCAGAACAATTTTTAAATGAATTGGCTAAATTATTGTCTGTCAAGGAATCCATTTCGGGTACACTACGAGAAAGGAAGTCTGGTACGTCGTGATCTTTACCGGGACGATGAATTAATTCGACATTATAAGGTTGGAGCCTTAATGCCCAACACGCTAAACGTCCTTGTGGATCTTTTAAATTATCATGCCAGAATAAAGTATGATGATCTGTAATAACTGTGAAATGGGTATGCTCCAAATGTCGTAATTTTTCCACACTCCAAATAACGGATAAACATTTTTTTTCGGTGAAGGTAAATTTACATTCTTCGTTGGTTAATGATCGAGATAAATAACATATAACTTTTTTTCCGTCTGCAAATTTTTCAGTTAAAACAGCCACAATACCATAGGCGGACGCATCGGTTTGTAGTGTAAACGGTAAATTAAAATCAGGACAAGTCAAAATAGGTTAACTAGTTAACCTAGTTAAGTTTTTAAATAATTTTGATTATTTACGGAAGATAATGAAGATAGCAGAAGCAAAGTTGTTTGCGCTGAGCTCAATATGAATAAAATTGTTTAATGTTTTATGCTTTAGTGTCCTAATTGGTACTGTGTGATGTACTTCAAGTGGATATTACATTATGGATAAGACGACTGAATTATTTGTCCAGTAAATTAAATAAGGTGATTAAACAAAGCATTTATTTTTTATGAAAGGTTAGCCATTTTACTAAGGTGCTCTGCATAACTTTTAGTGATTTTAAAAATTTCTGAAAAGTGTTTTTAAAAGATTTGTTTAACATTTATTCAACAATATTCATGTTTTAACCCTTAAACTTTTATAAATGATCAATTTTGTATTACAAGAAATTTATAAAAATAAACAAGTATGACCTTCGGTCATTTACTGTGTGGGCCATTATACGTCATTGTACGTGCTATTACTTATTTCATCGACATCTCTCTCGGCTGCTCATAAAAATGTAAAACAAACAAAAAAAAATTCAAGAAATAATATAAGTTTTTATAATTTAATTAAAATATTGGTCTATAACGGTTGTTTACGGTTGGTTGGCTCGAGCCGCCGTAGATTACAGTGGATATCAAACTGTTTCTAGCAGCTTTTAAATGTTGTACAATATTGTGAAATAATTAAAGTTGATTTAATAATTTTTTTCCGAAAAATCAACTTTAATTATTTAACAATATTGCGCAACATTTAAAAGCTGCTTGAAACAGTTTGATATCTACTGTACTTTATGGCGGCTCGATCCAAGCGACTATAATCAACCATTATCGGGGCCGCCGTGAGAGCCGTCGATGAAATAACACGTACAAAGACTTGCCCACACAGCAAATGAGCGATGGTCAGGCCATAATAATTAACTAGCTAACACAATTAAGTAAATAACTAAAAAACTAAGTAACTAATTATTGTGGTTATTAAAGTAGAAGATTGCGTAAATTTTTCGACAAATCTGTTAACTCGGACAAGCCAAAAATTAAACTGGGGAGTAATTGAAGTAGTGTGGTCTATTTAGCTGAAATTTGTTATTTGCATCTCTGTCGCGCAAACTATAAGCGTGATGGCATCGGTTTATGGAAAATCACTCCACACTATGAATTTTTCCTTTAATAAATTCTCAAGGATTTGTTTTCGTTATCATTCTTTAACAATGCAGAATGCGAAAGTTGAGAAAAGAATAAAATATTATTTATTTTCATTGTTGCGTGATAATGTAACTAATAAAATTATAAAATTAGGGCAATGTTTCGTAGTTTCTTGTCAGCTGATACCTATTGCCAAGGGAATACTTGGTACTTACATTACGATACGGGTTTCAATTTAATTTCGAAATGTGTTTAATCAAAAGCAAAAAAATTGTTTTATTCATGGAGACGGTTGTTCTACAGTGTTAGAATAAAAAAAAATTAAAATTAAATTTATACTTCATATTCAAAACAACGGTTGGTGTAATAAAAATAATTAGCCGTAATTTATTACAAAAATGAGGTCACCACTGCTCAAAGAAAAACCAACCATATATTTTCTTTCTCAGCATAACGACAAGATTATGTATTGGAAATTATTATTATTATTTTTATCGCTATACTACTGCCTGCACGCGGCGTCGTCGCTATTATTCCTTCTTTTCGAAAGAAAAAAAAACGAAATTAAGTAAAAATTAAATTGAAATTTTGGATTTATGGAATGTTAACTGTTTAATAGTATATATATATATGTATATATATATACTAGCCAAGTTATAAACAACAAAACAGTAAGTTGTGTAAGTGGAACAATTACAGAAACCATTATGCCATAGTTAATATATAATAACAAGGTTAAAATAATGTAAATATAGCAAACAGACATTTAAATTAGAAATAATTATAATATATATATATATATATCGTAAAGGCTGTCTACCATTTCTGGTGTAGGCTTGTTAGTCTTTATCTTTTTTTCTTTCTTTCTCTAGGCTTATACGTTTTTGCTTCACGTCACTGCGTCGTTAAACTTTCTCTGTTTAATAGTAATCATTAATTAATACTCAGTTACCATGCTTAATATGAAACATTAAAAAATTAGTTGAGTAACTAACAAATTTATCTTCACTGTAGTCAAAAATGATCCAGATCAACAAACTGCATTAACTAATCCATTAAATTGTAAAGATAAAAATTTATTATTGACTAAATTTTGATATTAAAAGATTGAAAATCCGAAAAAATTAAAACTTTAAAGTTAGCCTAAATTATTAAAACGCCAGCACTCTCTTTCACTGAAAATAGCGAAATTTTCTACTACGTATGACATTGAACGCATTAATGAGTTCAACATTGAACTCATTAATGAGTTCAATGTTTAATCTATTTTTTAAGACCCAGTAGTGCGTAGGTCAGTTGCACTGCGGTTCACGATCGTTTTTGAAGAAATCAGAAAATGTCGATTATCTCGGAAACTATTGAAGATAGACTTACCCTTCCTTAACAATTTTCGGTTTGTTTTTTAATGACTTATGCGTGATGTGATTTTCCTACAACTCAAACTTTACACCCTGTATAGATGATAAAAAATTTACTTAAACTACGATATTTTCAGTTAATTAAAATAATTCTTTTTAGTGCAATAGTTGTTATCTTAACATAATTATTAAAGAGAATAGTAAATATTCACGATTTAATAATAATACATTACAGTAATATCTACATGTAGATATAATGATAATGTGAATTTTTAACTTTTTGTAAGTTGACTAATTTCTATTTTTCGAAATAAACATAATTATTGAGTATTAAACTTCCCCTTATAATTCGATTGCATGAAAGAACAAAAGTCGTTGTAGAAAATTTCCTGTTCTCAATACACGGATTGAGGAAAAAAGTAGGATATGAATTTCTAAAATAAATATTTTGGAAGAGGAAATAGAATATGATATAAAATAAATAAAGATTAAGCAATTAGCCATTTTTTTTTCTGGAAATCGGGCCCAAAAAACCATTATTCATCATAACTATCATTGGTAAAAATAGCCGAGAGCTTTTCTCTTAAGTTAACATAAAACAGATAGTTGAATGGCACAAAATGCAAACATTTTTCATTCAGTTTACTCGATAGTTTCATGTTATGGAGTGTCGCATGAATTTTGAAAATTTGCATATTGAAGAATTTTTAACAAAATATTTAGCTTCAAGAATTTAGTAAAGATTAGTGTTTAGTGATTAAACAAGTTTTCATGTACAAATTTATTGAATGCTGACTTATTGAATCTTAAATGAATATTATTATTAGTTATAAATATGCATTTATTTTAAATATATGATTTTTCATAAATTAGCTAATTTTTTTTGCAAAAATATTGTATTTTCTTAATTTTTTAGATCTGCAATATCGGTTCTACAGATAGATTCATAACTACATATATTTTGATTAATTAATAAATATGTATATATAAATACATATCTAATCTATGTAGGTGGTTTATTACACTTACCTACTATCCCTAGTAGGGTATAAAATGAAATCAATATTTTTAATGACTTGCCAACTCAATGAAAATTTATTCCTCAGTAGTTCATTAGTTGAGAAAATGTTTTTGTGGTTTTGGTTTTAATTAATCTATTTTAACGTAGCCCACTAGATTAGAATTACCGTTCTTCATTAATGCACTTAAAAAATATATATATTTAATATTTTATTAAAACGTATAACTGCACTTCATTTTGGTATCTATATTTAAGAAATTTCTGATTTCCAGCAATTCAGATGATAAAACACCAGGTGTCAAAGCTAGAAATAAATCTGATATCAATAATCGGAGACATATGCACTTAAAGTAAACACTGGTTTATCCACCAATCACTTGGTGGTATCACCACCAAGTGATACCACCAAAGAAAATATACAAATTTTGGCATATAAGTATTTTGAAATATGAACTTATAGTTAATAATTATAAACAGAAATGAAAAAAAGGATAGTGGCACGGCTTTAGTAAAATGGTTTCAAAATAATATCATTGAAAAAAACTATATAAAATGGGTGAATTTTAACAACGTGATAGGGGTTGGGCGCTGAAAGCAATAGTTACAAAATTTACAAATTAATATGATTAAATATGAATTCGGTCTTGCTGCTTCATCCCATATTCAATTACCTAAAGAAATTTCTAATAAAGGGGCCCGTATTAACTTAAAGATCTATGATAATTCTTGTTTTTATTGGAGCGTTATTGCAAGACTTTATTCTGCTACAACTCATTCAGATAGAACTTCATCGTATTCACATTATTTAAATTTGTTAAAAACAGATGGCTTACAATTGCCAATGTCAGTAGGTCAAATAAGTATATTTTAAAAACTTAATAACATATCAGTAAACCTTTGCGCGTTAGAGTTACATGAAAACAATGAAAAACAGGAAAATTATATAACAGTACTTTGTCGAATAACGAACACGAAATTAGAAAAACATGTGACTTTATTGTACATAGAAAATAAATAGTATCCTAAAATAAATGATTACTCTCCATTACCCCATGAAAACACGGAAGATGAGAAGCTTAAGTATCACTATTGCCTTATAAAAAATATGTATAGGCTCATATCAAAACAGATTAATAAACGTAAAACTTTTGTTTGCGATATGTGCCTTAATTATTTTATAACTCAGGAAAAACTAAACCAATCTCGTTTAATTCGAACAATTAAAATTCTGTAAAATATCTTTTTCAGGTTATGATTACGTAGAGTTCAAAATTATTGTATATAAGCTTAAAGCACCTTTCGTACTTCATTTAGAAAGAAAATAGATATTTCACAAAATAACAGTCAAATTTGTTATCAACAGCATACGCCATTTATTGCAGGCTATTATGTAAAATATGCTTATCATCGGTCGCTTTGCTAACCGTAACTTAAATTTGAAAAATTATTTGTAGTACTATAATTTGTCATAACCTATCAAATTATGATAGTCATTTCCTAATTAAAGAAATATATAAAATGGGAACCATTTCTTTATTACCAATGAGTGAAGAAAAATACATTTCATTTACTCAGCATTATCCTAACAGTTCTGTTCGATATTGTTTCATAGATTCTTATAGGTTTTTAAACACCTCAATGTCTAAATTAGTATCCATCTTGCAAATAAATGAATTAAATATTCTAAAACATGAATTCGGTAATTTAGATGCGGAATCTTTTAAATTGCAATCTAGAAAAGGTGTTTTTGCTATGATTATGTATATAATTTATGTGAACTAAATGAAACGGATCTACCAACTAAAGAATTGTTTTATCAGTTATGTTTAAAAATTTGTTTTATAATCTGCTGACTAAATCACATATCAGCGATGTCGATTTTGATCATGCAAAAGTAATTTTGAAAATGCTCAATATTACGAATTTAGGCAAATATAGTGACTTATACTTGAAAACAGATGTTCTCTTACTGGCTGATGTAAGTAGGAGACTGGCTAGAACTAAGTGTATAAGTATTTATGGCTTAGAGCCGGCTTTCTTCCATATGCCACTTGGGTATGCTTGGGATTGCCTGTTGAAAGTAATAAAGTGTAAACTTAGGCTTCCCAAAGATATAGTTCAACTCTTATTCATTGAAAAAGGCATGGGAGGGAGTATTTCTGCGTTTTCTAATAGATACTCTGCGGAAAACAACATATGTATGAAGAATTTTGACGTTACAAAGCCATCTAAATATTTATTGCATGTAGATGCCAATAACCTATATGGTTGAGCCATGTCTCAGTATCTACCTTACGATAATTTTGCTTGGCTAAATAATGTAAATGAGATAGATATTATGAATGTTTCTGATGATTCCGATAATGATTATATTCTCGAAGTAGGCTTAGAATGTCCCATCTCACTGTATGACAAACATAAAAATCTGAGATTCTGTGTAGATCATGAACGACCACCAGGTTCTAAGTCTGCTAAATTATTGAATTATTTTCTATGTACAATAAAGTCACATGTTTTTCTAATTTCGTGTTCGTTATTCGACAAAGTACTGTTATATAATTTTCCTGTTTTTCATTGTTTTCATGTAACTCTAACGCGCAAAGGTTTACTGATATGTTATTAAGTTTTTAAAATATACTTATTTGACCTACTGAAATTGGCAATTGTAAGCCATCTGTTTTTAATAAATTTAAATAATGTGAATACGATGAAGTTCTATCTGAATGAGTTGTAGCAGAATAAAGTCTTGCAATAACGCTCCAATAAAAACAAGAATTATCATAGATCTTTAAGTTAATACGGGCCCCTTTATTAGAAATTTCTTTAGGTAATTTAATATAGGATGAAGCAGCAAGACTGAATTCATATTTATTTATATTAATTTGTAAATTAACGATTGCGTTCTCGGCCTAACCCCTGTTAAAATTCGCCCATTTTATGTAGTTTTTGTAGTAACATGAAACTATTGATAAACTGAATGAAAAATGTTTGCATTTTGTGCCATTCAACTATCTGTTTTATGTTAACTTAAGATAAAAGCTCTCGGCTTTTTTTACCAATAAGAGTTATTATGAATAATGGTTTTTTGGGTCCGATTTTCAGAAAAGGAAATGGCTAATTACTTAAGTACTAACGTACTTAAGTACGCAATTTTCCTATCCTACCTTACATAACTTCTAATGCTTTTCAAAAATTCTGAAAAGTTTGTTTGAAGAGTATTTCTAATATTTATTAAACAATATTCAATTCTTAACGCTTAAAATTTAATACATTTTTAATTTTAATTTCAAGTTTATAAATATAAACAAGCCTTATAAATAAGGCTTAAATAAACTTCGCTCATTTTCTATGTGGGCAAGTCATTGTACGTGTTATTTCATTGACGGTTCTCACAGCAGCCGTTGCTTACGATCTGTTGGATCGAGCCGCCGTAAAATACAGTGGATATCAAACTGTTTCAAGCAGCTTTTAACTGTTGTGCAATGAATGAAGAAAAATCACTTCACACTATGAATTTTTCTATTAATAAATTCTCAAGAATTTGTGTTTTGTTATCAGTTTATTTAATAACGCAGAGTGCGAAAGTTGAGATACGAGTAAAATGTTAATTTTTTCTGTTGGCGGGCCGTACCGCTGCCAGTCGAATACTTCATTACGACATGGATTACAATTTGGTTTCGAAATTAAGTGTTTAATCAAAGGCAAAAAAATTGTTTTGTTAATGAATATAATAAAACAAAAATAAATTTATACTTTATATTCAAAACAAAAGTGTAATAAAAGTAATTACTCTCTAATTTATTACTAAAATGTGGTCACCACTGCTCAAAGGAGAAGCGTACCTTCTTTTTTTCTTTCTCAGCATAACGATAACATTATATATTGGAAATTATTATTATTATTATTTTTATGGCCATACGGCTGCAAGCAGCAGTATAGCTACACAGCGTCGTCGCATTAATTCTTTTCTTTCGATAAAAACCGAAATTAAATTAATTATTGAATTGAAATTTTGATTAATGGAATGTTAAATGTTTAATACTAATAATTAGTTAGTCCACAGTTCCAATGGTTAACATGACACATAAAAAAATTAGTGTAGTAAGTAAAAAATGCATTTTCCAATGTTGTCACAAATGATCTAGATAAACAACTGCATTTAATAATCCATTTAATTTCAAAGATATACATTTATTATCGACTAAATTTTAATATTAAAAGACTGAAAATCGGATAAAAACTGAAACTTTAAAATTCGCCTAAATTATTAAAACGCCGCCACTGTCGAAATGGAGAAATTGTATGCTACGTGCGACATTTCAATGTGTATTCTATTTTCTAAGACAGAGTATTGCGTAGGTCAGTTACACTGCGGTTCACGAACGTTTTTGAAGAAATCAGAAAATGTCGATTATCTCGGAAACTATTAAAGATAGACCTACCATTCCACAACCATTTTCGGTTTGTTTTTTAATGATCTATACGTGGTATGATTTGCCTACAACTGTTGGTTAACACTCTGTATAATATTTTTAATTTTGTTAATCGACGTTTGTTATTGTTATTAGTCTAGTGGCGTAAATACATTCCTGCCAGCATCGCGATGTGAGGAAGCCCAGGATGCAAGAGGCCCATTTTCAAGGACTTCCTTTTTTGCTAATTTACACTCAATATAAATAATAGTTGGCAAAACCAGATTTTAAAATTTTACTAAAAAAATCAACCCTCGTAGTTACCAAAATATCATAATTAATTTCA
Organism: Platypus cylindrus; assembly: GCA_949748235.1. Taxonomy (NCBI): domain Eukaryota; kingdom Metazoa; phylum Arthropoda; class Insecta; order Coleoptera; family Curculionidae; genus Platypus; species Platypus cylindrus. Next base: position 35,073,128 of record OX456488.1, read on the forward strand.
AAGTCGGTATTGTCTCTAATTTTAACTTTTTAATTAATTTAATTTTAACAAGCTATATTATTGTTGCTATTGGTTATAAATTATTTAGGAACTCGAAATTTATTTGGGAATGTCGGATGCATGAAGATGTTTGCTCTTGTTTTTATTAGTTTGCTTAGACACAAATATAGAAATAGAAACAAAAAAACTACTATTCCATATGAAATGAATGACAGGGCAAGAAATGAGCTTTAAGTTATTATTATATAATAGAATACATTCTATTTCATAAATTTGTCGACACAAATAAAAACTAACGAATTAAAAAAAGTTTATTAATTTTCCTTATTTGTGCTATTTTTGTTACAGCACGTTTGGTCCATTGTCACTAACGGCGAATCTATGTATTGATAAATTTATTAAGTATTTCCTATTTAAGCTTTATTTTTTATCATTTATTACATTTCTATAGGATGTATTTTCTGGTCACAATTTCTTTTGTGAACACATTAGTGATTCTAATGTGTATTATTTTAATATTTATGTATTAATATTGCTTTTTAGTTCGCGTTTATTTATTTTATAATTGATGTTTAGTACGAAACTGCTACGTTCAAAATCATTACTTAAACATATGTTGATAGTGATATAATTAAAAAAATATTTATTATATTTTCACTTATCGTATATGGTGGCAGCCATATAAGAGTCATACAGAAACTTCGTCGTATAATTGAATAAAGAATCGGAGGCGGTTCTAACAAATAAGACAATTAGTGACTCTTAGCCTCATTATAGCCTGATTTCTAATACTAGCAGAATTTTTTTTCCCACTTTTGTTTTCAGTAATTCATATTTCTGTCTTTTTATTTACTTCTCTTTACGCATTTCCCAGCGTGATACTGAATCGTACGACCATGACAAAAAAAGAGGAGGAATTTTATTATCCTAGCGAACTAGTTGCTGTCAGATGTCGATCTCGTCCGCCTTTAGTGTCGTTATCCTGAACAGCTATCTACAACGATACCGCCAGGGTAATTAAAATTTAGGTACGCCCCACACCATGGCTGCGGTACCTCTTACAAATTGCGAGGCATGTAACAGCAGCGACTAATAAGAAGATGGAAATATGATTAACTGAAAGCAAGAGTGAGCAGGAAAAATTTTTAGCGGAAAAACCGAAAAAAAAAGATAAATTAGAGCAAAGGTAGAAACAAATAGAGAAACAATTTAAAAACAGAATGGATGAATTAGAAACGAAAATATTAGAATTGACAGTGGGAGGTACAATAAACCAAGAAAGAAGCAAAACGACATATGCGGCGATCACTGAAAGAAAAACAGAAAATGGTTCAAAAAAGATACAGGGATGGAAAACACCAGAAAAAATAAGAGAGAAATCACAGTGAAAGCGGCAGAAGGGGAGAATGTAATGGAAAAAATAAGAGAAAACCTTACGATAGAAGAAGTAGGTGAAGAAGGTATAAAGGAAATAAAAAAATTTAAAAGTGGATTGGTAGTAATGAAGTGAAGAAACGAGCTACAACAGGAGCAAATAGGGAAGAAACTGGAGGAAGTAAAAGGAATGACAGTGAGGAAAATGAAAGAAACAAAGCCGTTGTGTATAATAAAAAAATTGAGCAAGGATATACTGAAGAAAAAATAGTAAACGAAATATTAAGAGAAAATGAAGAAATAAGGAAAATGGTGGGGATTAGAGAGGTGAAGACAGTAAACAATATGTGGAGGACTGGGTAGTAGAAGCTGACAAGGAGATATTCAATTACGTGGTAAAAATAGGAAAATTATTGATAGATTTTACTGTAAAACAGGTAGAGGAATATGTAGAGATCGCGATATGCTATAAATGCTTCTGCTATGGGCATGTAGTCAAGTACTGTACAAGAACGGAGGTATTCTACAGATGTGGAAAGGAAAATAGTGAAGCAATTAGTATTAGAGGCGAAAAGAAATGAATGGGCAGAATTCGGCAATAAATTAGAAAACGAAGCTGCAGAGGAAAAAAAATTCTATAGTAGACTAAGAAGAATAAGAAAAGGAAAGACCAACAGTGCTACATATATAAATAACAAAGAAGGAAAAATATTAAAACAGGAAGATGAAATAATGGAAAGATGGAATCAATACTTTGAAGAGCTGCTGTCAGACAATATAGAGAGGAACGATACAAGAGAAGCAGACAATACAGAGAGAAAGGAATGCAAAGACCAGGAAGAGGAATTTAATATGGAGGAATTGGAAAAGACCATGAAACAACTGAAGAATGGAAAAGCACCAGGAAGTGACACAATAACGACTGAAATGATAAAATATATGGGAGAAAAAGGAAGGCAGGTAATTCTGGACATATATAACAAAATATGGAAAGAGCAAATAATACCTAAGGAATGGCAGCATGCACTGATAGTACCAATCTTTAAGAAAGGAGATAAGAAAGGTCATGGACGACCTTTCTTATCGACTGTGATTCGTCCAGAGAAAACTCTGGACGAATCACAGTCAGGATTTAGGGAAGGCAGAAGCATTCAAGACCATATATTTACGATTAAGCAGATAGTGGAAAAAACAAGTAAAAGAAAAAAAAATGTATACATGGGTTTTTTAGATTTAAAAAAAGCATTTGATAAAGTAAGAATAGATAGATTGTGGAAGATGATGGCAGAGAAAGAGATAAGCAGGAAAATGATTAGCTTAATAAAAAAATATATGAAGAAAACTCAAATAGCGTGATAGTCAAAAACAGACAATCAAAAAAATTTAAAACGAAAGACGGACTAAGACAGGGAGGAGGACTAAGTCCAACATTATTTAATATTTACATGGAAAAAATAATAAGGAAAGGGAAAGAAAGAACTAGAAGACTTGATGTGGGATGGAATTATATGGAGAGACTTGAAGTAAAGATTGAAGCATTTGCGGACGATATAATGGTGATAGCATCTAACGAAAAGAGTTGCAGACAAGCATAAATGAAGGAAATGAAACACTTAGAGAGAACGGAATGGAGATGTGTAAAGAGAAAACAAAAGTAATGGTAATTGGGGAACAACAGGAGATAAAAATCATGGTAGATAAGGTAAAATTGGAGCAAGTGACGAAATGGAAATATTTGGGAGTAAAAATAACTAGTTCAGGAAAGCAAGAAGAAGAAATTAACAGTCGGGTAGAAAAAGCAATGAAAGTGTTTTACAATATCAGCAATACGATTGTGGGGAAAAAAGAAATAACAAGGAAAACAAAAATAAACGTCTATAAAACAATAATGAGACCAATATTGACATTTGGATGTGAGACATAGATAACAGATAAAAAGGAAATAAGTAAAGTCCAAGCGGTAGAAATGAAATACATGAGGAGAGTAAAGGGAGTGACAAAGAGAGAAAGAATCAAGAATGAAGAAATAAGAATAGAATTAGGAATAGAGGCGATACAGGAATACATAGAGAAGAGGCAGTTGGGATGGTGGGGCCATTTGAAAAGAATGGGACAGGAAAGACAAGTGAGAAGGGTATGGGAAGCTAAATGGGAAGCTGGACAGAAGAGAAAAATGGGAAGACCTGAAACTACCTGGGATGACATAATAGAAAAGATATTACAAAGAAGAAGAATAACGATGAGTGAAGCTAGTAGACACCAAAAATGGTAGACAGGCTTTACGATACATATATTATATATGTATCGTAATATTATATATATTATAAATATTCCTAATTTCAATGTCTGTTTGCTATATTTACATTGTTTTAACCTTGTTATTATATATTAACTATGGCATAATGGTTTCTGTAATTGTTCCACTTACACAACTTACTGTTTTGTTGTTTATAACTTGGCTGATTCGTTCTCTATGCAGGTCTTTCGAAGGGCTATGCATGACTACGGGGTTTGTTTAGTGCTGTATACGTACTTGCTACTCCGTTATTTACTGAACACAGTTGCACCTTATATCTTATACTAAAATTAATTGTTCATCATTGAACAAATTTAATTCTATGTGTCAAAGAATAGAGTTCTAAAATGTTTCTATACCTATATTGTGTCGTTTGCCACACTTACATGTGTAAGTGTAAGTGACTCTACATATAATTTAGTTGCTATGCTGATTAGAGTTTGCTATAGCGATGTAAAAGTCATTATTAATGAGATATGTAATTTTATTTTATTTTTCAGGTGTCAAAAGCGTTATGACTACAGTTATTTGTCCATACTTTATTCAAGCGACCGGAATGTTTGATGCAGTAGATTCCAGATTTCTACCCAGATTAAGACCTAATTATGTCGCTGACAGAATCATTGACGCAATTAGAAGCAACGCCACAATGGTACTTATTCCGAATGGATTTAAATGGGGATTAATGCTTAAAACGTAAATACATATAGAAAACTCTTATTTCATAGAACCAATAGTTTCGTCTCTTTCAAAACTTCTCACGCCCGATTTCTAAAAATTTTAAAATTTTATAAAATGTCACCGAGACCAGATTACTAAAAGAGGACTTTTCATATGACAATCAATATGCCCTCTAACTTCTAGCACCGGGTTACGAATCTTAAATAGAAAATGCTATCGATTAATATATTATTACCAGTCTATAAATACTAATCTACAATTCATACAGGTTATTTCTTAATGGCATGCTAATATTGAAGGTGGTTATTTTTGGGAGCAATCTAAGAAAAATAGTTCTTATTAATGTAGGGTCTACACGTCTTAACTTTTGGTCAAAGTTAGTAATTTTACATAGGAACAGGTTAGAAGTGTACGGCATGTAGTGGCCGCGACCGTTAGAGGAGGTGACCTTTTTTGACAAGTTCTAAATAGCAGAAATCCCATATAAAGCATTTGGGGAAAACAAAATGTGGGCCATTATGGAAATAACCATTATAGAAAAGTGGACCTTAAAGGGAGTTGTTACTGTATAACCGACTTTAAGTATCTTAAATACAAAAGCCCAATTGTAGGCAATGTTGATGAGCAATGGGACACCATATGCAGATATTGACGATAACTTTCAAATGAAGTACTACGTGATAGCTCTTTCTTTTTAATATTTTCAATCAGGATAGCCCACTAGGCTAAACGGTAAACGGGGTATATGAATTTTCATTTGAAAAGTAATTCCCTTCGATAATATTTTTGACATCATTCGGTGATATTTTATAAACTTTCTAGATTTCGGGAAATTAAAGGTTAGAAATTTTAAAAAGAACACTGCGTATGTTAGCTAGCATAGAAGAAAAGCTCTATAATAATAGGTTGGACTAAATATTATCTTTAATAAATAGTTATTATAGTGTCATCGTGACGAACTGTGAGTGTAAGAAACTATGCAGTAGATCCCTTCCTACATCGCATTCTTACATGCGGGTTTCAGGGAATAATGACTACTAGTATTTCGGCAAATCATAAAGTACAGTACAGTATACAATATGCTTATGCGAGTATCGTCCTGAATTCGTGTGGCTTTGTAAGACGGCAGAACGCCTTGATCAGGCGTGGTAGCAGAAACGACGCGTTTCGAACAGTCGTCAACCTATATACCTATACGTATAGGTATAGGTATCCCACTACATGGCACCTACTTAAAATTTTTCTGACTGGCTGAACTTTTTGGGCTAAACTTATGCTCATTTTATAAGCTTAGAAAAAGTCATGGTTTACTATTTAGTAAAAAAATTAATTTTATCAGTTCCTTTTAGCTGTCGATATTTGTATTAAAAAAATGCTTCGTAACATTTAATGTTACTGTATCATTTCGATACTGTATATACTATAATATTTTCAAATGTTTCACGAGAAAAATGTTTGGTGTAAAAAACATTTAGAAGAATATTCTGGAATTATATCTTATGTAGATAAAAAAAAAACTAGAGAAACGTATCAGTGCTACAAGGAAGAAAGGAAAATAGTGAAGACATTAGTATCAGAGGCGAAAAGAAATGAATGGGCAGAATTTGGCAAGAAATTAGAAAACGAAGCGGCAGAGGGGAAAAAAATATTCTACAGCAGACTGAAAACAATAAGAAAAGGAAAGGCCAACTGCGCGACATATATAAAGAACAAAGAAGGAGGATTCAATTAAAGCAGGAAAAGGAAATAATGGAAAGATGGAAGCAATACTTTGAAGAGCTGCTGTCAGAAAAGAGAGAGAGAACTGATATAGGAGAGGTAGCCAATGTAGGCAGAGCTGAAGGCAGGGACGATGAGGAAGAGTTTAATATGGAGGAAATGGAAAAGGCCGTAAAGCTATTAAAGAATGGGAAAGCGCCAGGAAGCGACACAGTAACAACAGAAATGGTAAAATATATGGGGGAAGAGGGAAGGAAACTAATGCTTGAGGTGTATAAAAAAATATGGAAAGAACAAAGAATACCAAGAGAATGGCAGCATGCAATGATAGTGCCAATATACAAGAAAGGGGACAGGAAGGACTGTAATAACTATAGAGGGATTACACTAATAAACACCAATATGAAAGTGCTGGAAATAATGATCAATGAGAGATTAAGAAATAAAATCGACAAAACACTGGATGAATCACAGTCAGGATTTAGGGAAGGAAGGAGCATCCAAGACAATATATTCACGATCAAACAGATAACCGAAAAAGCAAGCAGAAAGAAAAAAAGTGTATATATGGGATTTTTAGATCTAAAAAAAGCATTCGACAAAGTAGGAAGAGATAGATTGTGGAAGATGATGGCAGAGAAAAAGATAAGCATGAAAATGATAAGATTAATAAAAAAAATATATGAAGAAAACTCAAATAGCGTAATAGTCAAAAATAAACAATCGGAAAAATTTAAAACGAAAGACGGACTAAGGCAGGGAGGAGGACTAAGTCCAACATTATTTAATATCTACATGGACAGAATAATAAGAAAAGCGAAAGAAAGAACTAGAGGACTTGATGTGGGATGGAATTATATGGAGAGAGTTGAAGTAAAGATTGAAGCATTTGCGGACGATATAATGGTGATAGCATCTAACGAAAAGAGTTGCAGACAAGCATAAATGAAGGGAATGAAACACTTAGAGAAAACGGAATGGAAATGTGTAAAGAGAAAACAAAAGTGATGATAATTGGGGAACAACAGGAGATAAAAATCATGGTAGATAAGGTAAAATTGGAGCAAGTGACGAAATGGAAATATCTAGGAGTAGAAATATCTAGTTCAGGAAAGCAAGAAGAAGAAATTAACAGTCGGGTAGAAAAGGCAATGAGAGTGTTTTACAGTATCAGCAATATGATTGTGGGAAAAAAAGAAATAACAAGGAAAACAAAAATAAACGTATATAAAACAATAATAAGACCAATACTGACATTTGGATGTGAGACATGGATAACAGATAAAAAGGAAATAAGTAAAGTTCAAGCGGTAGAAATGAAATACATGAGGAGAGTAAAGGGAGTGACAAAGAGAGAAAGAATCAGGAACGAAGAAATAAGAAAAGAACTGGGAATGGAGGCGATACACGAATACATAGAGAAGAGACAGTTGGGATGGTGGGGTCACTTGAAAAGAATGGGACAAGAAAGACAAGTGAGAAGAGTATGGGAAGCTAGACCTGGACAGAAAAGAAAAAGGGGAAGACCTGAAACTACTTGGAATGACATGATAGGAAAGATTTTGCAAAGAAGAGGAATAACGATGAGTGAAGCTAGCAGGATGGCAAACAACAGGAAAGAATGGAGAAAGTTTTGCGACGCAGTGACACGAAGCGAAAACGTATAAGCATAGACAAATAAAGGAAAAAAAGATAAAGACTAACAAGCCTACACCATTCTAGGGTAGACAGGCTTCAAAATACATATATATATATATATATCTTATGTAGATAACATATGCATAAAAATAATATGCTTCCTTCAATGTCCCTAACTTCTAGATTGCAACATTGCGAAATACCCATGTTTAAAATGATCACACTGTTATTAAAGTGTGATCATTTTTTATCAATCATTTAATTGATAATTAAATTATCATTTAATTATCAATTTGCACAGAAACATTACTGTTCCTACTATGTAACACTCTATTTGTTTTGCAGGTTTGTACCTTGGACAGTTATTTCTTTATTCTTAAGAGGTTTAGTACCCGATGCAGTTCCAGAATCAACAAGCATTGACAATATTCAACAGAGCCAAGGACATGATGAAATGTTTTCTGGTAGACATAAAAATGGATATATGACAGAATCGATGTCACTAGAGACACACGGCTGTACACTTAACGACAGAATGTTGTAACTTCGATAATTCATTATTTACTGATTTATATATTTCTTATGGATTTCATATTAATGAAATCCATAAGAAAGAATTATATCTAATTAGATATTTGAAGAGTTTTCTTATTTCAATTCCACAAACTCCTATTCCATTACTACGAAGCTGACATCGTTGTTGTAAAATAATTCGAATGTATATGAACATATACAAGGTTATTACATACAGGGTGTGTCGCTACTAGTATTTTTAATTTTAATGGTGGATAGAGGATGAAAAACTGAACGGAAAATATCTAAACAAGGGGGGGTCTATCTTTAATAGTTGCCGAGATAATCAGCATTTTCTGATTTGTTAAAAAACGTTCGTGAACTGCAGTGTAACTGACCCACGCAATACTGGGTCCTGAAAAGTAGAATAAACAATGAACTCATTAACGAGTTCAATGTCACACGTGGTATAAAATTTCTCTATTTAATGTGAGTGACAGTGGCGGCGTTTTAATATTTTAATTTTAAAGCGAATTTTAAAGTTTAAGTTTTCACAGATTTTCAATCTTTTAATATTAAAATTTGGTCATTAATCAATTTTGCAGTTTAGAATTAATTTGTAATTTGATCTAGAACAGTGTAGAGGGCATTGAAGGATTAGCTTCCTTAGTTATTAGACTAATTCATTATTAAATATGCCATATTATGCATTGAAAATTAGTGTTAATTAATCTTATTGCGAAACATACCTTAAGATAAAAATTCAGTCTAATAACATAATTTAATTTCTTTTTCTAACGAAACAAAAAGAAACTCATAATTGCGACGGCACTGTCTCACTAGCTTGGTCGGATCGAGTCGCCGACAATGCTAGCGCATTCATTTTCCAATACAAAATGTAATTACCCATTTAATGTTTACTCTTATAAAAAAAAAACAACTATGCATTTTCTTTTAAAATGTCGACCTCATTTTTATTAGCAATAATTTAGAGATAATGCGTTTGTTTTGAGTATGAAGTTTAGTGAACATTTAGATTTAATTATCATCGAAAAAATATCTCCATGAGAAAAAACATTTTTTACATTTTACTAGACCGTACAAATAGAATGTATTAATTTAATTTCGAAATCAAATTGTACATCGTATCCTAGGTACAACATTATGTGTCAGCTAATAAAGAAGCACGTGGCATGAAACAGTTCTACAATTTTACACTATGTTTTGTTATTATGCTGTTTCCACAATGTCATCTTGTTTAATAACATTGCATTAATTTCGCTTTAGTCATTCTTTAAAAGTAAAAACAGGAAACAAAAAAATTCTACTAGCAGGTTATTGATAAATTTCTTGGGATTGGTATGTTAAAGTGAGAATCGATAATTAGAAAGAAAGAGAGAACAACAAATTAGAATAAAACAGTCTAGTGGGAACGTAAAATTAGATTAGTTAAATGTTGAATTTGGAGTGAGTAACTTTGATTAGATTTGAACTTTATTGAAATATTTTTTAAACAATTATGGACTATTATACTATAGCAGAATGGTGTGATATTCTGATGATTTATGAAAGCCGTGGAAATGCAGATGCTGCAAAAAGGTTATATCGAAAACGATTTCCAGACCGACAAGGTCCTTGTAGACGGGCATTTGTTAATTTAGTGCAAAGGACAAGAGATACTGGTTTGTTAATTCTCCAATATGGAGAATACTCCGATAGTAGAATATTCTACTATCAGATCGAAGAAGACATTTTAAGCATGATTTAAAATGAGGCGTCGCCAGTACTCGTGAAATGGCGCTACATGTCGAAGTTTCCAATTCCACAGTGTGGCGTGTATTACGGGAAAATGGGCACTATCCGTATTACATATACCGTGTCCATTCTTTGGAACCGCAAGATTATTTAAATCGACTGCAATTTTGTCAATTTTTAACTGCAATTGATTAGTCAAAATTTAAGGCAATCTGGATTTGCGTCACAAGTTTTATTTACGGACGAAGCATGCTTTAAACGATTTGGAGTTTTTAATAGCAGAAATAGCCACATTTGGAGCGAAGAAAACTCGCATGCTTATCGTCTTAGTAGTTTCCAAAGGCAGTTATAATTAATGTACGGGCTGGCATTGTAGGAAATTATTTGATTGGTCCCTTCGTTTTACCTTCCCGTTTAACTGGAGAAATGTATTTGGATTTTTTGAGGAATAATTTGTGGGAACTATTGGATGATGCCCCATACCAATTACGTCATGATATGTGATTTATGCATGCCGGAGCTCCACCTCATTTTTATTCTAATGTTAGATCTTTTTTGAATGAAAAATGTCCAAATAGGTGGATAAGCCGTGGAGGCTCTATTGCGTGGCCAGCTAGATCTCCTGAATTTAATCCCTTAGATTTTTATTTATGGGACTACATGAAATAACTAGTGTACGAAGAGCCCTTTGACAATGAAAATCAACTTGATGCACGAATTTTTGAATTTGCAAGAATAATTCGTGAAAAAGCTGCAGAACAATTCCCAAGAGTTCACGATTCTTCTATAAATCGGGCTCAGCATGCGATTGAAGAAAATTGTAGTCATATTGAACACAATCTATGAATAACTAATAAATTTCTAGTGAATTTATAATGATGTTTTAGTGAATCATTAATGTGGATATTGCACTTTTAGTGTAAAATTGAATGTAATTTGTATTGTCTAGCATGGTATTCAATGTCTAGTGTTGTGGACATCTGTTTAGGTAGTGATAGCTGATTAATTACGGGCGGCAGCGGGGTGGTAAGCCATACCACCTCGCCTGGTAAGTTGAAATTTATTACTAATTTGTTGCAGTAATTACACCAAATAATTAGTGGTATGCAGGTATTGCCTTAATCTGCATTACCCTAATAAAGGTAACATTAAAGTACTGTTTGTGTAATTGATAAGTTGCTATCTAATTTGGTAGCATGGAGATTGCACAACATACATTTTTCTAAAACTAGACATGACTAAAGTCAAATAGTTTTTGTTAACTTTCAAAACAATTTGATAGAAAGTATTATCAAATAAAAGATTTTACATTCTGATTGAAATTAGACGAAGAAAATTGAAATTAGAATTAAAGAATTAAATGTAAAGAAATAACTTCAAAATAGATTTTGCATTTTTTTTTTAATAAAAAACTTTAAATTTTTCCTACTTTAATTTTATTACATAACTTTTACCATTTGTTTTTAAGTTCTTAACTTTGAAGTGTTTTTAAAAGGTATTCTTATGACTAAATAAACATGTTCAATTTTTCTTATTAAATTTTTTTAATTCTAATTTCAAGACATAAGTAAAAAAATAAAAATAAAGTAGCCTGACCTTTAATCATTTGCTATGTGGATAAGTCATTCAACGTTTTTTCCATCACGTCTCTAATGGCTGTTTCGATAACGGTTGTCTACCGTTGCCTGGCGCGAGCCGCCGCATAGTATAGCGGATATCAAACATTTTCTAGCCGTTTTTAAATGTTGCGCAATATTGTGAAATAATTAAAGTTGATTTCTCGAAAAAAAGTTATTAAGAAAAGTTGTCTGTATTGATGCCAGGAGTATGTGGTTAATTTTTCTGAAAACCTTTCGCGAACACCCTGTATAAAACTGTAAGAATACAATTTTATTTACGGCTGGAAATCTGCACTATTGGAATTATTCGCACCACCAGGAGCTCGATCCCTGAATCTATGAGATTATCTCACCGGTGAGAATACAGAAAGTCGTATGTAGAATGCCACTTGTGTAAAAAACCTCAGATTGTTTACTATTCTTTAACTTCTCCTTATTTAATGTCTGTGTTCAAACTTAAAGGCCTTCGACGCATAATCGACATTGACATTTATTGTTATTTATATTTTCTGCTGACAGTATGAAAAATTTATATTAATTATATAGTTGAGTTACATTCATGAAATGAGACAACACTATAGGCAAATAGTGTACATAAATACAAAATAGTACAAGATAGTAGTACATCAGACAAGCAGAAGATACGCAAAACCCAAAAAAGCCTTACATTATTTATGCATTTATTCCAACTTTGCATAATCAGTATCAATCTCACAATTTTTAAATGTTCGTCCCATCAATTTGTAAGACAGATTGAATCTCACCCGTAGTTGCCAAACTTATAGCACCAATTTCTTACTGGTGAAATTCAAGGATCGAGCTCCTGGGTCTTCTTGGAAAATGGTAAGTTAATCTCTTAGCTTCATGATTTTGTGCTTTATTGGGATTACGTAGTATGACCATATTCCCCAAAACTTGAAGTTACTCTTCGGAAAACTGTCTTCAGGCGCGTGGACCTCTGCTGATACTAAATCTATGCGATTCGAAATGGTTATTAAGACAATAATTTATTGATATCGTTTTTAGCGAAAGTAGAAGGTAGATCTGAATAATCTCAATAATCGTACTAATAATTGGCTGTTATTAAACTGCCCATAAGATCTGCTTGACGGGACGCATGCTTATTAGCAAATATGCCAGTTCCATTACAAGCAGCATTAATATTTACAGGCGACATTGATAGAGTCGATAGTCTTTGCATTGCAAATGATGCAATCTATAAATGGTTACATGTATTTCATTATTGGCAGATTGTCACGATTGTAAAGCATCGCTGTATAATATGCGAAAAAGGGTAGGAGTCCTACATAAAGTGGTTGCAATTTACTTGTACAATGTGTAGGAATATTAAGAATAGTGATACATTTGGCTTTACACTCATTTATAACTTCAATTTAAATTTGGTAATTTTCATGGTTGTCCACTATTGTAACTGTCGGGTCGTTCTTTGAACATGACGCATGTTTAATAAAATGTGTTATAACGTTAAGGAAACACTGTATTCATTCATCCTGTTTTGGACGCTAAACGTTGGGGTAATGTTCCAGTTGGCACACCTGCTAACATATAACTTTTGAAATGGACCCGAGCAAAAATCATAACTGGAGGGACCAAACTTCCACATGCATTTACAATACATCAAGTGGTAACCAGTCCATCTCTTTCACTGCCTTGGATATTCGATACTTGCCGAGAGTCTATTTTTCTTTTAATACCTTGGAAGAACTGCTTGGCGTTCTTAATGTGGCAGTTTCATCTAAGTTGCAGATACGCAGTCCACTTGCAAAATTTGCATATCGGTTAACAATGTCTTCCTATTTTTCGAAAAATAATGTCACATTTGTTTTATTAAGTTCCTGCAGGAAGTTAATTTCCTGTAGCCCTAGCTAAACTACATACTTTTAGAGTTCGTCTAAAGATACAATATGCCGTTTTCGTAATCCCTTGTACCAGTCAATCGAATATGTTTTTTTTCCTAAATCTTTGTAGAAACTATATTGTTTGTATTTGTTAGATCGCAAGCTAGTTTCCAACCATTAGAAGTCGTTGGCCCATACAACTTTTTGAGCACGTTTTAATATATTTAAGAGATTCTTCTGTGCTAAGGATCGTATAGATATCGAACAGTCTCTGAGTTAATCGGGAAAACTAGGAAGTGTTAAAAATAAATAAAACCTTTTCCTCCTACAAATAAACTTATTTATTTTAATAAAATAAATAATTGCATTCAAATACTAAAATATTCTATGGAGGACAAACATAAATAATCATGAAATGGGTTTTCACTATTTCTGACAATTTTGAAAATTAAGTTTAAATGAAAGATATGATATATATTCTATGATCTTTATCTCTAAATTAAGGAGAAAAATGTTATTAACGAAAATGTATCTAACGTGTAATAAATAATGTTAATGTATAATTAATTATTAACATGCCCTTACACAACAAAAATTCATGTGTAATACAGTCACAAATACAGTTACAACTACCAACATCCCGATGCAAAACAGATAATATTATGTGAAAAAACATGCCTTTAACTAAGGGTAAAATTCTACGATATGATGAGTTACAATTTGCTATGTAATCATGAAATTATGTAACTTTTCCTCAATGAAAATTCATGCAACAGTCAATAAATTATGTAGATCCTATTTTAAGTGCATTCTAAATGCAATGCATTATGTGTACCTTCCAGCCAATAGTTTTCACCGTAGCCATTATGTCGTCGGGGTGTTGATGGGGTCTTCAGTTCCTTGAATACTGAGGTGGCGAGAACGTCGCAAGCACAGTGGTCAGAATTCTGGCACCAGATGATCGTATGAAGAAGGTAAGAGCAGCTACCTTGCGACGATGGATGATCGAGAAACAGAAGAGCAAAATTATACGCAAATTCCAATAATTGATAGTGTAGCAAATAATAATATAAGAGTTTTAGGAAATTAAAATATTTTAATAGGATTTGTCGGTTGGCAAATAATAACAATGCTACGGGAATAAACACTGTATTTTCCTGAAACGTTTACCCTCATATTATCTTCCAATCTTATAATCTAAACTCTATCTCATAATGAATAAACTCTCTTCTCCTACTTCTCTATTTCTATTCTCGAATAATCCAGATACATCTCTCAGTCTCTTCCCACTTCCGTTATCCGGGTACCGCCGGTACCCCTACCTACACTACACGCCCTACTCGCTCGCACCAATAGGAGAAGCATATACCAACGCGGGAAACTCAAATTTTACAAAATCTACTACAATAGGAAAACGTGCAAATAGTAATGAAAAACGAAGATAAAACGTTTAGCTTCGTTGGATAATAGTGAAAAAGTGGGAATTTATTGTAAATTATCGAAAAGTACAAAATTTTCAATATGGCGTCAACTTGAAATATAAGCCGAATTGAAAATTACAGTCAGAAAATTATATGAAGATGAAGATTGATTAGTAAACGGAATAAATGGACACTTAATTCATCTAGAAATGAATTACTGAAAATGTGGAGTTAATTAGAATAATTAATTATGAAAAAATTAGGGATTGGAAAGTTAAAAACGAAGGCGATGTAAGATTTTAACTTCAGAAAAATTCATCCAGTAATAGCGGCGAGTGGCCACTGGTCACTTCTTTTATCTGTTTTTTACATGGAACATGCTAGAATGTTTTACTACCGTTTTTTCGCTGAAAACGCCGGAAGTACAAAGAGCTTGAATTACCAAATTTTAATTGATCGGAAGGTGCAAGGATTGCCAAAACAATGTACCTGGATACACAATCAATTGATAAGATTAATTAGTTGCATAACTTCCCTTAAAGTTGAAAACGGTATATTATTCTCGATATTTATAGACTAATTTACAGACTAATTGTCAATTACTGAATAATGTTAATCGAATAACTTACAGTTAAGTAAGTAACAAAGCTACAATTTTTTATCAACCAACTATTTACATGTATTACCATTGGCTAGATAAATAAATAATGTACAGTTGCGGACAAGTTCTGGACCGACAAAATCTATGCCGATTGTAAGAAATGGTTCAGCTGGGATGATGTGGTAGTCTGGAAGTGCTGTAGTGTTCTAACGAAACCATGAATCGAACCACTCATTTCGTTTCATCAGCGGAAACGGTAGTGCTACTAGGAAAGGACTATTTTGTATTCGATCACGATGTTAGAGTGTATAGAAATTGAGTGAAACTTAATAGGTATAATGTCTTCTGTGGTTGTAAGTTATTATGTATTTATGTAAGTTATTCAGGAATAAAATTAACATTTTTTAGTTCTGGAGAACTTTTGTACTAGAGGTCAGAATTTGTAATTTGCGATGGAGTACAGCCTCGGCTACTTAGATTGGAAAGGGATTTCTTTGGCTTCATACAATTAATTCTTACATGAAAATTTAGTAGAAATTTTGATGAAAATGTTGTTGCACATATTAGACACTTGAATTGTTTATGGGGTTTTGAGTGAACTGGTAATTTTGCTCTTGATTCGCAAGACTTATTACAATGAGTGCATCTTAATGCAATATAACTTTTCATTACATTTTTGTGGGTTGACACGAGATGTGTTCAATTTTGGAAGACACCGAACCAGGTAATTTATTTTTTGGTTATGGCACTACCACAGCCGGATCGGATTTTTAATTAAAATCGACTTTTGAGTCTGGCTCCTTTTATGAATATTTAACATCGCAACATTTTGGAATTTTTCAGTACACACCATGTGTGCATGCTAATAAAGACTGCTTGACACAAAAATTTGCGGTCAGTAAAATTGGAGTTTTAAAATTTTTGACATTGATGACTTAGACAAGAACGTGGAAGAATAGGACTAAACTGATCAGTTAAAAAACTAAAACTAATTAACTAATAAACTTTCGCAGGACCGCTGCAATAGTTGATCAGTGCCCTGTTCACCAATAGTTACGTGATTAAAGCAAATTGACTCTGGATCAATTTCATTGCACATTACTAAGCTGAATTCGGTATTTCGAAGGAGTAGCATATTATCAGTATCGACGTATTCACCCTATTAGCACATCAAACACTGCACAGGCTCCTAATATCAAATCAACGGGATCTGGTTTGTAAATGAATGGATCAGATCAGCAACGTTAGCATATGCCAATTTATCTAAATGAGGCACTTGAAGCTCATGTGCGGGGAATCGTTCATTAATTTGGGTAGCACGTAATCAGTAATATGTATTGTATGAGTTGGCGTCACACGAGCGGAGATTTCCAAGTGCACTTTGCCCTTGGCAAATTGTACGCACACATGTGCACGCATGCGGAAGCATATTAAAGAAAGAAATAGAGCATTTAATAAGATATGTATCTACTAAGCGTAAGTAGAAATTGTTCATGTCGGACTCGAAATAATCTCTAGTGAATTCATTAAATTCACTAAATTTTTAGTTGTTAAATTTTGTCACCTTATCATCAGCGATTTTTAAAAAGTTAGACGACCGACTTATCGGAGGTACTAAAGAAAATGAACCCATCTGGACAAATGGTTGATTCTTCACTTTCGTACATGCTAAAAATAGTTTCGATTTACGGGTTGTCGGTTTTACTAGTACCGACATATGAACTGTCGTCAAACGTACACACAGAGCGCTAAAAGTTAATTCTAATATGCTAACGTTCCAGTCATGGTTTTGGCGTTCTTAAAGGCAAAACGTTTTCTGTAATGTTTATTCAATTATGGCATTAGAATCTACATAGTTCAACTAAATTTGAATTATCCATTTATATTACCTTATGCCAGAATCATTAGAATTTATTAAGCGTTTGTTTGTGTCGTCTGATTTTTAAAATTTCTTGAATACTTAAACTACTGTAATATTCCTGAAGAGTCTTGATGATCAGGTGATAATACCTTGAAACGTGGATGAAACAAAAATGAATTCTTTGCAAGTAACGACTCAGAATCTGCATTATCCTAAAATCGAAACAATAATAATAATAATAATGATTCCATTTTGAACAAAATAAATAAAATTAAATAAACATCTGCTATTCTAGTAATAAATAAGATCGGTAACGTCTTTTAATATATTTTCTAATTCAACTCTGTGAGTACATATAGTACTTCAATCTCATAAATTAAAAAAATATAAAAATTCTGTTACTTCGTTACATTTCCCCTTTGCTTCGTAGAAAAACGGCCACTTGGGCGTTATTTTTTCTCTTGCAATTTCTTCAGACCAGTGGGGCATCGGCTAACTAGGTACGTTGGCTTGGCTTTTTTTTTCTATTAATTTGATCAGCTTACTATTTACTAGAAATACGGGTGAAGAGTAAATTTATAGAATGAAGAGAGGTATGCTATATATTAGTCCTGTGGGAGATATCGTTTCGTAGTGGGCTGGTCTTAAGTCTTTAATATGGATGCTTCAGAATATTCGGCTTTGATCATTCTTTAGATCATAAACCACTAACAAAATGGTCTTAAAAATAGTATACGGCCACGAAAATTAGGGGCTAACTTGGCTGCAAATCCTCTAGATGCATCTGATAATAGATTTTCTAGTTTGTATACCCGGTTTCTTAGGTGGCATTTCTAATCACGATAGCGAAGATTACGGCTTTGGTTAGCGAAGGCATGTCCCAAATTTATTTTAACTAATTGTGACGTCGAGGTGCCATCGGTATCCTTACTATTAGACCTGAATAAACTCTTAGGTGACTCCATTTCTCTAGCGAAAATTAACATGACTGGTGTAAATCTTGTGGAGTGGTGGCGAGCGCTGTTTGCTGTAAACACTAGGTAGGGCAAATACATATCCCGTTGGCGATGATCAGACTCGCAGTATTGTGCGACCATAGTTTTCATTGTCTTGTTTGCTCGTTCTACCAGATTAGCTTGTGGAGTATATGGTGGTGTTAGACGATGTTTAATGTCCATTTCTTCTTAAAATTGTGTAAACACTCTGCCTGTGGTATCATTATCACTAATTACTGTATATGGATGGTAAATAATTTCTTCGTATAAGTCAGGAGGATGTTCTGGGTGATAGCGGCTCTAACAGCGCGACATTATATCCATGCCGTGAAGCGATCTAGAGCTACGATGATATAGTAATTACCTTTTTTTGAACGAGGTAATGGTGTACTATGTCTATACTGACGGTTTGCCATGGTTGCCCAGCTTAATAGGGTTGCATTTTACCGGCAAGTTTCTGTTGTAAAAGGTTGTAATGTTGAGCAGTTCATTAATAACGCCCCATTTTGGAAGTATTTGGCGATGTCGCAGAACATATCAGGCCAGTAGTAATGTAGGGCTATACGAGCGGTGGTCTTTGTGGTCTTTGCAATTCCTAAGTGACCTGCACTAGCGCGATCGTGGTTCTCTTCCAATACTGTTTTCTATGCAGGTTTTGGCTCACAGAACTTGCAAGCGTCGGCTAGTTTTGTTTCCGTATGATTAGAAAGGTCCCAAAAATGACTATATAATTGATTGTTTTTGATATGGTATTGTTTATGGGCCGATTTATCATCTTTGATAGTTTCCAATTTGTTTTAAAATCATAGAGGAGTCTGGTAGAAGCATCGAACAGCTGATGCAAAAATTTTTCTTCCATATTTACGGCTATTTGTGACCCTGATGATCTGGGTCGCGGCTACCAGTGTCACGTAATCTTTGAACTACGCGCAGAAATTTTGTAGTGGCCGGAATATTTCTGCTTGGAAAGCGTTCCGCATTCAATCTCTGGACTTCATCGGCATTCCCACCAATTGCACCAAAGATTAACGGCATATCACATAATTCCGCATTATAAATATTGCCTCCCCAAGAGAGTTAAATAATTAATAAGATTAAGTAAATAACTAAATAACTAAGTATTTAGGTTACAATTTTATTATATTGGATAGTAATATGTTAATTTTTACTATATATAAAAATTTATATACTATTATAGGTGGTATGGATTACCACCCCGCTGCCGCCCGCAATTAATCAGCTATCATTACATAAACAGATGTCTACAACACTAGACAATGAATACAATGCCAGACATTACAAATTACATTCAACTTTACACTAAAAGTGCAATATCCACATTAATGATTCACTAAAACATCATTGTAAATTCACTAGAAATTTATTAGTTATTCACAGATTGTGTTCAATATGACCACAATTGTCTTCAATCGCATGCTGAGCCCGATATATAAAAGACTTGTGAACTCTTGGGAATTGTTCTGCAACTTTTTCACAAATTATTCTTGCAAATTCAAAAATTCGTGCATGAAGTTGATCTTCATTGCCAAAGGGCTCTTTGTACACTAGATATTTCTTGTAGCCTCATAAATAAAAATCTAAGGGATTTAAATCAGGAGATTTAGCTGGCCACGCAATAGAGCCTCCACGGCTTATCCACCTATTTGGACATTTTTCATTAAAAAAAGATCTAACATTAGAATAAAAATGAGGTGGAGCTCCGGCATGCATAAACCACATATCATGACATAATTGGTATGGGACATCATCCAATAGTTCCCACAAATTGTTCCTCAAAAAATCCAAATACATTTCTCCAGTTAAATGGGAAGGTAAAACGAAGGGACCACCTGGTAATCTGGATTGGAGAATTAACTAACCAGTATCTCTTGTCCTTTGCACTACATTAACAAATGCCCGTTCACAAGGACCTTGTCGGTCTGGAAATCGTTTTCGATATAACTTTTTGCAGCATCGGGTTTCTTCATAAATCATCAGCATATCACACCATTCTGCTGTAGTATAATTTGCCAGAATTGTTTAAAAAATATTTCAAAACACTTTCAAAAAAGTTCAAATCTAATCAAAGTTACTTGCTCCAAATTCAATATTTAACTAATCTAATTTTACGTTTACTACTAGACTGTTTCTCCCTAATTTGTTCTTCGCTCTTTCTTTATAATTTTCGATTCTCACTTTAACATAACAATCCCAAGAAATTTATCAATAACCTGCTAGTAGAATTTCTTTATGTTTCCTGTTTTTACTTTTAAAGAATCACTAAAGCGAAATTAATGCAATGTTATTAAACAAGTTGACATTGCTGAATACAGCATAGTAGCCAAACCTAGTACCAAGTGTAAAATTGTAGAACTGTTTCACGCTACGTGCTTTTTTATTAGCTGACACATAATGTTGTACTTATGATACGATGTACAATTTGATTTCGAAATTAAATTAGTACATTCTATTGTACGGTCTATTAAAATGTAAAAAATGTTTTTTTCATGGAGATATTTTTTCGATGATATATATATATATGTATCGTAAAGCCTGTCTACCATTCCTGGTGTAGGCTTGTTAGTCTTTATCTTTTTTCCTTCTTCCTCTAGGCCCCCACGTTTTCGCTTCGCGCCACTGCGTCGCACAACTTTCTCCATTCTCTCCTGTTGTTTGCCATCCTACTAGCTTCACTCATCGTTATTCCTCTTCTTTGCAATATCTTTAAATTATTGCTAATAAAATTGAGGTCAACATTTTAAAAGAAAATGCTTTTTTTTTTTAAGAGTAAACACTAAATGGGTAATTACATTTTGTATTGGAAAATGAATACGCTAGCATTGTCGGCGACTCGTTCTGACCAAGCTAGTGAGACAGTGCCGTCGCAATTATGACTATATTTTTTTGATTAATGACCAAATTTTAATATTAAAAGATTGAAAATCTGTAAAAATTTCAACTTTAAAATTCACTTTAAAATGAAATTATTAAAACGCCGCCACTGTATCTCACAGGAAATAGAGAAATTTTATACTTTGTGTGACATTAAACTCGTTAATGACTTCAATGTTTATTCTACTTTTCAGGACCCAGATTGCGTACGCCAGTTACACTGCAGTTCACGAAAGTTTTTGAAGAAATCAGAAAATGCTGATTATCTCGGCGACTATTGAAGATAGACCCCCGCTTGTTTAGACATTTTCCGTTCAGTTCTTCATCAATTAAAAATACTAATAGCGACACGCCCTGTATGGACGATGATTGCACGAGAGAGGAGCGAGAAATACAAATGAATTTAAGGGAGCTATGTCAACGAAATAGGTGGGAAGAAAAAATAGCAAAAATGGATGTCGGCAAACTGATAATAAATGGATCATGGAATGTACATTTTGGGAATCACGGGAACAAAAAACAAGGGAGTGCGGCAAGATAAACTAAAGGGAGAAAATATCATTTTATATAGTGGAGTGGATCACAAGCAGAGGGCAGCAGCAGTAGGGGGATGAATGATTAGTAGAAGACTAGATAATGAAATAGAAAACTGGAGAGGTAACTTGGAAAGGCTAATAGAAGTAAAGTTATAGGAAAAGCAGAAGGGGAGAAGAACTATAGTGGTAGTATACGGTATATACGGTTTGGTAAACGGTAGTATAGCAAAAGAAGATGATTCCATAGAGAATAAAACACATTTTTGAGATCAATTGATGGCGGTAAAAGAACAAACGATAAGAAAATTGCATGTGTTGTGAGATTTTAATAGTAGAGTGGGAACACCCTACGAGAATTATCGCAAAATAATTATAAAATTCGAGAAGGAGGAGAGAAATTTTAACGGGAAAGGAATACTGGAATTTTGCACAATGCCAAATTTTTTACTAACCAACCCATTATTCAAACATGAAGAAATCTACATGTACACGAGGGAAGAGAAGAGTAGAAATGAGAGGTCAGTAATTGACTATATATTAATAAAGGAAGAAAACCGAAAAGACATAGTGGATACAAGAGTAAGCGAACCAGAAATAGGGAGTGACCACTATATGGTGGTATCTAAACTGAAGGAGAAAGGAGAGTGTAAAAAACCGAGGGAAACGAAAAAAGCAACACAAGGGCCGGAGAAAGTAAAAGTATATAGGCTGAGGGGAGAAGTAACGAGCAAGGAATATGCAAGAGTGACAGACGTGGAGATCGAAAAGATAACTGAAATATGGAAAAACGAAAGTAATGTGGAAATGCTTTAAACAAATATTGACAGAGAGACAAGCAGAAAAGCATGTAAAGTATCGAGAATGATTCCCAGAAGGCAACAAGAAAAATGGTGGACAGAAGACATAAAAGAGGCAGTGAAAGAAAATATTATCTAGGTATAAAAAAACAGAGAGATATGAAAAGTATAAAGAAAGTAGAAAGAGAAAAAAGATGATAACAGAAGCAAAAAATAAGGCAGGGATAAAATTTGTGGAAAATATGGAGAGACATTTTAAGCAAAATAAAAGATTATTTTATTGATTGAAGAGAACAAGGGAGAGGGCAGTAGACAATTCATACATCAAAACGGAAAGGGGGAAGTTGTTAAGCTAGAAGGAGGACATAAGGAAGATGTGGTAGAAATGCTTGGAAATTTTGCTGGGAGCGAAAGGAGAAGGGACAGAGGAGAGTGAGGAATTAGAAATGGAGAAAGAAGAAAGAATATAAAAGATGAAATCACCAAGGAAGGAATAGAAACAATAACGGGTGAAATGATAAAGTAAGCAGATCAGAAAAGAATGGAATTTCTATATAATATAATATATAAAGTTTGGTTTGGTACATACAAACTATTTGTATATTAATATAATAACAATATATACAAACATTAATATAATATAAAACATTAAAGAATATATTATAATATAATAATATAAACATTAAATAAAAAAAGGCATAAAAAAAGAAAGAATGAAAAAAAAAATTAGATGCGAAAATAACATAGCCGTAGTTCGTAGAATAGGATTGGAAACAGTTAATATTTGTATATTATATAAACAAAGGGATAAAACAAAAAAAAAGGATGTAACAGGATAGAAAATCCAAAAAAAGCTAAGTAAAATTAACTTATACTATCCATTGTAAAATATTACTATATAAACAAAAGTTTGTATGTGACAAACATGAAGTATATTAGGTATCTGTATAAAATTTCTATCAAAACCCACACCAAGTGCTTGAAAAGACATTTTGTATCATGATATTTAACTTTTGGAAGAGATGACTGCCCTAAATCCCAGGTAGTTTCAGGTCTTCCCCTTTTTCTTTTCTGCCCAGGTCTAGCTTCCCATACCCTTCTCACTTGTCTTTCCTCTCCCATTCTTTTCAGATGGCCCCACCATCCCAACTGCCTTTTCTCTATTGCGCATCGCCTCTATTCCTAATTCTTTTTCTATTTCTTCATTCTTGATTCTTTCTCTCTTTGTATTTCATTTCTACCGCTTGGACTTTACTTATTTCCTTTTTATCTGTTATCCATGTCTCACATCCAAATGTCAGTATTGGTCTTATTATTGTTTTATAGACGTTTATTTTTGTTTTTCTTGTTATTTCTTTTTTCACCACAATCGTATTGCTGATACTGTAAAACACTTTCATTGCTTTTCCTATTCGGCTGTTAATTTCTTCTTCTTGCTTTCCTGAACTAGTTAATTCTACTCCCAAATATTTCCATTTCGTCACTTGCTCCAATTTTACCTTATCTGCCATGATTTTTATCTCATGTTGTTTCCCGATCACCATTACTTTGGTTTTCTTTTTACACATCTCCATACCATTCTCTCTAAGTGTTTCATTCCATTTATTTATGCTTGTCTGCAACTCTTTTTCGTTAGATGCTATCACCATTATCGTCCGCAAATGCTCCAATCTTTACTACAACCCTCTCCATATAATTCCATCCCACGTCAAGTCTTCTAGTTCTTTCTTTCGCTTTCCTTATTCTTTTGTCCATGTAAATAATAAATAATGTTGGACTTAGTCCTCCTCCCTGTCTGATTGTCTGTTTTTGACTATCACGCTATTTGAGTTTTCTTCATATATTTTTTTTATTAAGCTAATCATTTTCCTGCTTATCCCTTTCTCTGCCATCATCTTCCACAATCTATCTCTTCTTACTTTATCAAATGCTTTTTTTAAATCTCATAAACCCAGGTATACATTTTTTTTCCTTTTACGTGTTTTTTCAACTATCTGCTTAATCGTAAATATATGGTCTTGAATGCTTCTGCCTTCCCTAAATCCTGACTGTGATTCGTCCAGAGTTTTCTCTATATTAATTTTTATTCTTTCGTTTATCATCATTTCCAAGATTTTCATGTTCGTATTTAATAGAGTAATTCCTCTGTAATTATTACAATATTTCTTATCTCCTTTCTTAAAGATTGGTACTATCAGTGCATGCTGCCATTCTTTAGGTATTATTTGCTCTTACCATATTTTGTTATATATGTCCAGCATTATCTGCCTTCCCTCTTCCCCCATATATTTTATCATTTCAGTCGTTATTGTGTCACTTCCTGGTGCTTTTCCATTCTTCAGTTGTTTTATGGTCTTTTCCAATATCTCCATATTAAATTCCTCTTCGTCGTCTTTGCATTTTTTTCTCTTTGTATTGTCTGCTTCTATTGTATCGTTCCTCTCTATATTGTCTGACAGCAGCTCTTCAAAGTATTGCTTCCATCTTTCCATTATTTCATATTCCTGCTTTAATATTTTTCCTTCTTTGTTATTTATATATGTAGCACTGTTGGTCTTTCCTTTTCTTATTGTTCTTAGTCTACTATAGATTTTTTTTTTCCTCTGCAGCTTCGTTTTCTAATTTATTGCCGAATTCTGTCCATTCATTTCTTTTCGCCTCTAATACTAATTGCTTCACTATTTTCCTGTCATCCTTGTAACACTGATACGTTTGTCTATTATTTTTTTTTGTAAATATTCCTTCCATTTTTTCATTTTTAATCTCACTCTTCTCTTGATCTCTTCTGTCCACCATGCCGTTTGTTTCATTTCCTTTTATTTTCCACACACTTCCGAGCTTATTTGTAGTATCATCTTTTTGAATTCCTCCCAACTCTCTTCCAAACTTAATGCCTTCCATTTCTCATTTCTGCCCTCGATCATCTTCTTAATTTTTTCTCTATATTGTTTTGCCACCTCTTCGTCTTTTAGCTTATACGCTTTTATTTTATCATATTCTTATTTTATCTTCTTTTCTCTCTCTGTTGTCTGATTTTAGTGGTTTCTTTATTTTTGATATAACCATATAATGATCACTTCCCACTTCCGGCCCTCTTGATATTTTTACATCTACTATGTTCTTTCTATTTTCATTTCCTGCTACTATATAGTCTATTATTGATTTACATCAATACATATTACATGTTTACATAACATATGTTTTCATACATTTACATAATACATACACAAATACATTGATACACCGTCACAGTGTATGAAAATATAGAGAATGCAGAGAAAAAACAAAAACCAGAAAAAAAAAGATAAAGTAGAACAAAGGCTGGAACAAATAGAGAAACAATTCAAAAACAGAATGGATGAATTAGAAACGAAAATATTAGAATTGACAGTGGGAGGTACAATAAATCAAGAAAGAAGCAAAACGACATGCGACGATCACTGAAAGAAAATGGTACAAAAAAGATACAGGGATAGAAAACACCAGAAAAAATAAGAGAAATCACAGTAAAATCGGCAGAAGGGGAGAATGTAATGGAAAAAATAAGAGAAAACCTTACGATAGAAGAAGTAGGGGAAGAAGGTATAAAGGAAATATAAAATTTTAAAAGTGGATTGGTAGTAATGAAGTGCAGAAACGAGCTGCAACAGGAGCAAATAGAGAAGAAACTGGAGGAAGTAAAAGGAATGACAGTGACGAAAATGAAAGAAACAAAGCCGTTGTTTATAATTAAAAAAATTGAGAAAGGATATACTGAAGAAGAAATAGTAAACGAAATATTAAGAGAAAATGAAGAAATAAGGAAAATAGTGGGGATTAGAGAGGTGAACACAGTAATGAGAGCAGTTAGAAAAAAATGCCTTTAGGAACAGCAAACAATATGTGGAGCACTGGGTAGTAGAAGCTGACTAGGAGATATTTAAGTACGTGGTAAAAAAGGAAAATTATTGATAGATTTTACTGTAAAACAGGTAGAGGAATATGTAAAGATCGCGATCTGCTATAAATGCTGCTGCTATGGGCATGTAGCCAAGTACTGTACAAGAACGGAAGTATGCTACAGATGTGGACAGGAAAGACATGAAGGAAAAAATTGTGTGAAAAATGAGATAAAATGTGCCAACTGCACAAGAATTAAAGGTAAAGATATAGAGCACATGGCCACCAGCAAAAACTGCCAAATATACAAACGGAAGGAGGAACAATATCGAAATAGGATAGATTATGGAAGCGGGGAAGAAGAGAAGAAACAAACAAAAAACTGAAAAAGAATTGGGGAAAGGGGCAGAAAACAATGAGAAGAAAAAATGAAGATATATGGAAGTTAGCAACATGGAATATACGAAGCACAAAGGGAAAAGAAATTGAACTAGAAGATGAGTTTCTGGAAAATAAGATAGACATACTAACAATAAAGGAAACGAAAAAAAAAGGGCGAGGATTACAAAAAATGATGAAAGGAAGTGTATTTATATATAGCGGAGTGAAAACAGAGAAAAGAGCAGCTGAGGGAGTCGCATGTATGATAAAAAAGAAATGGGCACACAATATAGAAGAATGGGAGGCGTGTTCAGAGAGGATATTTACAATAAATATGAAGGATGATAATGAGAGCATTAAAGCTATAATAAGTGTGTATGGACCAAATGAAGACGACAAAAAGGAGAACAAAGAGAAATTCTGGGAAATGTTAAGGGAGACGGTGGAAAGAGCAAAAGGTGAAATATACATTGCAGGAGATTGTAATAGTAGAGTGGGAAAGGGAAAACCAGGAGAGAGTAGAATATTGGGGAAGAATGGGGAATCAACAAAGAATGGCAGCACGCACTGATAGAACCAATCTTTAGTAAAGGAGATAAGAAAGATTGTAATAATTACAGAGGAATTACTCTATTAAATACAAACATGAAAGTCTTGGAAATGATGATAAACGAAAGAATAAAAATTAATATAGAGAAAACTCTGGACGAATCACAGTCAGGATTTAAGGAAGGTAAAAGCATTCAAGACCATATATTTACGATTAAGCAGATAGTTGAAAAAACAAGTAAAAGGAAAAAAATGTATACATGGGTTTTTGAGATTTAAAAAAAGCATTTGATAAAGTAAGAAGAGATAGATTGTGGAAGATTATGGCAGAGAAAGGGATAAGCAGCAAAATGATTAGCTTAATAAAAAAAATATATGAAGAAAACTCAAATAGCGTAATAGTCAAAAACAGACAATCAAAAAAATATAAAACGAAAGACGGACTAAGTCCAAACATTATTTAATATTTACATGGACAAAATAATCAGGAAAGCGAAAGAAAGAGCTAGACGACTTGACGTGGGATGGAATCATATGGAGAGAGTTGAAGTAAAGATTGAAGCATTTGCGGACGATATAATGGTGACAGCATCTAACGAAAAAAAGTTGCAGACAAGCATATATAAATGGAATGAAATACTTAGAGAGAACGGAATGGAGATGTGTAAAGAGAAAACAAAAGTAATGGTAATCGGGGAGCAACATGAGATAAAAATGAGGTAAAATTGGAGCAAGTGACGAAATGGAAATATTTGGGACTAGAAATAACCAGTTCAGGAAAGCGAGAAGCAGAAATTAACAGCCGAATAGGAAAAGCAATGAAAGTGTTTTACAGTATCAGCAATCCGATTGTGGGGGAAAAAGAAATAACAAGAAAAACAAAAATAAACGTCTATAAAACAATAATAAGACCAATACTGACATTTGGATGTGAGACATGGATAACAGATAAAAAGGAAATAAGTAAAGTCCAAGCGGTAGAAATGAAATACAAAGAGAGAAAGAATCAAGAATGAAGAAATAAAAAAAGAATTAGGAATAGAGGCGATGCGCAATAGAGAAGAGGCAGTTGGGATGGTGGGGCCATCTGAAAAGAATGGGAGAGGAAAGACAAGTGAGAAGGGTATGGGAAGCTAGACCTGGGCAGAAAAGAAAAAGGGGAAGACCTGAAACTACCTGGGATGACATAATAGAAAAGATATTACAAAGAAGAAGAATAACGATGAGTGAAGCTAGTAGGATGGCAAACAACAGGAAAGAAAGGAGAAAGTTTAGCGGCGCAGTGGCGTGAAGCAAAAACGAATAAGTCTAGAGAAAGAAAGAAAGGAAAAAAAAAGAAGAAAAAGGAAAAAAAAGATAAAGACTAACAAGCCTACACCAGAAATGGTAGACAGGCTTTACGATACATATATATGGTGATAGGTATCTTTATTTTTCCCTCCGTCACAGGTTAATTTCAATAAGTAGTATATAAAATTGATATTTTTAGAAATAATATCAATATCTCTAAACTATTTTAATACATTGGATAATATCTATCAATTATCAATTGATAGATAATATTTTAAACATTTAATTATAATTTTTCATGGGGTTATTCCAGTTAACGAAAAATCGTGTAATCGTACAGAGCGACAAAGAGAGAAGTATAGGACAAAGTGCATAAGAAGAAGCGAGACAGAAGGTTTTAAATACACGCGTAATAAACATACTGCTTAGAAATAAAATGCAATAAATTACAACAAAAAGGAAAATATCCGTATCGTTTTGTATTGAAAAGAATAGAAGAAAATGTAGAAAAAATTTAGTAAACATATCTGAATATAGATATACATATAGATGCCACAAAAAATAATGTGGCGATATCGATATTATTTCTAAAAATGTCAATTCCCTTTTTACTTTATTTCTCTCTATAGATATTTCTCTTTTCAATACATGCGATAGATGTTTTTTTTTCTTCGATTTATGTCTTTTCTTTATTAGTCATTAAGTTTTCTACGTATTTATTAAATCTTTCTTTCCCACTTCACGTATGTAGGATAACCTATACTTCTCTCTCACACCATGCGAGTTTTTTCTGTCTCACTTCCTCTTATGCACTTTGTCCTACACTTCTCTCTTTGTTTGCTCGCTGCTAGCGTACGAGTCTACGAGTTTTCCAGTATACTGTCATAATTTTTTTTTTACAAAAAGTAACCACATCAAGTACACAGTTAAAAAAAAGCTAACGCCTAGAAAAAAGAAAAAGAAAAACCACTTGAAAATATTCAAGTAGTTCAAAGTTTATCATGTTTTCAATTATTTATTAATCTATTTAGATCTTATCATGAAATATATCTAATATACTTAAATATAGGATATCTATTATGAATGTGATTTTCACATTTCTGGGACTATAGGAATCCACTTGCTTAAGAAGTGCTGATTTTTAAGAACAAATAATATTTTTGTTACGGCATTTTCCATGATAATTTAAAATGTGTAACTTAAAAATTTTGATGTTTTCGATATTATGTTAATTATTTATAAGTATTAAAAATAATAACAAAGCATATTTTGAACTTTTTTATATTTTTTACTAATATTTTAAAAAGTAAATTATCGATCACATTGATTTTTCGCGATATCACAGCAAACATTTCAGGTAACAGATTAAATCAAAAATTAATAGATTAGTCCGGAACTTTTTTTGATGCTATTTTAAACTGAAGGCTCAATTCTTTTGAAACGGATAGTAGACGACATTAATAAAATCAGTAATCTTTGTCGATTTTAAAAACAAGATAGTTTGTATTTTCAAACACTAAAAAAAAAAACAGAAATTATTGTGAAATAAAAGATTTTAAACACTCGCCTCTGATAGAAATTAAGCAAATAAAATTAAAAAATTACTTAAATAAATAGTTAAAGCAGTTAATTAAGTTCATTAAAGGTAACTGCAGTCGGTACAGGCACCAGTGAAGTGGTGCTATCGTTTAAGGAATAGATTAGGTGTAATGATTTTTAGTACACTGATTTTTGTGTTGAGTATGAAGTTTAGTTTTAATATTTTTTTAATTGAGTTAAAACATTTTTTTGCTTTTGAATAAGCAACACTTAATTTCAAAATCTAAGTGTACACCGTATCGTGACGTAAATACTCCATTGGCATTTATCAGTTAACAAAAAGCACGTAGCATTTATTGTTCATTAAAAATGTGTTATTAACCAGTATAATTGGTTTGGAGTTTATAGTTATTTCTCTTTATGTATATTTATTTATTTATTTAGGAATAATTATAAATAATTATTTTTTGTGTTAACTTATGTCAAGTCATGTTAACGTATTTAATTACGTGGTGTTAGCTTGATAGGCTTTAGTAATTTTTTTTAAGCAAACATAAAAAGATTCTCTTAGCAAATTATTAATAATTCTATCTCGGAATTAAATGGGTTTATGTTAAAGTGAGAGTTGAAAATGAGAACGAAAGAGAAAAATGTAATCCGTATGAAATAATCTAGATGGAAACGTAAAATTAGATTAGTTGATTTCGAATTTTGTGTTAGTAACTTTGCTTTGTTCCGAACTAGTAAAATTGTATTTACCGAAATTGTATCGAAAATGTTTTCCAGACCAACAGGTTCCTTCTGAAAAGACATTTGTTAATTTAGCCCAAAAGGAAAAACAATATTGGATTTCAATTCCTAAATACAGTTTATCAGGAAGGCATTAGGAGTTTCACAATGAAATAGACATTTGAAGTACTATTGAAAATCAGCTCTTCGCTGGTACCCGGGATAATAATGTTTATAGTGTTTGTTAAAATAAAATCATGGCAGAGTGGGTTGCTTTCTTTCATATTAATGATTGAACTACTTGATTAGAACTACTATTAATGAATGAAATAAATAATGAAATGGAAGTGCATAAATATATATATATATATATATATCGTAAAGCCTGTCTACCATTTCTGGTGTAGGCTTGTTAGTCTTTATCTTTTTTTTCCTTTTTCTTCTTTTTTTTTCCTTTTTCTTCTTTTTTTTTCCTTTCTTTCTTTCTCTAGACTTATTCGTTTTTGCTTCACGCCACTGTGCCGCTAAACTTTCTCCATTCTTTCCTGTTGTTTGCCATCCTACTAGCTTCACTCATCGTTATTTTTCTTCTTTGTAATATCTTTTCTATTATGTCATCCCAGGTAGTTTCAGGTCTTCCCCTTTTTCTTTTCTGCCCAGGTCTAGCTTCCCATACCCTTCTCACTTGTCTTTCCTCTCCCGTTCTTTTCAGATGGCCCCACCATCCCAACTGCCTTTTCTCTATTGCGCATCGCCTCTATTCCTAATTCTTTTTCTATTTCTTCATTCTTGATTCTTTCTCTCTTTGTATTTCATTTCTACCGCTTGGACTTTACTTATTTCCTTTTTATCTGTTATCTATGTCTCACATCCAAATGTCAGTATTGGTCTTATTATTGTTTTATAGACGTTTATTTTTGTTTTCCTTGTTATTTCTTTTTTCCCCACAATCGTATTGCTGATACTGTAAAACACTTTCATTGCTTTTCCTATTCGGCTGTTAATTTCTTCTTTTTGCTTTCCTGAACTAGTTATTTCTACTCCCAAATATTTCCATTTCGTCAAGAGCAGTAGACGCAGAAGGTTTTAAATACACGCGTAATAAACATACTGCCTAGAAACATAAAGCAATAAATTACAAAAAAAAAAAATATCCGTATCGTTTTGTATTGAAAAGAATAGAAGAAAATGTAGAAAAAATTAGTAAACATATCTGAATATAGATATACATATAGATGCCATGAAAAATAATGTGGCGATATCGATATTATTTCTAAAAATGTATCGCAATTCATGCGATAGATGTTTTTTTTTCTTCGATTTATGTCTTTTCTTTATTAGTCATTATGTTTTCTACGTATTTATTAAATCTTTCTTTCCCACTTCACGTATGTAGGTTAACCTATACTTCTCTCTCACACCATGCGATTTTTTTCTGTCTCACCTCGTCTTATGCATTTTGTCCTACACTTCTCTCTTTGTTTGCTCGCTGCTAGCGTACGAGTCTACGAGTTTTCCAGTATACTGTCATAATTTTTTTTTACAAAAGGTAACCACACCAAGTGCCCAGTTAAAAAAAAGCTAACGCCTAGAAAAAAGAAAGAAGAATATGAGAAACAGACTAAGTCAAAGTGAGAGAGAATTAGCCCGTGTATTAGGACGCGCTATTTATTTTCAATTTTTGATTTATTGAGCACTAGCTGACTGATAAACTCGCAAGGCGCGTGCGTACCCTAAAACTTGAAATGCTTGACTATAGATGGACAAAAATGAATAAATCCGTCTATAATTCTACAACCGCATATTTATGAAATATGCGGTTGTATGTCAAAATGAAATAAAGGATTCAAAATGCACATAAATCCAGAATTAGATTATATTGAAGTTGATTATTCTTGTATAAAGTCGGACAGTTATGCTACAAGGTCCAAAGGTTTAAGACCACAACAAGCGTATATTTATCAATTAACTGATGCTTTCTACTGTGCCTCAAGTTTTCTATATCATTTCGTGACGGTTGGGCTGTAAAAATCGAAGTGAGTTCCTAAAGATGGAGGTAAACTTTTCGTGAAAGATATAAAATCTAAACATAATCACGATACCAGCCAGGTTTTGAGGTACATTTAAATAATGAGATGTATATAAAAAACATATCTAAATATTAATTTATAAATATTATTTTATAAATAATTTATAAAATATTTAAATATTTTCAGGGCCTTTACAACCACTTACCACGCTAACGACTTTTAAATGTAGAAGCTGAAGAAATGACGGCTAAACAAGTTCAGATAAAGGTAAACAAAAAGCTTCTAAACAAAATGATATAATTAAAACTACCGGAAAAATTGTGATTCTTACGGATATTCACAATTTAAACGTCAGACAATCTATTATGTTTTCTTAAAATTTATAGAAAATGAAGATAGCATTCTCAAGGGCATTTTTTATCGAGACAACGAAATGCAAAGGGTACTCTCTT
The DNA here is from genome assembly GCA_949748235.1 of Platypus cylindrus. Lineage (NCBI taxonomy): Eukaryota > Metazoa > Arthropoda > Insecta > Coleoptera > Curculionidae > Platypus > Platypus cylindrus. The sequence continues at coordinate 35,106,534 of OX456488.1, forward strand.
TTTACCCGAAAATGAATTTTGTGCACGCGGTATATAAAGTAAAGGACACACGTATGCCACTCTGCATCATTTTAATAGAAGATAGACACGGTCAAAGTGAAATTATAGCATTTCCCCCCTTTACACCCGAAAATGTAGAAAATATAATAGTTATGGTCAGAAATTTTAAAGAATTCAATCCTGATTAGTCTAAAAGTACGACAATTATGGCCGAAAAAGACTATTCAATATTAATTGAAATTTAGGGATGAATTTTCAGAAGTTAACATTCTGATCCGTACCTTCACTGCATGCGTTTCTTCTCAAGAATAAGTACACCAGATAAAATCGAAATAACAAAATAAAAAAATAGTCTGTATTCGCATCCTTCAAAATATGGTGTACAGTAACGGCGAAGCAGATTTCATGAAGCAATACGAAGAACTCAAATCTACGAAATTTAAAAAAGTTATAGAATACCTCGATACAAATTGGTATCCAATAAAGAATGAATAAATTATCTATTATGAAAAAAAATATTACAATAATATTGTTTTGTACAATATTACAATTTATAAAAGAAATAATTCCAATCTAAAATTAATTTAAAGTTGTAGAATATTCACACCACGTACTCCTGACATTAATACCAACAACTTTTCTTATTAACTTTTTTCCGAAAACTCAACTTTAATTATTTCACAATATTGCGCAACATTTAAAAGCTGCTAGAAACAGTTTCATATCCACTGTACTCTACGGCGGCTCGAGCCGGCCGGCCGACCGTAAACAACCGCTATCAAGGCAGTCGTGAGAGACGTCGATGAAATAACACGTGCAGTGATTCGCTCACACAGTAAATGATCGAAGGCCAAACTTGTTTATTTTTATTTGTCTTGAAACTAGAATTAAAAAAATTTAATCAGAGAAATTGAACATTGTTTATCAAGTTTTGAAAATACGTCTCAAAAACACTTTTATTACAAATACACAAAATTAAAAAAAAGTTATAAAAGCTATGTAATGTAGAATAGAAAAAAACATTTATTTAAAAAAATTCTAAATCTGTTTTGAAGCTTATTTAATTTTTTTAATTCTAATTTTAACACTGTTGGCACAATTTTTTCTATTGCATAGTACTTTCAATTCTATTTTTAAAACCAACAAAAACTTCTTTACTTATGTCTAGTTAAAAAAAATGTACTTTTCGTAGTCTTGCTAGCAAATCAGATAGCAAATTACAATTGCACAAACAGTCGTTTAATGCTCTATCTGCAATTCCAGTTATTACTGATTTTTTTTTGTGATATTGGGTGTTGTGAATTATAGTTTAGATATCTACCAGATCATGTTTCTTTTGTGTACCATTCGGTTCTAATATTGGTAATGACTTTGTGTAGTGTTAAATCCAGAAAATTAATTTTATTAGGTTTTTCTATTTCAATAGTAAATTGCAATTTTGAATTGTAAGTGTTCAATTGTTCTAATATATATTCTTGATGAACCTGTGGTATTGCTGTAATACAATCATCAACATATCTGAAAAAGAATGGTAGTTTAAAATTTAGATTTTTAATTACCGTTTCTTCTAAATCTTCTAAAACCAATTGTGCTATCACACTTGATATTGATGCTCCCATTGCACATCCATCTATTTTTTTAAAATATTGTGATTTATAAGTGAAATATGTTGCGTATAGTGTAGTTTCAATTGCTTGTGTAAATTCTGTGATAGGAATATCTGTGTGTTCTTTGATTTTGTTCCAGTGTTCATGTATTAATTGTGTCACTAGGTTTATTGGTATGTTTGTGTACATTGATATAACATCTAATGATATTAATATTTAATTGTGTGGTATTTTAATGTTTTTTATTTTATTTTTGAAATCAAAAGAATTTTTTATGTAATAATTATTTTTGTATAATATATGTTGTAGTATGTTTTTAAGGTATTTAGATAGTTGTTCAAATGGTGATTGATTACATGCTACTATGGGTCTTAATGGAATGTTTGGTTTTGTGAGTTTTGGAATTCCATATATTTTCGTTGGTAGTGTATTATGTATTTTTAGATTTTTAGCTAGTGTAGGTGATATGTATAATTTGTTTTCTCAGTTTTTTATTATATCATTATTTTGTTTTTGTAATGTATTTGTACAGTTCTAATGTATAACACAGAATGTGTTATACATTTTTTATTAGTTTCATCTGGTTTTAGTATTATTATGTTAGTGTGATTTTTACGAAAGGTATTTGTTTTTTCTGCTTTTTTGATTATTGTATTAAGTGTGTATGGTATTTCTTGTTGTGATAATGAATTTTTAAAATTTGTCATTGTGTTAGTGCATTTTGATCGTATATCATCTTTAGTTGTTGTGGGTAGATTTTTTAATGTAGCTGCTATGTTACAAATTATATGTGTTGGTATATTGTTTTTATTATATGTAGGTATTGAGAAATTGCCGCCTAAACTTAGTGTTTCGTTTGCGTATTCTGGTATGTTTTCTTGTGTTAAATTGACAATTCATTCATTATTGTTTATGTGTGTGTCGTTGTATTGTTTTGTTTGTAAAGCGTTATTTTATTGATATTGTTATTTTTTAAAAAAAGGGTTGGAATCTTTTTTCTTCTGTGGTTAGGAATCTATTTAATATATGTGGTGGTAACATTGTTTCTAATTGTGTAATTATGTTTAATGTTATTTTTTTTAGTTTATGGATTATTTTTACTGTGTCGTTGATTAGAATTTGTATTGTGCTGTTTATGAATTTTTTGATTATTTGAATTGTAAATTTATTGTGTAGTTGATTGCATTCAAAAGTGATGTGTTCTAAGTTAGCCTAATGTTTACGAATTTAATTGTTAATTCATATGTTTTACATTTCAATAAAAATATTCGCCTATTTGTTATTTTACATAAATTTTGATTTTGTATATGTTTTTATTAATTGTGTAGTTTTGTATCCATAATTGTATGTGATATAATTAAATATATGCAAATTTTCATCCATTGCAATATCTATGTATAATTTTTTTAAATGGGATAGTTAATATACAATTTTGCTTAGCTTTTTTTGGATTTCCTATCCTGTAATATTGTCTATTATTTTCTTTGTTTTACTCGATCATTTATTTTTTATCATCTACACTAGCTAAAAATCTAAAAATACATAATGCACTACCACCGAAAATATATGGCATTCCAAAACTCACACAACCAAACATTCCATTAAGACCCATAGTAGCATGTAATCAATCACCATCTAAACTATCTAAACACCTTACAAACATACTACAACATATATTAAACAAAAACGATTATTACATAAAAAATTCTTTTGATTTCCAAAGTAAAACAAAAAATATTAAAATACCACACAATTAAATATTAATATCATTAGATGTTATATCAATGTACACAAACATACCAATAAACCTAGTGAAACAATTAATACATAAACACTGGAACAAAATCAAAGAACACACAGACATTCCTATCACTGAATTTACACAAGCAATTGAAACTACACTATACGCAACATATTTCACTTATAAATCACAATGTTTTAAACAAACAGATGGATGTGCAATGGGAGCATCAATATCAAGTGTCGGTAATTAAAAATCTAAATTTTAAACTACCATTATTTTTCAGATATGTTGATGATTGTATTACAGCAATACCACAGGTTCAACACGAATATTCGCATTCGATTTTGATAATACGGTAATTGTGAAAACTGAAAAACGTACATACAAAAGAGAAATTTTGGACGTAATTCAAATCAAAAATGATGAAAACACTGTTAACTATAAAACAGACATAAAATACTTACGCAAATCTAACTATAACATAATATAAATAAGAACAACAAAATAAATATATGTACATACATATTTACATAAATAACTAGTTGAACAGTATGCGCTCAAAATTTTCACAATATTTTAGGTGCATAGAAAACGTAACCATAACTACCATAAAAAAGTGAAATATTGGCATCACGTAAGCGAAAATATAGACAGTGTGGTGGTAAGCCATACCAAGGTAAGTTGAAGTTCATTACCAATTTGTTGCAGTAATTACGCCATTAATTACTACCAAACCAAACCAATTAATTACTAATTATTTGGTTAAATAGATAATAATAATATTCAACTAATGATTAGCATGACCGCTGTCATATGTATAAATAAATATACAGGCTGTTCGCGAAACGTTGTCAGAAAAATTAACCACATACTCCTGGCATCAATACAAACAACTTTTCTTAATAACTTTTTTTCGAAAAATCAACTTTAATTATTTCGCCTTGGTTGGCGAATGAATGGTTTCATTACCATTCATTGGTAATGAACTTCAACTTACCTTGGTATGGCTTACCACCACAATCAATTCACTAGAAATTTATTAGTTATTCACAGATTTTGATCAATATGACCATTTCTTCAGTCGCATGCTGAACCCGATTTATAAAAGAATTGTGAATTTTTGGGAATGGTTCTGCAGCTTTTTCACGAATTATTCTTGCAAATTCAAAAATTCGTGCATGAAGTTGATCTTCATTGTCAAAGGGCTCTTTGTACACTAGTTATTTCATGTAGCCCCATAAATAAATAAAATAATATTTTATTTTATTTATTTATTTATTAATAAATAAAATAAATTTAAGGGATTAAAATCAGGAGATCTAGCTGGCCACGCAATAGAGCCTCCACGGCTTATCCACCTATTTGGACATTTTTCATTCAAAAAAGATCTAACATTAAAATAAGAATGAGGTGCAGCTCCGGCATGCATAAATTGTTCCTCAAAATGTCCAAATACATTTCTCCAGTTACATGGGAAGGTAAAACGAAGGGTCCAATCAAATAATTTCCCACAATGCCAGCCCGTACATTAATTGTAACTGCCTTTGGAAACTACTAAGACGATAAGCATGCGGGTTTTCTTCGCTCCAAATGTGGCTATTTCTGCTATTAAAAACTCCAAATCGTCTAAAGCATGCTTCGTCCGTAAATAAAACTTGTGACCCAAATCCAGATTGCCTTAAATTTTGACTAATCAATTGCAGTTAAAAATTGACAAAATTGCAGTCGATTTAAATAATCTTGCGGTTCCAAAGAATGGACACGGTATATGTAATACGGATAGTGCCCATTTTCCCGTAATACACGTCACACTGTGGAATTGGAAACTTCGACATGTAGCGCCATTTCACGAGTACTGGCGACGCCTCATTTTAAATCATGCTTAAAATGTCTTCTTCGATCTGATAGTAGAGTATTCTACTATCGGAGTATTCTCCATATTGGAGAATTAACAAACCAGTATCTCTTGTCCTTTGCACTAAATTAACAAATGCCCGTTTACAAGGACCTTGTTGGTCTGGAAATCGTTTTTGATATAACCTTTTTGCAGCATCTGCATTTCCACGGGTTTCTTCATAAATCATCAGAATATCACACTATTCTGCTATAGTATAATATGCCATAATTGTTTAAAAAATATTTCAATAAAGTTCAAATCTAATCAAAGTTACTCACTCCAAATTCAACATTTAACTAATCTAATTTTACGTTCCCACTAGACTGTTTTATTCTAATTTGTTGTTCTCTCTTTCTTTCTAATTTTCGATTCTCACTTTAACATACCAATCCCAAGAAATTTATCAATAACCTGCTAGTAGAATTTTTTTGTTTCCTGTTTATACTTTTAAAGAATGACTAAAGCGAAAGTAATGCAATGTTATTAAACAAGATGACATTGCTGGAAACAGCATAATAACAAAACATAGTGTAAAATTGTAGAACTGTTTCATGCCACGTGCTTTTTTATTAGCTGACACATAATGTTGTACCTAGGATACGATGTACAATTTGATTTCGAAATTAAATTAGTACATTCTATTTGTACGGTCTATTAAAATGTAAAAAATGTTTTTTTTCATGGAGATATTTTTTCGATGATAATTAAATCTAAATGTTCACTACACTTCATACTCAAAACAAACGCATTATCTCTAAATTATTGCTAATAAAAATGAGGTCAACATTTTAAAAGAAAATGCATAGTTGTTTTTTTTTCTAAGAGTAAACATTAAATAGGTAATTACATTTTGTATTGGAAAATGAATACGCTAGCATTGTCGGCGACTCGATCCGACCAAGCTAGTGAGACAGTGCCGTCGCAATTATGATTTTCTTTTTGTTTCGTTAGAAAAAGAAATTAAATTATGTAATTAGACTGAATTTTTATCTTAGGGTATGTTTCGCAATAAGATTAATTAACACTAATTTTCAATACTTAATATGGCATATTAAATAATGAATTAGTTTAATAACTAAGAAAGCTAATCCTTCAAAAAATCCTCTAAAAGGTTCTAGATTCCAAATTCCAAATTCCAAATTAATTGTAAACTCCAAAATTGATTAATGACCAAATTTTAATATTAAAAGATTGAAAATCTGTAGAAATTTCACCTTTAAAATTCGTTTTAAAATGAAATTATTAAAACGCCGTCACTGTATCTCACAGGAAATAGAGAAATTTTATACTACGTGTGACATCGAAATCGTTAATGAGTTCAATGTTTATTCTACTTGTCAGGACCCAGTATTGCGTAGGTCAGTTACACTGCAGTTCACGAACGTTTTTGAACAAATCAGAAAATGCTGATTATCTCGGCAACTATTGAAGATTAGTTTAGACATTTTCCGTTCAGTTTTTCATCCCCTATCCACCATTAAAATTAAAAATACTAGTAGCGACACACCCTGTATTATGGCAGTGGTTCAAATGTAACACTTATTAATTACCGAATATTGAAAAATATTAAGGATAATATGATAAAACGTAAACAAATATTGAAGGCAACTAGTGGTGTTCAAAAAAGGTTTCATAAAATAAAAACAGTTTTAAAAATCCAAAAAAAGAAGCATAAAAAATTATATTATTTCATATGACATATTGATTAAATTAAATATGATAAAAAAAATTCATTGAGTCAAAGATGATTATCTCAATATTTTTCAAAGAGTAAGTAGTGATAAAATAGAGAAGATTCAGAAATATAAATCTATAATTCAGATTTACGCAAAAATTTAAATTTATCAGAAATTATTAAAGGAAAAGTTAATCACTTAGTAAATAAAAAATGGTATCGCGTTAAATTGGTAATTAGAAAATTTAGACAATCGTACAAAAAATTAATTTGATGTGGGTCTAGTAAAGCATCACGAAACGCATATTAAACTACTAGAAAATAAACATATTAAAAAAAAAACTATACAGACGTATAATTTCTGATCAAAAACCAACAACAAGTCCAATAGCAAATTTGCTAAATAATGGGTTTATAGAAGAATAACAATCGCCGTTTGCAGCATCTGTAACTCTAGTCTTTAAGAGAGGTGATAACAAAAGAAATCGCCTATGTATAGATTTCGCGAATTAAATAAAATATTAGCACTGGAATCACAGCCTCTTTCACGAATTGAAGATATTGTAACTAAAACACGAAATTGTAAGTGGTGTACAGTGTTGGATATTAACTCTGCTTTTTGGCAAGTATAGTTGTTTGTTTTATAGTTGTATATTGTTTTTTTTTTTAATATTGACAATAAAAATACAAACAACCTATAGATAAATAAGATTATCATCTGTGCACTCAAAGACCAGGCTACGAAATGTTGTCTACCAAACCAACAAAACAAAAGCGAATGAAGTCCATTGTTATTCTTGCCACAATTATTTAACGGCTAATTTATTATATTATATTGTTTTTTTAAATTTTTTGTATAAATGTTGACACATGTGTTATGTATGCAAAGATTATTCTGGTTAACAAATAGTCACCCGCCGCTAGACGCATTAACACGGGGTGTGCGAGATTGTCCGGCATCCACAAACCACCCAGCTGTAAGCAGCCCAAAAATAGATTATAATTTATTGTAATTTGTTGATGAGCCCATAATAAACAGAGTTAATACATTGAACATCTGTTTTATGTTATGTGTCAACTACTTGACTGATGTTCTTATGTACATGTAGGCTCTAAAACCGTTCGTTTTAGTGTATTAGTCTCCGTGCCAATTATTGTATAATTAGAGAAATCGAACGAATGTGGTTCACTGTAATTGTGTCCAGCCAGTGCCGTTTTGTTATTGTTATCTTCTTTGTGAGATCGCCAATCGTATCAATGTTGCGAAACCCTAGTAAACAGTCTCTGACATGTCTAACCTATATATGCTTAGCCACAATTGTTATATATAAGTTTATACACTACACCACTTCGTTAACCTATGGGTGTTTTGTCTGTTAACTTGATGTAGGTAGCTCCCAACTTTTTGCCGGAATATGTAACAATTTTTGTGACCAGTAAGATATGTTTTAATTTAATGCTAAGCGGTGATATCAACACAGTATTTGTAGGTAGAGTAATCTACACTGTAGAGTTAGTTCCGGCGGGCCGGCGACAAAAACATCACCACTATTAAATTGTTTATATTTTTTAGGATTTAGTGTTATACAGGATTCTATTAATTAATTTAGAAGGATAGCCTTTTCCTTAGCCAAGGTTTTAATAATATTCAAACCCTCGTCATGAAACTGGCTGTCACTAAGGTTCAGAATTCCAAATTTTAAACCCTTTAAACTCACGATCTTATGCGGAGAAGCGCGTGAAGAATGGTAATTTAGGATACGACTAGCTGCAGCGGGCTTCTTATTCCATCTAATGTCCAATTGATTACCTTCATTCCGGGTGCTATATCCATAGCAATATGTCAAAAAAAAGAATATCACCATTCTCTTCACATTCCACAGTAAACATTATTACGATGCCATTAAATGGATGAAATGGAATGGAAAATAATTCCTTTGTTTTCAATGTTTTTAATTATTAAGAAGTAAATAAATAAAGAAAACACATGATGCCATAATAGAATGTCATCTCATCGCCACCACAACGTTTACATGTTGCGGATTCTAAAAGCTTCTAAAAATATGAAAAAAGTAGCGATGTGTTTCGAGTATCGTAAGGGGCTATTAGATAAAAAAGTATCGAAATATAGTAAATTTTAGAGTGCTCTATTTCCGAAACGGCTTGGAATTTTGATGTCCGGTTTAAGAAGCTGATTTGAGGTGTTTATTATCTGCAGTAATAGACGCAAAAAAGTAGTATACTGTAATTAAAAAAATTAAACTGGAAAAACAAACTCTAATTTGGACAACTCGGAGCAGAGTCCCGGTTAGTCCAATCCAAGATATGATGGAATACAAAGCGCAAAAGAAATAATCTCAATCGGACCAAATTGATCTATTCAATTCAGCGATGGTTACCAGTGGATTAACACTGCGTATAAAAAAAAACAAGGAGTCTAGTTCGGACAGTGAAAGTGGTCGGATGCTTGTGTATGCTGCAATCGAAAATCGATACATAGATAAGCAGGTCATTGATTGTTTGTGAATAGTGGTTTAGCACGGAAATAACAATAAAGTTTTATTTTTTTTTTGTAAAAAATAAAAGGAATTTTATTATGTAGGATAAAAATCCCTTTATCGTGGCGACGAACTAGTGGGAAAGGTGGAGTACAAGAAAAGAAATACCTCAACGGAGGAGGATGAGGAGGAAAATGCAAATAAATCGTATAGAGGAATAGTGATGAGTGAGGTGGATGATAACATAGAAAAAAGAATGAAAATAAGAGAGAAAGAAGAAAGAGAAAACACTGAAGAAAAGGCAAGCGGAGTATCAGAGGAGATAATAAAACAAATTAAAATGATACAAAAGGAAAGTACGGTATTTAAGGAGGGAAATAAAAGAGAAGAAGGGATAACACGGGAAGAAATGGAAAAAAGCATAGAAAATATAGAGAAAATAGTAGATAAAATGACCGCCACAGTGTATGAAAAAATAGAGAATGAAGAGAAAAAACAAAAACCAGAAAAAAAAGATAAAGTAGAACAAAGACTAGAACAAATAGAGAAACAATTTAAAAACAGAATGGATGAATTAAAAACGAAAATATTGGAATTGAGTGGGAGGTACAATAAATCAAGAAAGAAGCAAAACGACATATGCGGCGATCACGGAAAGGAAAAAAGAAAATGGTACAAAAAAGATACAGGGATGGAAAACACCAGAAAGAATAAGAAAAATAACAGTGAAAGCGGCAAAAGGGAGAGAATGTAATGGAAAAAATAAGAGAAAACCTTACGATAGAAGAAGTAGGGGAAGAAGGTATAAAGGAAATATAAAAATTTAAAACTGGATTGGTAGTAATGAAGTGCAGAAACGAGCTGCAACAGGAGCAAATAGGGAAGAAACTGGAGGAAGTAAAAGGAATGACAGTGAGGAAAATGAAAGAGACAAAGCCGTTGTGTATAATAAAAAAATTGAGCAAGGATATACTGAAGAAGAAATAGTAAACGAAATATTAAGAGAAAATGAAGAAATAAGGAAATTGGTGGGGATTAGAGAGGTGAAGACAGTAATGAGAGCAGTTAAAAAAAATGCCTTTAGGAACAGTAAACAATATGTGGAGGACTGGGTAGTAGCAGCCGACAAGGAGATATTCAAGTACGTGGTAAAAAAAGGAAAATTATTGATAGATTTTACTGTAAAACAGGTAGAGGAATATGTAAAGATCGCGATCTGCTATAAATGCTGCTGCTATGGGCATGTAGCCATGTACTGTACAAGAACGGAGGTATGTTACAGATGTGGACATGAAGGACATGAAGGAAAAAGTTGTAAGACAAATGAGATAAAATGCGCCAACTGCACAAGAATTAAAGGTAAAGATATAGAGCACATGGCCACCAGCAAAAAGTGCCAAATATATAAACGAAAGGAGGAACAATATCGAAATAGGATAGATTATGGAAGCTGGGAAGAAGAGAAGAAACAAATAAAAAACTGAAAAAGAATTGGGGAAAGGAGCAGAAAACAATGAGAAGAAAAAATGAAGAAATATGGAGATTAGCAACATGGAATATACGAAGCATAAAGGGAGAAGAAATAGAAATAGAAAATGAGTTTCTGGAAAATAAGATAGACATACTTACAATAACGGAAACGAAAAAAAAAAGGGCGAGGATTACAAAAAATGATGAAAGGAAGTGTATTTATATATAGCGGAGTGGAAACAGAGAAAAGAGCAGCTGAGGGAGTCGCATGTATGATAAAAAAGAAATGGGCACACAATATAGAAGAATGGAAGGGTGTTCAGAGAAGATATTGACAATAAATATGAAGGATGATAATGAGATCATTAAAGCTATAATAAGTGTGTATGGACCAAATGAAGACGACAAAAAGGAGAACATAGAGAAATTCTGGGAAATGTTAAGGGAGACGGTGGAAAGAGCAAAACGTGAAATATACATTGCAGGAGATTTTAATAGTAGAGTGGGAAAGGGAAAACCAGGAGAGAGTAGAATATTGGGCCAGAATGGGGAATCAACGCTAAATGATAACGGAAAAAGATTGATAGAGTTTTGCCGAATCAACAATATGTTTATAGCAAATACTTATTATAAGTACAAGGATATACACAAGTATACTAGAGATGAGCAGCAAAAATGAAAAATCAATAATAGACTATATAGTAGCAGGAAATGAAAATAGAAAGAACATAGTAGATGCAAAAGTATCAAGAGAGCCGGAAGTGGGAAGTGATCATTATATGGTTATATCAAAAATAAAGAAACCACTAAAATCAGACAACAGAGAGAGAAAAGAAGATAAGATAGAATATGAGAAAATAAAAGCGAATAGGCTAAAAGACGGAGAGGTGGCAAAATAATATAGAGAAAAAATGAAGAGGATGATCGAGAGCAGAAATGAGAAATGGAAGACATTAAGTTTGGAAGAGAGTTGGGAGGAATTCAAAAAGATGATACTACAAATAAGCTCGGAAGGGTGTGGAAAAATAAAAAGAAATAAGAAAATAAAACAAACGGCATGGTGGACAGAAGAGATCAAGAGAAGAGTAAGATTAAAAAAGAAAAAATGGAAGGAATATTTACAAAAAAAAAAAGTAGAGAAACGTATCAGTTGCTTCACGTCACTGTGTCGCAAAACTTTCTCCATTCTTTTCTGTTGTTTGCCAGCCTACTAGCTTCACTCATCGTTATTCTTCTTCTTTGCAATATCTTTTCTATTATGTCATCCCGGGTAGTTTCAGGTCTTCCCCTTTTTTTTCCGCCCCATTCTTTTCAGATCACCAAAATCCCAACTGCCTCTTCTCTATGTATTCGTGTATCGCCTCCATTCCTAGTTCTTTTCTTATTTCTTCATTCTTGATCCTTTCTCTCTGTCACTCCCTTTACACTCCTTATGTATTTCATTTATACCGCTTGAACTTTACTTATTTCCTTTTTATCTGTTATCCATGTCTCACATCCAAATGTCAGTATTGGTCTTATTATAAAATAGACGTTTATTTTGGTTTTCCTTGTTATTTCTATTTTCCCCACAATCGTATTGCTGATACTGTAAAACACTTTCATTGCTTTCCTGAACTAGTTATTTCTACTCCCAAATATTTCCATTTCGTCACTTGCTCCAATTTTACTCTATCTAGCATGATTTTTATCTCATGTTGCTCCCCGATCACCATTACTTTTGTTTTCTCCTTACACATCTCCATTCCGTTCGCTCTTTTTTCCTTTTCGCTCTTCTTCCCTCCCTTGCCTGCCAGACTCTCTTTACTTGCCTCTCTTCACTCATTCTTACCAGATGTCCCCACCATCCCAACTGCCTTCTGTGGATGAACTCCACCACTGGTTCTATCTCCAACTCTTCTCTTATTGCGCTGCTTCTTATTTTATCTCTTTTTGTTACCCCTTTTACTCTTCTCAAGACTTTCATTTCCACAGCTTGTACCCTACTTATGTCTTTTTGCTCCATTTTCCACGTTTCACATCCGAATGTTAAAATCGGTCTTATTATGGTCTTGTATACATTTATTTTTGTTTTCCTTGTTATTTCCTTGTTCTCCACTATTACTCTATTTATTCTATAATATGCATTCATTTCTTTATTCACCCGCTCCGTAATTTCATTTTCCTGTTTACCACCGCTACTGATCTGCACTCCTAGGTACTTACAACAATCGACCTGTTCTATTCTCGTCTCTTCTATCTTAATTTCTAACTTCTGTTTCTCTCCTATTACCATTACCTTTGTCTTTTCCTTGCACATCTCCATCTCGTATTTTTTAAGCACTTCATTCCATTTGTTCAATTTTCTCTGCAAACTCTTTTCATTCTCCGCAACTAACATCACATCATCTGCAAATGCTCCAGTCGTTATAACCACCCTTTGCATGTTTTTATATCCAACGACTAGCCCTCTTTCCTCTTTATCACTTTCTCTCATTATCTCATCCATATATATGTTAAATACTGTTGGACTCAGTCCTCCCCCCTGTCTTAGTCCGTCCATTGTTTTAAATGTTTCAGATTCTTTACTATTTACTATTATGCTGTTTATATTCTCCTCATATATCTTCCTTATTAACCTAATCATTTTCTTTTCTATACCCCTCTCTCTCATTATATCCCATAATCTGCTTCTATTTATTTTATCAAATGCCTTCTTTAGATCTAGAAAACCTACATATATATTTTTTTTACTATTCCCTGCCTTTTCCACCATTTGCTTTATCAATCTTTTTCCGTTATCATTTAGTATTGTCTTCCCACTCTGGCCCACTATTCTACTCTCTCCTGTTTTTCCGTTTCTCAATCTACTATTAAAATCTCCTGCAATGTATATTTCGCCTTTTGCTCTTTCTACCGCCTCTGTTAACATTTCCCAGAATTTCTCTTGGTTCTCCTTTTTGTCGTCTTCATTTGGTCGTCCTTCATATTTATTGTCAATATCATCTCTGAACACGCCTCCCATTCTTCTATATTGTATGCCCATTCTTTTTTTATCATACATGCGACTTCCTCAGCTGCTCTTTTCTCTCCATATTTCTTCATTTTTTCTTCTCATTGTTTTCTGCTCCTTTCCCCAATTCTTTTTCAGTTTTTTGTTTGTTTCTTCTCTTCTTCCCAGCTTCCATAATCTATCCTATTTCTATATTGTTCCTCCTTTCTTTTGTATATTTGGCACTTTTTGCTAGTGGCCTACATCTTTACCTTTAATTCTTGTACAGTTGACGCATTTTATTTCATTTTTCTCACAATCTTTCCCTTCGTGTCCTTCTTGTCCGCATCTGTAGCATACCTCCGTTCTTGTACAGTACTTAGCTACATGCCCATAGCAGCAGCATTTGTAGCAGATCGCGATCTTTACATATTCCTCTACCTGTTTTACAGTAAAATCTATCAGTAATTTTCCCTTTTTTACCACGTACTTGAATATCTCCTTGTCAGCTTCTACTACCCAGTCCTCTACATATTGTTTACTGTTCCTGAAGGCATTTTTTTAACTGCTCTCATTACTGTCTTCACCTCTCTAATCCCCACTATTTTTCTTATTTCTTCATTTTCTCTTAATATTTCGTTTACGATTTCTTCTTCAGTATATCCTTACTCAACTTTTTTATTACAAACAATTGCTTTGTTTCTTTCATTTGCCTCACTGTTATTGTTCCAGTTTCTTCCCTATTTGCTCCTGTTGTAGCTCGTTTCTGCACTTCATCACTACCAATCCACTTTTGAATTTTGTTATTTCCTTTATACCTTATATCTTCTTCACCTACTTCTTCTATCGTAAGTTTTTCTCGTATTTTTTCCATTACCTTCCCACCTTCTACCGCTTTCACTATTATTTCTCTTATTTTTTCAGGTGTTTTCCATCCCTGTATCTTTTTGGTATCATTTCCTTTTTTTTTTCCGTGATCGCCGCATATGTCATTTTGCTCCTATCTTGGGTTATTGTACCTCCCACTGTCAATTCCAACATTTTTGTTTCCAATTTGTCCATTCTGATTTTAAGTTGCTTCTCCAGTTGATCTTTTAAAAAGAAATAAAAAAATAAAAAATAAAAAATAAAAAATAAAAAATAAAACTTTATTGTTCTCAAACCACAAATAATCAATATTTTGCTTATCTATGTATCGTCTTTCGATTTAAACGTAAATAAGCGTCCGACCACTTTCACTGTCCGAACTAGACTCATCATGTAAAAGTAATTTGGAAAATGTTCAATATTACGAATTTAGGCGAATGTAGTGACTTATACTTGAAAACAGATGTTCTCTTGCTAGCTGATGTATTTGAAAACTTTAGAACTTAGAAGTGTATAAATATTTATGGCTTAGAGCCGGCTTTCTTCCATACGCCAGCTGGGTATGGTTGGGATTGCCTGTTGAAAGCAACAAAGTGCAGACTTAGGCTTCTCAAAGATATAGATCAACTCTTATTAATTGAAAAAGGCATAAGAGGCGGTATTTCTACGGGTTCTAATAGATACTCCGCGGCAAACAACATATGTGTGAAGAACTTCGACGTTACAAAGCCATTTAAATATTTATTGCATTCAGATACCAATTGCCTATATGGTTGGACCATGTCTCAGTATCTACCTTACGATAATTTTGCTTGGCTAAATAAAGTAAACGAAGTAGATATTATTAATGTTCCTGATGATTCCGATACTGATTATATTCTTAGAATTATAGGCTTAGAATATCCAGTGTCATTGCATGACAAACATAAAGATCTGGGCAAATCATGAACGACCGCCAGGTTCTAAATCTGTTAAGTTACTGAATACAGTTACCTGTAAAAAAATTGTATTATACATTATCGAAATTTAAATGAAGCCTTGCAGAATGGTCTGGCATTGACTAAAATTCATAAAATATTACAATTTAGCCAGGCGCCAACCATATATAGACTTGAATACTAAATTGAGAGGGAAAGCTAATACAGATTTTGAGAAAAATTTAATTAATGAACACTGCCGTTTTCGGCTAAACAATGGAGAACATTAGATAACATAGGCATATCAAAATCGTCGAAAATGGGAAGGTCATTATGGTGCTAAAAATCTAATATCGAGCCTATTATTTCATAGCCATAAAATATTTGATGAAAGTTTAATGGTTATAGAGCTAAACAAATCATATATAGTGTTTAACAATCCGGTTTATATACGAATGTATATTCTAGACATATCTAAAACTCTTATGTATGACTTTCATTATAATTTTATATTAAGAGATTTTACCAAATGGAATTTGCTGTACATGGGTACAGACAGCTTCATATATGAAATCATATCTGATGATGCATGTTTAGTTATTACTAAAAAGCATATACAAAAATTCGATACAAGTAACTATGCTGTAGATAATCAATACGGTATACCGTTAAAAAATAAAAAGGTTTTGGGATTCTTTAAGGATGAAGCAGCCGGCCATATCATTATCAATTTTATAGGATTACGATCTAAAATGTACACCTATAAAATAGATAGCTTGAATAAATGTATAAACAAAATTAAGGGAGTGAAATACAACATTGTAAAAAATGAAATAGATTATAATGATTACTATGATTGTTTAATGTCAGCTAAAGAAAAAGTTATAAAACAGCGTTCTATACGTTCTTATAATCATGATTTATTGTGTGTCGAGGAAATTAAACTAGCTCTTTTCCGTCTCGAAGTCTACTCTATTCAAAACGAAGGCCATTCGTGCCTTTTCTACTATTTTTTTTTCGCATTGATTGAAGACGATCCGATCGACAGGCCAACTTTCTTAATTTTCGATTCGTTCCGCAATTCACCCTAATCCTCTTGTCCTTTCTCGGACATCGACGAAGGCTACCCTTTTACCGACCGCATCGAAGGACCTCCCTAGTAGACACGATAGGTACCTAATATGTGATACGTAAGTGGGATTTGTACTGATGGGTGGGTAGAGTGAAGGGGGGATGAAATTTGCTGTTGAAAAATAGAAGTCGGTCTCAATAAATACCTGAATAAGTTCACTTCTTCGCGCTGCCCGCTCGAGCAGTTCGTTTCGCTGATTCTTACATTTCTTCTATTTCCTGACTCGTCGTCAACAGTAAAGTTCACCCTTACTTCGCGACTCGGAATCTTTCCATATATTTGAATTAGCTACTTGTACTGTATTTCTCCTGCTTTCTGTAATTTAGTGTACTTATTACTAGTTGACACACACACTTTGACAGTGTAAATAAATCATTGTCTGACGCCCGAGAACTTTTATTTCACCCGACAAATTCGAGTACTATCTACAAACTTCCACCACCTACATTACTGGTAGCTTTCACATTCCATATCCTTTTGGCGGATCCCTTATTTAGAGAAGGTAATTCATGATAAGTCCATTTTCCGAATAGAATTAAAATTGATCGATCATGTATTATCTATTTTAATAATTCCATTTTTATATAATCAGAGGGAGTTATATGCTGGTTTAAGATTTGATCTTGAACGGCATATCCAAACGATTTCAAAAAAGTTGTGTTTAACTTGGATAACTTACCCTCCAACATTCTAGCTGAACGGCGTTTTTTAACTGACTCTGTTTGCTTGTTAATACTCCTTCACGAACCCAAGATTCGTGAAATATCGTCCATAGAAAATCCAGGATTGGATGTGATGGGAAATTCGTATAATGCATGTGACGGTTTGTTGTTATAGTATGCCCCACTTGTTATATTACTACCCACGTGAATCGTTCGGACTTTTACAATATTTACAAGATTATCAGATAAAAGAACTATTCCAGCTTGCAATATAGTAGTTCTAGTGAGTTCTGCTAGTGAATTTTTAATATTGGAAAATTGGAAAAGTGGAAAATTTCACACTTTAAAGTATTATTATTTGGTCTTAGAAATAGAATATCTTCTTCTTTTTCATTTCGATTCAACTTAAAGATAAGATTATTCTTAGATAATTATCTAAAAAATTTCTTCTTTAAATAATTATTAATATCTGTAATCTCTTATACTCTAGCAGGTAGATTAATTGAATTGACTTGTTTATTATTATCTATATAGTGAAATTCAGTATTTTCTTCAACGTTCAGTATAGTGCTGTAGGAAAAGAAACCAATCAAAGCCAGTCCGTATTGAAAATTTGTATCTAGCTGGATGGGATTGGCAAAATCTATGGTAATTAAGTGTTGATTTACGATCCTTTAATGTGAATATTATAGACTTAACTAACACTAGACTGTACTATGGCTTGCTATTATATAGAAACTCAATACATAAGTGACCACAATTATTAGAATTAAAATTTTGGTATCGACTTCTATTGTAGATTATATTACTTGATTCACCGAAATATTTCAAGTTCTATTGGTGGTTTCAAATTGCCGAACCTATAAAAATAATTTTGTTTTTCTAAATATATTAGGGCCGAACCGCTAACAAATAAATCGGGTGATGCAGTGGCGCAAGCATTTTTTAAAATATTAACTACCTCAAAGCGTAAAACTAAAAATTTACAGACTGATCAAGGCAAAGATTTCTACAATCTTTTTCTAAAATCTAAAAATTTTCAAGATTTGCTCAAACAATACAAAATTAATCACTATTCAACATATTCGCAAATGAAAGTAGCCATTGCTGAACGAACAATTCGTACCATAAAAGAACGACTATATAAATATTTCAGTTGAAATGGAACGCTTAAGTTCAATTTTACCAGTTATTGTTAGAAATTATAATGAAGCAAAACATAGTATAATTAAAATGAAGCCATGTGATGTTGTTGGTGAGACAATTGAAAAAAAATTGTTGGATACAACCTATAACCATATGAAAGTCTTTCCGGGATCCAAATTAAATGTTGGCGGTAAAGTACGTATCAGTAAAGAAAAGCATGTTTTGGATTAATCAAATATACTATGAAAAAAATTAGTTGCTCTGCAAAAATTCTATAAACATGACGCCTTCTGAAGATAAATGTGTTTTAAGTGCTGATCAAATTCATAACAATCTGTTTGAACTATTAGACAAATTTGAACATGAAATTAGAGAAACAAATGAAGCAAAACCTTTATTATTAAATACCAGATTTTCTACAATAAATGATAATATATTAATTGATGTTGGATTAAATATGACCATAGACTTTAGGTCTTTTATAAAGTTAAATAATGCCATCGAATTGGAAGCATCTGAAGGGAAACGCTGATTTTAAATAGGTATCGGATTCGTTATATATATTATAGTACAATGGAATTAGACTATTTACGTTTTATTTGTTGTAAGAATATAATCATAACAGGTAATAATAATGTAATTGTAAAACCAAGGAATGTTTGGACACAGTTCATGGATCAAACCTACCCGACTATCTACAAAAGTCGTCCACCGATGAGGAAAACATTTCAACCAAGCTAGAGTAGTAATTGAATCGAACCAGGGAAATATGGGAATATTTGGAAATTCTGTTCTATTGGTGATTTTTGCAAAGAGAAGAGCAGCACATAATTCAAGTCAATGAGTAGTGGATTTATAGGAACAAGTTTGCTCTTTGCTATCAATAACCTAATATTAATACTATCAGATAATGATCAGGTACGAACATAAATAGCAGCGACATACGCAGCACGAAAAGCATCAGCAAATCCATGAATCTCCGATAAGCCGCAGCCTAAAAACCGTGTAATACTAATTTTATAATCAACTGAAATTCTGAACATTTTTGCCAGGCATGGTTAAATCCTTCAGGCACGGGGCGAACCACAATTAGTTCGATGTATCCGAGTTTCTGGGAAGATAATTTTAAATTTTAATGTTACAGAGGTAAAGGTAATTAGGTAGAGGTAAGGTTAAAGTAAGATAATACATAAAGGTATCCAACCAAGTAGATCAAAAATCTTAGCAGAATCGAAAAGCAGAGTGCATTTAGTCCTTGCAATACCCTTGCATTTAATGTACAGAAAGTCACTGATGGTAGCATTCTAGAGAATGCCTAAGTACCACTAGTGGCACTTCCACTGCGCGAAGTGGATGAATTTTCAGCATAGCATACAATATAATCTAAGGTTGTTTCGTTTCTATACAAATTATTGATTTAACGATAAAACCTCTTCGTTATTAGAATTCGGAATAAAAATGAACCACCCATAATTGTATCACTATTACGTGGAATACGAAATAGTGAATCGACAAGGACTAATTCTGAACCAATCTTCTCACGATTTTTTATCTTAATAAAGCTTTGAGGTAATAGACCTGCAAGATTCGGAAGTGCATTTACTGTAACGGCTAATGGAGATAGTCCGAAAATTGAGAATCAAATTCAAGGCACCCCTTCCGTTTAGAATAAATAACTTTGTTATCAATAATACATGAAATGGAACCCGGGCCTGATCACGTTTTAATTGTACTCCATGAATTAATTCAGACAAAAATGATGCTTGAGCACCAACACCTGTCGGTATCCGAACAGGAACCTAACAGCCGTCTTCATCTATAACAATTGTCGTAAGTAATATTGTTTGAGTTATCAATTAGTTGTGAATTCATCTGAATAAGGTTCGATTGATCTTCAGATAATGATGCAGTTTGTGATTTGGACTGCTCACTTTTTGTTGAAATAGCTGATGTCGTGAGCATTGGAGAAACAGGTGATGTATTAACAATAGATTTATGTAGTAAAATGTTGACATTTCTGACATGACTTAAATGAACTACAAGATTTAACAGTGTGCCCTGTCGTGAAACATCTCTTTCACAGGAAATTGCCCTCATTTGGATTCTGGCCGGAGTCAAACCATTTTCGCAACTAGCATTTATTTGATAATCTAAGGTAGTGAATAGATTAATCAGATTTTCATCTTCTGACATTTCAATCAGTGAAGTAATCAGATCTTGAAAACTTTGAAATTCAACTCGTAGATGTGTCAAAATTCTATGTATCTGTGCAAGAGGACTTTAATTGGTACATTGTCCAGCTTCGTTTCAAAGTGAGTTCCAACGAGTTTTGAGTAGAAGCAAAGCCATTATAATATTTGAAAATTCCAAATAAAGTTGACAGCTTTTCTTTAAGTTTCACTTAACTTCACCAGCATGTAATACGAAGTATATGAATTGACGAAGCGGAACAGTAATGAATATCATTGTGTATTCCTTGTGCTGATTCCCCCCATGGAAATCAATGAGTAGCAAGAAAGTACTACATCAGAGAATTTGACTATGTCTTCGATCAATTGATATGTGCCAATTTTCCAATTTAATGCCAAGCACTAAATTCTAACAATTCATCAAAATTGTCGATTCACTTATACCAATTTCTTGAATGTGTCTCTACTCAGGCGCCAAAAACACCATGGAAAATAAAAAACTTAAAAACTGAATTAGGCCAGGCGTCAATTCTTAGAGAACTTGAATAAAATGCTTTGTTTCCCAAAAATGACTTTATTCATCAAAGAATATAAAATATTGATGCTGAAATCGAACTATTTTAATAATAATTAATTTATAAATTTATGTTATAATGTTTAAAATTCTACTCAATCTATCGATGCTACTCTCAATCTGATTCGTATCTAACTAAATTCTATTATTTTCTATTTTGTTTTTTCTAGCAACAACGGTATTCAAATATTCTCCAAACTACTATGATTAGTTTGAGGAATTAGTTGCTAAGCACTGAAAAAAAATCAAATGGGACGATTGATCGCCCAATACTATACTGATAAAATTAAGTGCAAATAAACTGCACGTTTGGGACTTCTTAATTAATACAAGTAAATGCTATATGCTGTGAATGTAATTTAGTGACAAACTCTTATAATAATGATAATCTCACACATATTTTAAACATGTTTTTTCGAATGTCATCACCAAGGTATAAAATTGAAGAAACACCCACAATGTTATATATTTACTTATGAACACCCACTATTTGGATGAAATTATACTTTAAATTACTGATCAAGATGGGCAATCAGTCAATTTTCATCAAAAACTCATAACTATAACATTTAAAAACACTAGTAAAAATGGTTCTTTGGTATAATAGTGTTACAAACGAAATAAATAGTGTTTAAACAGAAAAACAATTTAGTACTAAAAAGGATTTGAAGGTTTTAACATTAAAAAATAGTGGCTTTTTAATATCATTAGGATCTAAAGTGCGTCAAAGTAGATTCAACAACAAGAAGAAAGCAGCAGCAAAGAAAACAAACATTTTTTAGTAGGCGTTTGAGTAGATATAATTTAAATTGTCGGTCTGGTAATCTTATAATAATTAGAAGATTATTTATAAACTGTTGGAGTCAACAAGTATCAGTAGTAGAAATATGAACATTTTAAACGTGGGTGAAAAGTCTTAAGTGACACATCTATTGTCAGTAAAGAATATGACACTATCACACCTATTTACAGTACGCAAATGCTAGTTTAAACAAATCTGATGAAATACGAATTCCTATTCAAGCTCAAGATGTCTACACATATCAGTTTTTTGGAATTGGTAGATGTAATTTTGGATCAAAATGGAAAACCGAACGATTAAAATTAACCGTTAAAATAACAAATAATACGTTTTTATTTTATAGAATAATAGGAAATTCGTTGTGGAGTAGAGGGTACTACATTGTATCGTGTGCAAAATTCTGGCGTAACTACATTAATGACGAGTTTAGTTAGTTTTACTGACCTAGATTGTATACGTTATCGTAATTCTGCATGGAATCCTTTTGACTTTTTATTATTATTAAGTGATTAAAATGCATAATGAAATAGTTGATTGGAGATTGGCACTTGAATAGTAATTAAATGTATTAATTGCATATGTTACGTGGTTACAATGTATAATGAAAAGATTGCTATTAGATTAACATTTAAAACAACAAACACGTGTGAATTTTTTTTATTCTTACAATAAAACAACAAAATAACAAGTTTCATTGGGAAGTAGTAGTAGAAAATAGTCAGAAGTGATTTTGTGTAGTGTCAAAAATATGTTTACTATTGATGTACAAAGTTTCCAACACAAAAATATTATAAAGCTTACACTTCGTGAAATAGCGATTTTTGACACCAATATCGATGAATATACGCACCATTTAAGAAACCCTACAATAAATATAAAAGTTTTATATTTAGTACAAAATCCGAAACCATATTATTTACGAAAGTAAAATAAAATTACTTAAGAAAGTACATAATGAATGTGTCAAAAAAAAAGAAACTCTAGCGTTTCCAAGCTTTATCCCTTGATGGCTAGAGGTGTGCCTTACCAGTGAATTCACAGCTGACGTGCGCAGCAACGATTTTTGGTTTGGATCAGTTCATTTTAGCAAAATAGGGTAGTTGTGATCGCACAAACAATTTCAGTGTTGTTCATTTTTACCGCTTAAAGTAGTAAAACTTCTACGTCAAAATTAATAGAACTCTGAATCACCTGTAGTAAATACAGGTGATTCAGATAGTGAAACAGATTACTCGCCTGATGACGAATATCCATAGATGCTGATTCTCGGAAAATAGATATAATAGTGGCCATAAATCAAATGATTCTGAGTGATTTGATAGACATATGAAGCTCCGCGGAGACGATCCGGTGAGTATGTCTAACGCTAATCAAAATTGTCATTAATTAAATTGGTGAAGGACATTTGGACAGGAAAGAGGGCTATAAGCGAAACAAATTTATAGAAAATGAAATAATCAGAAATAATATGGTGAAATATAGAAACAATCAATCAGGAGGAATGATAACAAGCGAAGTGAAAATAAAAAGAAATGGCAGAACTTTTAACCGACAATGATAAGGTCGCATACAAAAGAACATTAAAAAACAACGACTATTCGTGGCCGTTTATGAAAATCGAAACTCCATTGAAGTTCAAGATCGATAATAAAGTTTTATGAATTATTATATAAAAGTAAATTATTGAACATTTTATCTATCTTGCTTGGATTTATTTGTCCTTTTTTTAACTTTCTAATTGCTTCTTACTAAACTGCTGTTTCGCTTTTTCTTTTTCTGGATTTTTTTGTTTTTTGTTTTTTTGCCTTTAGTTTTTTCAGGCTGGAAGCGATGTTTCGAACCACGGCGATAATTAACAAGACAATTACAATATTCCTTATACAGCGTTTTCGAACGCCAAAATAATGATTCCTCGTAGTGGAGGCGAATCCCCCTCAAATGGGTTAAAATAGGTTGCCTGTTTTGAGGCACAAACCATAAACACTAAAGCAGCAGCCTAACTTTGAGGCTTAAAGCACTACTTAGAAAATTACCTCACTACGATTATGTCGTACGTGTCCACCATACCGGTGGATTAATTAAGTCGCGAAGCGATCCTTAACCAGCAGAAACTATTACTTGAACTCTTCAAAAATCTAACGGAGAGAACCCCGCACGCAGAGCGTACTAAATTTTTATAGAACGGTCGCCACCAGGAACCAATAGCGAGCGAAAAGGAACGAAAGCCAGGGAAAGCTGCGAGAAGAAAAAAAGAAGGTAGGAAAGCGAGATAGAAAAGTTCAATAATATGAACTTTCTTAGATAGAAAATATACGTATAATTAAGATAGAAATTGAACTGTTACAATCTGAAAATTCAATGGAGTTTCGATCTCGACCACGAAAAGTCGCTGTGCTTCAATGTTCCATAATAAAGACAAAGAAATTCATAAATGGAATAATTAACTAAAAAGCCAAAATACAAAGGTATTTCTAAAACATCAAATAGTAAATTGTGTAGTTTTGTTTTTTAGGCTGGCATAATGGTTGATAAACCAATGTAACTAGACAATACTTTTAAATATATGTTAATAAATTTATAAGATAATACAAATACCATCTACCCCCACAATTATTGTTCTATGTTTCCCTCCCCTCTCCTCCTTCGAAATTTTAAAATAAATGTATAAAATAATCCTGTTTCCTATGTTAATGTCGATGATTTTTTGCCAAAGTGCAAAGCATATTTATTTATCAATCAGTCACACACAGGTGCACAAAATTCGCCCTCCTACATAAGTAGTAAAACCAAGATGTATATCACAGAATTATTCTTAACGTGACTTTAAATATAACTATAGTTCCCTCATACGTGTAAGTTTCCAAAGAATGAATTCTAGTGCATTTTGTGATGGCAGAATTCAAAACTTCAGCTTCTAAATCTATCTGTATTTCTGCTTCTGAAAAAGATGTGCCACCACTATCATCATGTAAAATGGTATGAAATCAGACATAATAACTACTGCTATAAGAAAATTGTTTATGATGGTAAAGAAAATATTAACGTAGTGTTAGATGATTTGGATTTTTGCCAACTAGAGTCAACTAACTTAATTTTTTTTTAATATATACTGTTCTGAATTGTGGTATGAATAATTTATGTGGGCAATAAAACAAGTTTTAATTTCACGTATACACTAATATTATTACTCACTAATTTTACTAATATTCACATTGAAAAATAAAAAAACTAAAGTAGACGAACTGCGAACTATTTTTTTTTTTTTTTCTCTTGGGAATATAGAGAAATAGTGAGTTACAGAGAGTGATTTAGAGAAAATTTACTAGAGCGGAAAATGACTGTTCTCGTCGAAGAATCTTTTCGAAGTCTTAAGGTTTTTTTTTTATCAAGAATCCCAAAAACTCCCCCCTCAACGCTCACCCAAGCTTCCAAGAAATAACAAAAAATAAGAGAAGGGATAATTGAGCTCACTAACGGTTACATTTTCTGGTGATAAAGAAAGTAGACAATCAAAAAAGTGTCCATTTTAATTGTACGGCTAGAAGGGTATCAATTAGCTACCCTTAGTACCAAGAATTAACTTTCTAAAAATGGTCTATATTTGTGAAAGCGTGAGAAATTAAAAGGAGATAAGCATCTAACTATGGGTATGCTATTGTGTCCCTTCCTAACAGAAGAAATATAAACGTCATATTTATTATACCTGGAGATTAGACGAATTTTCAGAAATACAAAAAAAAAATAGAGAGAAACTTAATCCCAATCTCCAACATATACTTTTGTAATTGTAATTATTCAGTTTCCTAATTTCTTGATATTTGTACTATTACATTTTTGGGTTCAAAAAGAGAAATGGAACTTTGTTTTGTAATTCAATTTTTATGTGTTAAAGGCAATAGGAAACATTTTTTTTTTAATAAACTTTGTAATTTTTTGTTCAATTATCATTATTAGTTACAATTTCATTTTGTTGTTGTTGTTGTCGCTTTTTCCTTCGTGGTTGTTGTGGTTGTGATTTAGAAGAAGTAGCAGCAGCAGTCTCTTGCTGCTTTTCTTGCAGATTTGTTATCTCATTAACATATTTATCAAACTCAGCTGCACTGTTACGGTCATCATCTTTAACACCTTCACCATTATCATTATCATCAACTTCTTCAACATAATAACAATTTTTCCTTGTTGTCCTACCATTAATCTCCATAATATATTTGGGTCTATTTGGATCTTCATTTAATAAATTAAATTGATACCTTTTAGCAACTTTTCCTAAAATTTTAAATTCATCTTTATTTTCTAATTTAGTTCGCAAATATCGCCCAGTAACTCACCGAATTTTATTTTCTTTTTAGTGTAATGTGTTTCGGAGCATATGCTAACGATATGAAAATTCCATTGTTCGTTACTTTTATACTTTTCACTTCATATCTATAATAAATATAATTATATTAGTTATTTTTACTTATAAATTCAAGTTACACTTACTAGAAAAGCTGTTTCATTACGTCAGGGCATTTGATTGAAAAATTTAAAAGATCAGTAGAATAAACAACTATAGTAGTAAGTACCGTTGCCATGCTTCTGTGGAGAAGTAGTTGTGAAAGAAAGCACTGAACTAATATGTTTTTAGTGCTTCAAAGTTACTGATATAAATACAAATGAGAAAAAGAAGGGTGGTATAATATTGTCTAATTAAAAACAAATCAAACGTATTTTTTCACTAAGTATTACATTGTCACAATGTATAATGAAACGGTTGATTGAAGATTGCAATTTGGAACTTAAATAGTTATTGTTATTAATTATATTAATTCATATTAATTAAGTGGTTACAATGTATAATAAACCGATTAATATTCGATTGGAATTTGAAACAGCATTCACATGGACAATTTTTTAAAAGATTGATAAGAAAATTGGGATTTGAAACAAACCTTGAATAGTAATTAAAAGTATTTATATTTATTAAATGATTACAATGTACAAGAAAACGATTGATATTCGAAAGTGTAGATCTATGTTCTTTTTTATCTGTTTGATTAAATCTCTCAATATAAAACTAAATAACGAACATTGAAATTAAATGTTCAGTTAGTTAGTGAATTTTAGCAAACTGAACCAACAGTCACTACCATCACAACAAACTACTAGCTACGACCACAGCAGTCAACAAGAACAATGGACAGTAACAAAGTATTGGATGACGTGTCACCTGCAACCATAAAAAATGCTGAAAACACCAACAGATTACTCTTAATCAAAAAGGGATGATAAAATCTTTATAAACCGTATTAAAAAAATTATGAAATTGGTTTAAAAATCATCAGAAAACAAGGCTTACATTACAAATTTGAATATGGTTGAAATAAATTTATCCATTTTACAAACATATTTACAAAATTTTAAATTTAATTAAAAAACTATTAAAGGATTATCAAAACGTTAGTCAATTTGTAAAGATATAGAATCTTGTTTCAATAGTAGAATTAATGCAAGTATTATTACCTATCTATGTATCAAAGATCCTAAATTATTTCTGCAAAAAGCTTTTCGTTTATTTGCATTGAAAACTAGAAAAGAACTACGCAGTTAAATATTAAAAATTAATGTTTCATTTACCGGTTTATTTATTAAACAGCAAACATTGGTATTATCGGTAAAGCATTGTAATACAAAAAGTAGTATTATTTATCGAGCTACAAATTTAATTAACTGGCATAAGACGAATGAGATTGATAAGATTTTAGTAAAACTAGAAGAATTTCAATAGAAAGATTCAGATTGGAATTTGTGTGAAATATGGTTCATAAAAATTAACTTTAATTCGTATAATCCCATTACTGCAGGTTGTTCAACGTATGTTGATTTGCCTGCATTTATTAAAAATTAAAAAAGTGTTATTAACATTCAAAATGATGATGTTATGTGGTCAATAGTATTTTTTATATTCAGTTTCAGAAAATCCGCAGAAAAATATTAAACGCACTACATCTTATCCTCATTTTAGTCAAGTCTTAAACTATAAAGGAATTGAATTTATATTATCTGTAAATATGTTTTGTATAGAAAACAAAAATGACACCTATTATGCTTAGTAAATTTGATTTTAAAACAAAAATTAATTTGCTGTTAGTATCAATTACTGATGATAATGATGATGATAACGATGATAAGAAACTTTTTTTTTACCATTTTGTGTATATGAAAAATTTAAGACGTTTACTAAATAAACGAATGGGTAATTTTCATAATAAAAAATGGTTTCATAAACGATGTCGTAACCACTTTTGAAACGAATTAAATTTAACAAAACATTTAGAAGACTATAAACTAATAAATAAATGTAAAATTGTTTTATCAAATTACGGAGATAATATTACTATGAAAAATTTTGCACATAAAATTCCTGTACCATCTATAACTTATGGAGATTTATAATAGTTACTTATTAAGTATGATGAAGGTGTTTGGGATTTAGGTGACTGTAGCAACAAAAAGTCAAAATCATGACCCATTTTTTAGCCTATTATTTAAAGTTTAGAATTGTTTGTTTATCGACCGTACTTTGTTTACTTTTGCAATTGATATTGAGAACTTCGGTCTCAGTGAACCACTCAGTTGTTGTATTATTATATTATTTTAATGTTTTCCCAATATTTAACCACTTTTTGTGGCTTCATCCGAAGGGAGTTGATATTGGTGCGCTTAATTTCTAGCGCACCGACATGAATTGATTATGTATACAGTAATTGGAATGTAAATTTGGTTTATTTTATATAGCAAATGCATGAATAACTGATCAACACCACCATATAAGAATAACAACTTTGCTTCAACGTCATATAGTCTAACAAATAAATAATAGGTATAAAATAAATAACAAAAATAAATGTAAAAACAACAATGAGATATAAAAAAAACACTCTCCACCTGGCACTTAACACATCGGCCATGATTGTCTCTTAATGTATTTATTCCTTTTAATTTGTATTGTCTTGAGTGTTGATTTTAATAGTTGATTTGGCTTAGCACGTTGTGTCTGCTCAAATCAACTCATGTCAGTACGCTACGAATTAATCAATATTAACTTTCTCCTGATAAAGCTACAAAAAGTGGAGAAATATTTAAGAAACATTAAAATATAATAATAAGACAACAACTGAGTGTGTCATTGAGACTGAAATTCCCCATATCAATTGCAGAAGTATTATCTAAGATGTTTATATGATGATAAGTTGTCTCAATTTGAATCGTATTCTGGTCAGAATTGTGCAATATGGATATCTGATTTTGAACCTTATAATGAAAACATTTTTAATTCACCAGAAGATAGCGAAGATGGTTATATATTTAATGTTGATTTATATTATCCTACATCAGTTTCTAAAATTCCCAAATTACTTACAACATTATACGATAAGAAAAAGTGTGTTGATCATTGCAGAAAATTGCAACAAGCAGTTGAATTAGAGCTCCAAATTACTAAAATTTATAGATGTTTAAAATTTAGGCGGTCTTAATGATTTAAAAAATTGATTGATCTAAATATTGAATTAGGCAAACAAAGTAGAAACGAATTTGAAAAAACAATAAAAAATTTGAATAAATAGGAAGATGTTAAATTAGTAACTAAGTGGTCAGGAAGATATAGTGGAAATTATCACATTTCACAGCTGTATGATTTTCGGTAAAGATATGTTACTTATAGAAATGAATAGATAGAAAATAAAATTTAATAAAGCCATTTATGTTGGTATGATAATTTTAGGTATGTCCAAACCATATTTCTTTTATTTTCACTAGATATATAATTTTTTTTTTAATAATAATGCTAAGTACTATACACCGATAATAGTTTAATATACCATTTTTTTATGACATATCAACACATTAAAAAGATATTTGTAAAGTAACAAGCAAATACTGTAACAAGAAAACTGTGGGGAAAGTATATTTAAAATTAGTACCACCAAAAGGGTTGTAAGCTTAAGAGATATAAGCAGGCTTATACAGGATGTTTGCGAAAAGTTATCAGAAAATTAAACCACATACTCCTGATATCAATACAAACAACTTTTCTTAATAACTTTTTTTCGAAAAATCAACTGTAATTATTTCACAATATTGCGCAACATTTAAAAACGGCTAGAAAATGCTTAATATCCGCTATACTTTGCGGCGGCTCGCGCCAGGCAACAGTAGACCACCGTTATCGAAACAGCCATTAGAGACGTAATGGAAAAAACGTTGAATGACGTATCCACATAACAAATGATTAAAGGTCAGGCTTCTTTATTTTTATTTTTTTACTTATGTCTTGAAATATAACCAAGAAACAACTGAAGAATGGAAAAGCACCAGGAAGTGACACAATAACGACCGAAATGATAAAATATATGGGGGAAGAAGGAAGGCAGGTAATGCTGGACATACATAACAAAGTATGGAAAGAGCAAATAATACCGAAAGAATGGCAGCATGCACTGATAGTACCAATCTTTAAAAAAGGAGATAAGAAAGATTGTAACAATTATAGAGGAATTAACTTATTAAATACAAACATGAAAGTGTTGGAAATGATGATAAACGAGAGAATAAAAAGTAAAATTGAGAAAACTCTGGACGAATCCCAGTTGGGATTTAGGGAAGGAAGAAGTATTCAAGACCATATATTTACGATTAAGCAGATAGTGGAAAAAACAAGTAAAAGGGAACAAAATGTATACATGGGTTTTTTAGATTTAAAAAAAGCATTTGATAAAGTAGGAAGAGATAGACTGTGGAAGATGATGTCAGAGAAAGAGATAAGCAGGAAAATGATTAGATTAATAAAAAAATATATGAAGAAAACTCAAATAGCGTGATAGTCAAAAACAAGCAATCAAAAAAATTTAAAACGACAGACGGACTAAGACAGGGACGAGGACTAAGTCCAACATTATTTAATATTTACATGGACCAAATAATAAGGAAAGCGAAAGAAAGAAATGGAGGACTTGAAGTGGGATGGAATTATATGGAGAGAGTTGAAGTAAAGAGTGGAGCATTCGCAGACGATATAATGGTGGTAGCATCTAACGAAAAAGAGCTGCAGACAAGCATAAATAAATGGAATGAAACACTTAGAGAGAACGGAATGGAGATGTGTAAAGAGAAAACAAAAGTAATGGTAATTGGGGAACAACATGAAATAAAAATCATGGTAGATAAGGTAAAATTGGAGCAAGTGACGAAATGGAAATATTTGGGAGTAGAAATATCTAGTTCAAGAAAGCAAGAAGAAGAAATTAACAGTCGGGTAGAAAAAGCAATGAAAGTGTTTTACAGTATCAGCAATACGATTGTGGGGTAAAAAGAAATAACAAGGAAAACAAAAATAAACGTATATAAAATAATAATAAGACCAATACTGACATTTGGATGTGAGACATGGATAACAGATAAAAAGGAAATAAGTAAAGTTCAAGCGGTAGAAATGAAATACATGAGGAGAGTAAAGGGAGTGACAAAGAGAGAAAGAATCAGGAATGAAGAAATAAGAAAAGAACTGGGAATGGAGGCGATACACGAATACATAGAGAAGAGGCAGTTGGGATGGTGGGGTCACCTGAAAAGAATGGGACAAGAAAGACAAGTGAGAAGGGTATGGGAAGCTAGACCTGGTCAGAAAAGAAAAAGGGGAAGACCTGAAACCACCTGGAATGACATAATAGAAAAGATATTGCAAAGAAGAAGAATAACGATGAGTGAAACTAGTAGGATGGCAAACAGCAGGAAAGAATGGAGAAAGTTTTGTGACGCAGTGACGCGAAGCGAAAACGTATAAGCCTAGACAAATAAAGAAAAAAAGATAAAGACTAACAAGCCTACACCGGAAATGGTAGACAGGCTTTACGATACATATATATATATACTTATGTCTTGAAATTAGAATTAAAAAAATTTAATAAGAAAAATTGAACATGTTTATTTAGTCATAAGAATACCTTTTAAAAACACTTCAAAGTTAAGAACTTAAAAACAAATTGTAAAAGTTATGTAATAAAATTAAAGTAGGAAAAATTTAAAGTTACCTACTTATGTGGTGTAATTACTGCAGCAAATCAGTAATGAACTTCAACTTACCAGGCGAGGTGGTATGGCTTACTACCCCGCTGTCGTCCGCAATTAATCAGCTATTATTAAATAAACAAATGTCCACAACACTAAACAATAAATACTATGTCAGATAATACAAATTATATTCACTTTACACTAAAAGTTCAATATCTACATTAACGACTAAAATCTATCAATTTACTAGAAATTTATTAGTTATTCACAGATTGTGTTCAAGACCGCCATTTTCTTCAATCGCATGCTGAGCCCGATTTATAAAAGATTCGTGAACTCTTGGGAATCTTTCTGCAGCTTTTTCGCGAATTATTCTTGCAACTTCAAAAATTCGTGCATGAAGTTGATCTTCAGTGTCAAAGGGTTCTTTGCTCACTAGGTATTTCATGTAGCCCCATGAATAAGAATCTAAGGATTTAAATCAGGAAATCTAACTGGCAATGCAATAGGTCTTCCACGGCCTATCCACCTATTTCGAAATTTTTCATTCAAAAAAGATCTATCATTAGAATAAAAATGAGGTGGAGCTCCGTCATGCATAAACCACATATCATGACGTAATTGGTATGGGACATTATCCAGTAATTCCCATACGTTGTTCCACAAAAAATCCAAATACATTTCTTTAGTTAAATGGGAAAGTAAAACGAAGGGACCGATCAAATAATGCCCTACAATGCCAGCCCATACATTAATTCGTAACTGACTTTGAAAACTACTAGGACGATAAACATGTGAGTTTTCTTCGCTCCAGATGTGGCTATTTCTGCTATGAAAAACTCCAAATGGTCTAAAGCATGCTTCGTCCGTAAATAAAACCTGTGAAGTAAATCCAGATTGCCTTAAATTCTGACTAATCACCCATTGACAAAATTGTAGTCGATTTAAATAATCTTGCGGTTCCGAAGAATAGACACGTTGTATGTGATACGGATAGTGCCCATTTTCCCGTAATACACGCCACACTGTGGAATTGGAAACTTCGACATGTCGCGCAATTTCACGGGTACTGGCCGGCGGCTCATTTTCAATCATGCTTAAAATGTCTTTTTTTGTTTGAACACTTAATTGGCTTCCTGTTAAACCAGGTTGGGGAATTAACGAACCACTATCTCTTGCTCTTTGCACTAAATTAACAAATGTCCGTTCACAAGGATTTTGTCTCCCTGGAAATCGTTCTCGATATAATCTTTTTGCAGCAGCTGCATTTCCACGGGTTTCTCCATAAATCATCAGCATATCGCACCATTCTGCTGTAGTATAATTTGCCATAATTGATTAGAAAATATTTCAAAATACTTTTAAAAAAGTTAAAATCAATTCAAAGTTACTCGGTCCGAATTCAACATTTAACTAATCTAATTTTGCGTTT
Source organism: Platypus cylindrus (assembly GCA_949748235.1). Classification (NCBI taxonomy): domain Eukaryota; kingdom Metazoa; phylum Arthropoda; class Insecta; order Coleoptera; family Curculionidae; genus Platypus; species Platypus cylindrus. Next base: position 35,140,167 of record OX456488.1, read on the forward strand.
CCACCAGAGTGTTTCTTTCTAATTTGTTTTTCTCCCTTTCATTCTTATTTTCAATTCTGACTTTAACATAACAATCAAAAGAAATTTATCAATAACCTGCTATTAGAATTCTTTTATTTTTATATATAATAACGATAGCCAAAATCTAGCTCCTGTTAAATTTTTTCTTTAATCATAATATTGTGACGCCCATAATAACGCGAAACATGCATGTTTCCAGGCGTGGAATGGATAACTGCCGAAAAGGTGCCAGTTTAGTTTTGGATACCACGAGGCTAGATTTAATGGTGTTGTCTGACATTTGAGTGCAAACGTAAATAACGGCTGCATAGGCTAGGTGGGAAGCATCAGCCAACTCATGTAGATGGCGCGATCTACCACCAATATGTCTGAGTATAACGATTTGATTTAAAATTGGAAATTGTGAGCGAATAGATTGCCAAAGTGACTTCATATTCTCAGGAAGACGTGAACCCCAGTCTAACTTTCGGACCCAGCTTTCTTGGAATAAGACTTTTAGTCTTAGGGTAACGGGTGAAATCCAACCGAGTGGGTCGAATAAACGCGCTGAATCGGACAGGAGTGTTCTCTTGGTCCAAACAGAAATATCATTGTGAGGAAGTTGGAACTAGAAGGCATCCGTTCTTGGATTCCATATGATACCAAGAGTTCGCAGGGTTGCAACATCATTGCTTTGGAAAAGTCGGGGCACCGCCAGATCAACCTTCGTTACTGAATCTAGTAAGGCAGAGTGATTAGCTGCCCACTTCCTTAAAGGAAAACAAGCCTTTTTCAAGAGTTCAATGAGCTCCAATTTAATGGAAATGAGATTTTGCAGATGGTCATCACCGAAGAACAAGTCGCCCACATAACTTCCGCGGCGGAGAACTTCAGCCGCTCTTGGATACGTTGAACGATCTCGTTTAACGGGTTCGAATAATGTGCGAAGTGCCAAATAAGGCGACCAACTTTCACCATATGTTACAGTAGTCAAACTAAAAATTGTGATGGGGTCTTGGGCGCTTGACCTCCACAGAATGAGCTGAAATGGTTGATCGGCGTCATGTAATTGTATTTGCCGGTACATTTTTTCGACATCTGCCGTTATGACATATTTATACTGGCGGAAGCGAGTGATAATTTGTAGTAGGTCGGATTGTAATCAGGGACCGGTATGTAAAATGTCGTTCAAAGAATGCCCACTTGATGTACGAACCGAAGCATCAAAGACAACTCGCAGTTTACGACCCCGAGAGCCCACTTGTAACACCCCGTGGTGTGGAATCACATAATACTGATCAAGAAGGGTATCGATTGACCAATTAGTCTTTTTCATGTGTCCCAATGACTCATATTCTTCCATAAAGCGAATATATTCTTGACGGAAGTTATCATCACGCCTGAATTTACCTTCTAGTGATTGGAAACGGTGTAGCGCTGTATTAAACGATTTACCAAGATTTGATGGGTCAATTCGAAATGGAAGTCGAACGCAAAATCTTCCGGTTGATGATCGACTGGTATTTGCCTAGAAATGCTTTGATCGTTTGGAGACAAACAAGGAGTTGTTGCTGCAGGCTCTTCAACTGTCCAGAATCGCTCTAGCAATTGAGCATCATTAATGCTTGGCACGGTTATGGTAGAGGAATTTGATGAAGTTATGGTCGGCGTTTCCATTGCAGGTTACATACCCGAGAACCGTCTCTTGGCTAAATAAATTATTTTACGTATGGTAGAATCGTTTGGATTTTAAAATTTCAAAATGAAACGAGCCACCAAGAATGATATCAATTGCCTGAGGCAAATTGAATTCCGGATCAACCAATGTGAAACTTCTATCGATTGTCCAACGATTTTTCATGAGAATAGGTGCTTCGGGAAGAACACCAATCAATTTTGGTAGAATATGAGCTACGACGGAAAATGAGTGGTTAGCAATACGCGATTTAATTATCAAATTTGTCTTTCCACGGGAATAGATTATTTTATTATTAAGAACACATGACACTGGAATACGTGATTGATCCCGTTTGGCGTTAATTTTATTAATCAAAGCACTTGTAATAAATGAACATTGAGCGCCGGTGTCAATAAGTGCTCTGATTGGTAGAAAATTTCCATCATTGGTCATTACGTCAACTAATGCTGTTGGAATAATAGTTGACGCCCCCGATTGACATGATTTGAGTTGATAGAAGGGGGGGGCGATCACCTTGCGAGGGTGGTACGTCACGGGGGGTTGAACTACCAGTACTGGTGGACAGATTGGTAGGTACCGCTGCGATTGGTCCACAGCGGTCGACCAAATCAGGAGACAACGGGAAGTGACGTGAATTTTTTAAATTTAAAAATCATATGCGAATCTTTACAATAAAAACATGTATGATATTCTACGATATTAAGTTTAATTGTCCTGCGCGTAGCGACGTTTGATTCCGATACAGTTGTGATTTGCCGACGCTTTTCATGAATATGACACTGGTCTTAAAGAAAATTTAAGAAAGTTGTGAGATATGGCTCTGGAATTGTCCGGGAAAAAGTAGCCCATGCACGATGGCATGGGCCCGCCGGCTTCGGCGGCGACTAATGCACGAAGATAATGGAATCGTTGGTTATCGTCAAGTTGTTCATTCGAGTGCACTAGTGAGACGAATAAATCTCGAAACGGGACCCACTGATCTCGATGACCACTGAACCGTGGTACCTCTAATTTCGGCAGAGATGGCGTGATGGTAGATCTCGTTGCAAAAGCCACTGGAGCGGTGATGAATTGAGTCGAAGGCTGGGCGATGGATGGCAGGCTGGAGGCGACTTCAAGTTGCGTCGGCTGCGGGACACTAGATGGCGGGCTGAGAGTGTCTTCTGGTTGAACTGATTGCTGAGCACTAGACGGCGCATTTGAAGCATTTTCAGGCCGTGTTGACTGCTGGTCACGAGAAAGCACGCTGGAGACATTTTCGACAATAGAATCTTGAGATAACGAATCCAATCTTGCAAGTTTGTAAAGGCACTCAGTCACTCTTTCTTCGAGTGTATCAAATTCTTGGATGAATGCTTCGTCATCCTGCTCATCAAGCAGGTTCGTCAACAGCTGACGATAACGTTCGAACTCTTGTTGTAGGTAACTTTTGTGTAAAGCGATTACACTAGTAAATTCCACACTTCGGGTGTGGAAATCGCCTCGATTCTTTCACAGTGTTTTACAGTTTCTCTTCAAAATTTTGATATAAAGTTCAGTATGTAAATTCCACAGGAACCTTGGAATGGGTCCCTACTCGGGCGCCAAATATTATGTTGATGATTGGAATTACAAAATGGATTCTCGCCAGCGTTAATCCGTTGATTGAATTGTCAACTTATAAGACAGTTAAATTGAAACATCAAATAATTCGAAGAAAAATTGGTTTATTATTTACACGACAAAATAATGGAATAGAATGCGTAATAGTATTACGACACAAGAGAGGAATGATAAAAAATGGGTATAAGTTTCAACAAATTAAATCATGAGTATATATCAAAAAGCGAATGCACGTGGACTACGTGTGAAGTACGACAGGAGAACGAACTTGTCACTAGACTGACTTCGCCTTGATGATTTTTCCACTTTTTCGACCCGGTCCTTGGCAACTTCCGGTCAGAAAACTTTCAAATCTAAAGTCATGCCGATAAAAGAGGAATTGTTCTCTGTTAGAAAATGACAGTGCATGTGAATTTTGGTAGGACGGGAACATCGACGCATCCATCGACTTGAATACAGTTTAGATGTGGTTGCATTTTTTGGTCGATGCATCGACCAAATATAAATGTTGGTGTCTTTGCTATCATTATACTTTATTGTATGTGTATTGGACTCTCATTTTTTATACTGCTGTAATTATTATATTTGTTTTGTCGTAACCGCTGTAATTTGGTTTTTAATTTCGTGTGTTGTCTTTCATTCAAAAAAGTGATCAGGTCTCTAATTTGGTAGTCGAGAGTAATGAATTCTATATGTGTTATGATACTATTGATTTTAAAATATATAAACTTTAGAATTATGTTAATACTATTTAACGTTTTATAATGGTTTGTTATTTCGTCTTGTAACCATACCCTTGTTTCTCTGGATGTAGTTAATCTGTTTCCTAGAGTGCCTCCAGACCAATGCTACAACATCATAGACACAAAAATGGTCAACAATAATGTCCCAGAACCTATTCGACAGGACATGCTAAAACTTCTTACGGTAGCACTAGAACAAAAAATTTTTCAGTTCGATAACAGATATTACATACAGAGTACGGGTTTGGCAATGGGCTCATGCTTGTCATCTCGCTTAGCAGACATCTTCATGCATGAGATAGAGAGTGGTATAACAGAAGGTTTCAACGGACAATACATCGCCTTTTACAAAAGATACGTTGACGATATCTTCATTATTTGGACAGGGGGTGCTAATTACCTAGTACAATTCCTGGAATATACGAACAGGCTGCACGATAACATTAGATTCACCCTAGAAATAGAAAAAGACTTCAATACCTTTTCTAGGCATTAAAATCTACAGAAATAGCAGTCACCTAACATTCAATATATACAGGAAACCTACAGCGACAGATAACGTTATCTAGTACCACTCAGCCTCACCATATTCACACAAAATGGCTGCCTTTAACTCGCTATTTGACAGGTTATTTAAAATACCACTCTCGGAAGAAAATTTTAACCTGGAAGTTGAAACCATATTACGAATAGCCGAAAACAATGAGTTCCCTAAGCAGTTAATACTAACCAAACTCCATCACTTCAAATGCAGACACTTATGGTCATTTATCATCCTAAAAAACAAATAAAATATTAAATATTGCAGTATGACATACTATGGAGAATACTCACACACCTTGGCACAGTTCTTCAAACCATTTGATATTACAATTAGCTTTAGAACTAACAACAAACTAGGCAGGTTACTAAAATATAAAGAACCACACACCAAAAAATTGAAAGGCCCAGGTGTATACAAAATTTCCTGTAATACATGCTCGGGGTAATACATAGAACAAACAGGTAGAAAAATAATAACTAGATCTAAGAACATGTAGCAACGTATCAAAAGTACAAAAACACAGATATTAGCAACACTACATCAGCTTTTGTCTCCCACTTACTAACCATAAACATAGTTTTTCACAGAACAACATAGCGCTGAAAATGATATACATGTATATCATTTACAGATACAGATACAGTATACAAGAAACAAGGAAAGTGTAAAAGTAAGAAAATAAGTACCTCAATATTCAAATTTTTTTAAATAGAAAATACAGATAGGATTGCTGTAATGATAAAGAAGACATTGAACTGTTACAACTCGATATTTGAACAAATAGTAGAAAAAATTCCAACAAATTTCGTGTTTCATGACAATTAGAATCAGTGTCCAAAATCGAGAGGTAAAAATAGTAACAGTATACCTCAACGTGTCATAATCAGTGAATAGAATTTAAATTCTGTGACAATAACACAAATCAAAATAAGAAAACCAATACTCCACAGAAACTTATTTCGTGGAGGTCCATCAAAATAATCAAAACAGTAATCATCAATAATATCAATACTGAAACCAATCAAATATCAAGTCATCAAACATCCCGGTTCTACCTATTATTAGTACCTAACTATCTATTACCTACCTATTAGTTTCTTTTTCACAACTTTAATGGCTTTCTTGTACTAATGAAATTTGCTGTTTTATTATTAATAAACTTTCTTTATTTTTCTATTCTTTACTGGAATGCCATTGTCTGGGTAATCTTTGTAGAAATAAATAACACCGCCATTATTTTCTGATATTACTTGCCTTTTCTTCTTCTTAGTAAAGAATAGCATATTCTTAAATAGATTGCTATTTGCTATTCTTAGCATAGCAAATTCATATGCATTGCATATGAATTTGGACATGGATTTGGAATTAAATATATAATTTTATGGTAAAAGATGCTTTAATTTCACAACGCGTCAACTCCAAACGATCTTTCTAAATTATTTTTCCATTCGTAAGTACAACTTTTTTTAAATTCTTAATGGACCGAAATATTCCGGGGCTGATTTCGCGCAAGTAGCATCAGAAAATGATTGATTCTTTCTTCAAACATCCTGTCCAATAAGTTTTATAATTAAGTTTACGGTGTTTATGCGATCGCATAATTAGTTTGCGGTCGCCGTTTTAAATTATAATGGTGTTCATTCCTAGTGCTAGACCTTTTAATCCTGTCGACAATGCGACTCTAAACTTTCTACAATTCATGAACTTTTTTATTAACAGAAGTATTGACGTTGGCGAAATTTTATTTTACCGAAGTCACATATTGATATCCAGAAATAGAATGCTCTTTAAAAGAACATCCTATTCGTAAAAAATGCCCTATTTACAAAATTACAGTAAAAAGAAGTGTAGCCAGTACTTTCATGTTTAGATGTTCGAATTGCGCAAGACATATATGTTAAATTTTCGTCCCACATTTTAATATTATTTTGATTGGAGTATGATTTGATCATCATTTTAACAACACAGCTTATATGTTCTGTTGGATCGGTATAAGGGTGGTCATGAATAGGATAAAATGTTTTAAAATTATATCTGTTACAAAGTTATTGCAAATTCTATCATGTGCGTAATAATATGGATATTCTCCAAATTCAGTAATACTTAAATATATTAAGACGCGAAAGTAATAAACATTAAAAACTACACTCGCAAGACCTATTAATAAGTAAGATGTATGATGTTAAATTCGATTCCTCAATTACATTACGTTACGACACATTACTTTTTAATTACATTGCTGATATATTGAATTATAGGTAATAGGAAAACTAGAAATGAGCTAAAAAAAATAGTTAAACTATAAATTCTCTGATTAGTTCGAAGTTTACTTTATATTTAATTGAAACTGAACTAATAATCTACTTCAATGTTCTATTGTTGTAATCCGACAGTTAACCTATACTAATTGGTTAGTTACCGTAAAATTCTTGTTTCTGAAGATTAAAATTCTCTTACTTTATGTAAATATCGTAAAACCTTGTACATAAATAAACACTTCGAACAATTCATATATCGTCACCACTAGCTAAAGTTAAATCTATAATATCAGAAGTTTCGTTTTTGCAAAGAATGTCTTCAATTTGTGAAATATTTCCACTAGTCAAACCAGTGGACTCTATCGAATATGTGAATGTACGTTTACAGTTTTTTTTGACCTTTTTTCTAATTGACTTTTTTTCGTTTTTACTTATGTCTACGAAAATTCCTTTTTGATTTGATTTTCGTTTAGTTTTATAAAAATTTTTGGTAAAACAATCAAACTGTTTTTTTAATCGGTTTCTTTGCTCCGTGCTGATTTTCCATTCCAAAGCTGTCTGGGGTATTTGATTTTTTGTTGGATCATTTAAAACCGTATAAACTGGTATTTCAAGGTTCAAATGTTTCATAAGTTTTTCCATCACATTATCTGAATATGTGTTAATAATTAAATCCGCTTTTTGGTCCTAAAAATAATAGAATTTTTTTATTAATAATGATTTGTCTTCAATTTTGTATCGGGCAGCAGTTATCAATATCATAGTATAGAGATTGCACATAAGTGTAAAATGCATATTTGAGTCACCAGAACCCTTCGTAAATAAAAAGTAATATGTCCGATATTTCTAATAAATTTTGACATCCATACAAACAACTTTTTTTCGAAAAATCAACTTTGATTATTTCAAAATATTACGCAACATTTAAAAAATGCTAGAAAACGTTTGATGTGCACAGTATTTTACGGCGGCTCGAGCCGACTAACCGTAAACAACCATTATCGAGACAGCTGTGAGAGACGTCGATGACATAACTAGTATAATGACTCACCTCATAGTAAGCGAAGGCATGGCCTTCGGGCCAGCGATTCTCGACATTCTTCGCATGCTAATAAAAGTTATTGCTCCAATTATGAATACGTTTTCTAAATGGAATTCTTGACTGCTACTCGCAAATAATGATGTATACATTCAGTCACTATGAATGTTAAAATTTGGAATCGTCTTTAAATATACTTCAATTTTGAATATTAATGATATAAATGTCTAGTATCTTCGGATACTGAATTAGTTAATATTTTGTACCATTACATTATAAACTTAACAAGTCTTTTTTTGAAAATATATGTTAAAATATGTTAAATTCAATAAGATGGGGTTGTACAATGCTTACTCCATATTTCGCAACATCCTTGATTAATCGAAAAACGTGTTTAAATCCCATGCGTCTTAATTCTCTGAATAAGTCTAATTAAATAGTAATAATAATTATTCTTTGTATATTTATGCACTTCAGAGTCTATATCGGACAGTGAACGTGGTCGGATGTTTATTTGTGTTGAAATCGAAAAATGGATACACAGATAAGCAGAGTATTGATTGTTGGTATATAGTGGTTTAAGGTTAATATAACAATAAAGTTTTTTTATTTTTATAAGTTTTATAAGGATATTAACTAAAGGTTACACTTAGGAAACACTAGGAAAGTACGCTTCCGAGCGGAGGAAGCTGTGGCAATTTCCAAATAACAAGCAGACCTGATAAGCAGGAACGGTGTTATCGAGATAACGAACAACAACTTTTATTTGTATTTCATACTGGGATAAATATTTAATATCATTATAGAATTATAGATAGAAGTAGGATTCATCTCGCTAAAATGAACAACTCATTCAAAGTGGCGACTAAGGTCAAAAGAACTCCACCAGTGGAAAAAGTGGAGAGCAGGCAAAGAAAAACCTCAACGGAGGAAGATGAGGAATATGAGGAAGAAAATACAAACAAATCATATAGAGGAGTAGTGATGAGCGAGGTTGAGGACAAAATCGAAAAAAGAATAAAACTAAGAGAGAAAGATATGTATAAGTGGAAAGAAAAAAGCGAAGATAGTAAAAAAAAGTCAAGTGGAGTACCAGATGAGCTAATGAATCAAATCAAACTGATATAAAGGGAAATTAATTTATTTAAAGAGGAGAATAAAAGAGAAGATGGACAAATTGGGGAAGAATTGGTAAAAAGCATAGAGAATATAGAAAGAATAGTAATTAAAATGACAGCCACAGTGTATGAAAAAATAGAGAATGCAGAGAAAAAACAAAAACCAGAAAAAAAAGATAAAGCAGAGCAAAGGTTGGAACAAATAGAGAAAAAATTTAAAAACAGAATGAATGAATTAGAAACGAACATATTAGAATTGACAGTGGGAGGTACAATAAATCAAGAAAGAAGCAAAACGACATATGCGGCGATCACTGAAAGAAAAACAGAAAATAGTACAAAAAAGATACAGGGATGGAAAACACCAGAAAAAATAAGAGAAATCCCAGTGAAAGCGCCAGAAGGGGAGAATGTAATGGAAAAAATAAGAGAAAACCTTACGATAGAAGTAGGTGAAGAAGGTATAAAGGAAATATAAAAATTTGAAAGTGGCTTGGTAGTGATGAAGTGCAAAAACGAGCTACAACAGGAACAGAGAAGAAACTGGGGGAAGTACAAGGAATAACAGTGAGGAAAATAAAAGAAACAAAGCCGTTGTTTATAATAAAAAAAGTTGAGCAAGGGTATACTGAAGAAGAAATAGTAAACGAAATATTAAGAGAAAATGAAGAAATAAGGAAAATAGTGGGGATTAAAGAGGTGAACACAGTAATGAGAGCAGTTAAAAAAAAATCCTTCGGGAACAGTAAACAATATGTAGAAGACTGGGTAGTAGAAGCTGACTAGGAGATATTTAAGTACGTGGTAAAAAAGGAAAATTATTGATAGATTTTACTGTAAAACAGGTAGAGGAATATGTAAAGATCGCGATCTGCTATAAATGCTGCTGCTATGGGCATGTAGCCAAGTACTGTACAAGAACGGAGGTATGCTACAGATGTGGACAGGAAGGACATGAAGGAAAAAATTGTGAGAAAAATGAGATAAAATGTGCCAACTGCACAAGAATTAAAGGTAAAGATATAGAGCACATGGTCACCAGCAAAAGGTGCCAAATATACAAACGGAAGGAGGAACAATATCGAAATAGGATAGATTATGGAAGCGGGGAAGAAGAGAAGAAACAAACAAAAAACTGAAAAAGAATTGGGAAAAGGGGCAGACAACAATGAGAAGAAAAAATGAAGATATATGGAGGTTAACAACATGGAATATACGAAGCATAAAGCGAAAAGAAATAGAACTAGAAGATGAGTTTCTGGAAAATAAGATAGACATACTTACAATAATGGAAAGGGGCGAAGATTACAAAAAATGATGAAAGGAAGTATATTTATATATAGCGGAGTGGAAACAGAGAAAAGAGCAGCTGAGGGAGTCGCATGTATGATAAAAAAGAAATGGGAACACAATATAGAAGAATGGGAGGCGTGTTCAGAGCGGATATTTACAATATGAAGGATGATAATGAGAGCATTAAAGCTATAATAAGTGTGTATGGACCAAATGAAGACGACAAAAAGGAGAACAAAGAGAAATTCTGGGAAATGTTAAGGGAGACGGTGGAAAGAGCAAAAGGTGAAATATACATTGCAGGAGATTGTAATAGTAGAGTGGGAAAGGGAAAACCAGGAGAGAGTAGAATATTGGGCCAGAATGGGGAATCAACAAAGAATGGCAGCATGCACTGATAGTACCAATCTTTAGTAAAGGAGATAAGAAAGATTGTAATAATTACAGAGGAATTACTCTATTAAATACAAACATGAAAGTCTTGGAAATGATGATAAACGAAAGAATAAAAATTAATATAGAGAAAACTCTGGACGAATCAGAGAGGATATTGACAATAAATATGAAGGATGATAATGAGAGCATTAAAGCTATAATAAGTGTGTATGGACCAAATGAAGACGACAAAAAGGAGAACAAAGAGAAATTCTGGGAAATGTTAAGGGAGACGGTGGAAAGAGCAAAAGGTAAAATATACATTGCAGGCGATTTTAATAGTAGAGTGGGAAAGGGAAAACCAAGAGAGAGTAGAATATTGGGCCAGAATGGGGAATCAACGCTAAATGATAACGGAAAAAGGTTGATAGAGTTTTGCCGAATCAACAATATGTTTATAGCAAATACTTATTATAAGCACAAGGATATACACAAGTATACTAGAGATGAGCAGCAAAAATGAGAAATCAATAATAGACTATATAGTAGCAGGAAATGAAAATAGAAAGAACATAGTAGATGCAAAAGTATCAAGAGAGCCGGAAGTGGGAAGTGATCATTATATGGTTATATCAAAAATAAAGAAACAACTAAAATCAGACAACAGAGAGAGAAAAGAAGATAAGATAGAATATGAGAAAATAAAATCGAATAGGCTAAAAGGCGGAGAGGTGGCAAAACAATATAGAGAAAAAATGAAGAGGATGATCGAGAGCAGAAATGAGAAATGGAAGACATTAAGATTGGAAGAGAGTTGGGAGGAATTCAAAAAGATGATACTACAAATAAACTCGGAAGGGTGTGGAAAAATAAAAAGAAATAAGAAAATAAAACAAACGACATGGTGGACAGAAGAGATCAAGAGAAGAGTGAGATTAAAAAAGAAAAAATGGAAGGAATATTTACAAAAAAAAAGTAGAGAAACGTATCAGTGTTACAAGGAGGAAAGGAAAATAGTGAAGCAATTAGTATTGGAGGCGAAAAGAAATTAATGGGCAGAATTCGACAATAAATTAGAAAACGAAGCTGCAGAGGAAAAAAAAATATTCTATAGTAGACTAAGAACATTAAGAAAAGGAAAGACCAACAGTGCTACATATATAAATAACAAAGAAGGAAAAATATTAAAGCAGGAAGATGAAATAATGGAAAGATGGAAGCAATACTTTGAAGAGCTGCTGTCAGACAATATAGAGAGGAACGATACAAGAGAAGCAGACAATACAGAGAGAAAGGAATGCAAAGACGAAGAAGAGGAATTTAATATGGAAGAATTGGAAAAGACCATAAAACAACTGAAGAATGGAAAGCACCAGGCAGTGACACAACAACAACTGAAATGATAAAATATATGGGGGAAGAGGGAAGGCAGATAATGCTGGACATATATAACAAAATATGGTAAGAGCAAATAATACCTAAAGAATGGCAGCATGCACTGATAGTACCAATCTTTAAGAAAGGAGATAAGAAATATTGTAATAATTACAGAGGAATTACTCTATTAAATACGAACATGAAAATCTTGGAAATGATGATAAACGAAAGAATAAAAATTAATATAGAGAAAACTCTGGACGAATCACAGTCAGGATTTACGGAAGGCAGAAGCATTCAAGACCATATATTTACGATTAAGCAGATAGTTGAAAAAACAAGTAAAAGGAAAAAAATGTATACATGGGTTTTTGAGATTTAAAAAAAGCATTTGATAAAGTAAGAAGAGATAGATTGTGGAAGATTATGGCAGAGAAAGGGATAAGCAGCAAAATGATTAGCTTAATAAAAAAAATATATGAAGAAAACTCAAATAGCGTAATAGTCAAAAACAGACAATCAAAAAAATATAAAACGAAAGACGGACTAAGTCCAAACATTATTTAATATTTACATGGACAAAATAATCAGGAAAGCGAAAGAAAGAGCTAGACGACTTGACGTGGGATAGAATCATATGGAGAGAGTTGAAGTAAAGATTGCAGCATTTGCGGACAATATAATGGTGACAGCATCTAACGAAAAAGAGTTGCAGACAAGCATATATAAATGGAATGAAATACTTAGAGAGAACGGAATGGAGATGTGTAAAGAGAAAACAAAAGTAATGGTAATCGGGGAGCAACATGAGATAAAAATGAGGTAAAATTGGAGCAAGTGACGAAATGGAAATATTTGGGACTAGAAATAACTAGTTCAGGAAAGCGAGAAGAAGAAATTAACAGCCGAATAGGAAAAGCAATGAAAGTGTTTTACAGTATCAGCAATACGATTGTAGCGAAAAAAGAAATAACAAGAAAAACAAAAATAAACGTCTATAAAACAATAATAAGACCAATACTGACATTTGGATGTGAGACATGGATAACAGATAAAAAGGAAATAAGTAAAGTCCAAGCGGTAGAAATGAAATACAAAGAGAGAAAGAATCAAGAATGAAGAAATAAAAAAAGAATTAGGAATAGAGGCGATGCGCAATAGAGAAGAGGCAGTTGGGATGGTGGCGCCATCTGAAAAGAATGGGAGAGGAAAGACAAGTGAGAAGGGTATGGGAAGCTAGACCTGGGCAGAAAAGAAAAAGGGGAAGACCTGAAACTACCTGGGATGACATAATAGAAAAGATATTACAAAGAAGAAGAATAACGATGAGTGAAGCTAGTAGGATGGCAAACAACAGGAAAGAAAGGAGAAAGTTTAGCGGCGCAGTGGCGTGAAGCAAAAACGAATAAGTCTAGAGAAAGAAAGAAAGGAAAAAAAAAGAAGAAAAAGGAAAAAAAAGATAAAGACTAACAAGCCTACACCAGAAATGGTAGACAGGCTTTACGATATATATTTATGCACTTCCATTTCATTATTTATTTCATTCATTAATAGTAGTTCTAATCAAGTAGTTCAATCATTAATATGAAAGAAAGCAACCCACTCTGCCATGATTTTATTTTAACAAACACTATAAACATTATTATCCCGGGTACCAGCGAAGAGCTGATTTTCAATAGTACTTCAAATGTCTATTTCATTTTGAAACTCCTAATGCCTTCCTGATAAACTGTATTTAGGAATTGAAATCCAATATTGTTTTTCCTTTTGGGCTAAATTAACAAATGTCTTTTCAGAAGGAACCTGTTGGTCTGGAAAACATTTTCGATACAATTTCGGTAAATACAATTTTACTAGTTCGGAACAAAGCAAAGTTACTGACACAAAATTCGAAATCAACTAATCTAATTTTACGTTTCCATCTAGATTATTTCATACGGATTACATTTTTCTCTTTCGTTCTCATTTTCAACTCTCACTTTAACAAAAACCCATTTAATTCCAAGATAGAATTATTAATAATTTGCTAAGAGAATCTTTTTATGTTTGCTTAAAAAAAATTACTAAAGCCTATCAAGCTAACACCACGTAATTAAATACGTTAACATGACTTGACATAAGTTAACACAAAAAATAATTATTTATAATTATTCCTAAATAAATAAATAAATATACATAAAGAGAAATAACTATAAACTCCAAACCAATTATACTGGTTAATAACACATTTTTAATGAACAAGAAATGCTACGTGCTTTTTGTTAGCTGATAAATGCCAATGGAGTATTTACGTCACGATACGGTGTACACTTAGATTTCGAAATTAAGTGTTGCTTATACAAAAGCAAAAAAATGTTTTAACTCAATTAAAAAAATATTAAAACTAAACTTCATACTCAACACAAAAATCAATGTACTAAAAATCATTAAACCTAATCTATTCCTTAAACGACAGCACCACTTCACTGGTGCCTGTACCGACTGCAGTTACCTTTAATGAACTTAATTAACTGCTTTAACTATTTATTTAAGTAATTTTTTAATTTTATTTGCTTAATTTCTATCAGAGGCGAGTGTTTAAAATGTTTTATTTCACAATAATTTCTGTTTTTTTTTTTTAGTGTTTGAAAATACAAACTATCTTGTTTTTAAAATCGACAAAAATTACTGATTTTATTAATGTCGTCTACTATCCGTTTCAAAAGAATTGAGCCTTCAGTTTAAAATAGCATCAAAAAAAGTTCCGGACTAATCTATTAATTTTTGATTTAATCTGTTACCTGAAATGTTTGCTGTGATATCGCGAAAAATCAATGTGATCGATAATTTACTTTTTAAAATATTAGTGAAAAATATAAAAAAGTTCAAAATATGCTTTGTTATTATTTTTAATACTTATAAATAATTAACATAATATCGAAAACATCAAAATTTTTAAGTTACACATTTTAAATTATCATGGAAAATGCCGTAACAAAAATATTATTTGTTCTTAAAAATCAGCACTTCTTAAGCAAGTGGATTCCTATAGTCCCAGAAATGTGAAAGTCACATTCATAATAGATATCCTATATTTAAGTATATTAGATATATTTCATGATAAGATCTAAATAGATTAATAAATAATTGAAAACATGATAAACTTTGAACTACTTGAATATTTTCAAGTGGTTTTCCTTTTTCTTTTTTCTAGGCGTTAGCTTTTTTTTAACTGTGTACTTGATGTGGTTACTTTTTGTAAAAAAAAAAATTATGACAGTATACTGGAAAACTCGTAGACTCGTACGCTAGCAGCGAGCAAACAAAGAGAGAAGTGTAGGACAAAGTGCATAAGAGGAAGTGAGACAGAAAAAACTCGCATACTGTGAGAGAGAAGTATAGGTTATCCTACATACGTGAAGTGGGAAAGAAACATTTAATAAATACGTAGAAAACATAATGACTAATAAAGAAAAGACATAAATCGAAGAAAAAAAAACATCTATCGCATGTATTGAAAAGAGAAATATCTATAGAGAGAAATAAAATAAAAAGGGAATTGACATTTTTAGAAATAATATCGATATCGCCACATTATTTTTTATGGCATCTATATGTATATCTATATTCAGATATGTTTACTAAATTTTTTCTACATTTTCTTCTATTCTTTTCAATACAAAACGATACGGATATTTTCTTTTTTGTTGTAATTTATTGCATTTTATTTCTAAGCAGTATGTTTATTACGCGTGTATTTAAAACCTTCTGTCTCACTTCTTCTTATGCACTTTGTCCTATACTTCTCTCTTTGTTGCTCTGTACGATTACACGATTTTTCGTTAACTGGAAGAACCTCATGAAAAATTATAATTAAATGTTTAAAATATTATCTATCAATTGATAATTGATAGATATTATCCAATGTATTAAAATAGTTTAGAGATATTGATATTATTTCTAAAAATATCAATTTTATATACTACTTAGTGAAATTAACCTGTGAGAGGGAAAAATAAGGATACCTATCACCAGTGAAACATATCTGAATATAGATATACATATAGATGCCATGAAAAATAATGTGGCGATATCGATATTATTTCTAAAAATGTATCGCAATACATGCGATAGATGTTTTTTTTTCTTCGATTTATGTCTTTTCTTTATTAGTCATTATGTTTTCTACGTATTTATTACATCTTTCTTTCCCACTTCACGTATGTAGGATAACCTATACTTCTCTCTCACACCATGCGAGTTTTTTCTGTCTCACCTCGTCTTATGCATTTTGTCCTACACTTCTCTCTTTGTTTGCTCGCTGCTAGAGTACGAGTCTACGAGTTTTCCAGTATACTGTCATATTTTTTTTTTACAAAAAGTAACCACACCAAGTGGCCAGTTAAAAAAAAGCTAACGCCTAGAAAAAAGAATATGAGAAACAGACTAAGTCAAAGTGAGAGAGAATCAGACCGTGTATTAGGACGCGCTATTTATTTTCAATTTTTGATTTATTGAGCACTAGCTGACTGATAAACTCGCAAGGCGGGTGCGTACCCTAAAACTTGAAATGTTTGACTATAGATGGACAAAAATGAATAAATCCGTCTATAATTCTACAACCGCATATTTATTTTGTGCAAATTATGCATTTCAGCATATCTACTAAAGTACACGCACATGTGGCATATCTCAAGCAGTTATTGTGCACGTGTTTGTCCAATGTTATTAACACAGACTGCTGGATATTAGTGGATATAGTGCTTTTAATATTTTCTTCTCATTACAGGTATGTAATATGTGCCATTATTGTATAATGATATACAATAGTACAACATAACAATACAATAATACAACAATATACAGTAATATTTATTTTGAAAATTGTTTGCTTAATTATTGTTTAGCACTATTTATATACGAAATGCAGATAGGTAGTGAATTTTCTTTTCTACGTGAACGTAGAAAATTTTATTCAGGAATGCGAAAAGGCTACATATACAAATTTATATAAAGCTCATCTTCGAACTATGCGGTCAAAATGAAATAAAGGATTCAAAATGCACATAAATCCAGAATTAGATTATATTGAAGTTGATTATTCTTGTATAAAGTCGGACAGTTATACTACAAGGTCCAAAGGTTTAAGACCACAACAAGGGTATATTTATCAATTAACTGATGCTTTCTACTGTGTCTCAAGATTTCTATATCATTTCGTGACGGTTGGGCTGTAAAAATCGAAGTGAGTTCCTCAAGATGGAGGTAAACTTTTCGTGAAAGATATAAAATCTAAACATAATCACGATACCAGCCAGGTTTTGAGGTACATTTAAATAATGAGATGTATATAAAAAACATATATAAATATTAATTTATAAATATTATTTTATAAATAATTTATAAAATATTTAAATATTTTCAGGGCCTTTACAACCACTTACCACGCTAACGACTTTTAAATGTAGAAGCTGAAGAAATGGCGGCTAAACAAGTTCGGATAAAGGTAAACAAAAAGCTTCTAAACAAAATGATATAATTAAAACTACCGGAAAAATTGTGATTCTTACGGATATTCACAATTTAAACGTCAGACAATCTGTTATGTTTTCTTAAAATTTATAGAAAATGAAAATAGCATTCTCGAGGGCATTTTTTATCGAGACAACGAAATGCAAAGGGTGCTCTCTTTTTACCCGAAAATGAATTTTGTGCACGCGGTATATAAAGTTAAGGACACACGTATGCCATTCTGCATCATTTTAATAGAAGATAGACACGGTCAAAGTGAAATTATAGCATTTCCCCCCTTTACACCCGAAAATGCAGAAAATATAATAGTTATGGTCAGAAATTTTGAGTTCGGACAGTGAAAGTGGTCGGATGCTTATTTATGCTTAAATCGAAAGTCGATACGTAGATAAGCAAAGTATTGATT